>JACCEG010000074.1:141660-316201 GCA_014065205.1 Tuber brumale | reverse complement strand
TTTAGTTATGGGACGCAACTCTCGAAATCTCGCTAATGACGTGCGGGCCCCATAAGGGGGCCGGAGGGGGGTGTTGGCACTCCGGTAAATTGAGGGTCTGTGCGCAGTTACCCTACCGTGGGTCTGTGCACATGTCTCGGATTTCCATATTCCTAACAGTGTGCAAGGCCCCTGTGAGGGAGCTGGACAGATAACCGAAACCCTAAGGGAAAGGATTAGTGAAAGCGGGAGCTCCATACTAGGAGAGTAAAATGGGTAATAACCGCCCAAAAATCTGCTATGAGATTAGGTTTGGTGTGTCGGGAGAAGGCATCCAGCCTGAAAACTAGTCGTGCGTAATTGCGTATTAGTGCAACGCTGCTTAGTATGTAGACCCAGATGGTTAGAGCTAAAGAGTTACTAATTTGCCGGAGGAGACCTCAATGGTCAAAACTACACAGACGTAGTATCAAACATCTTGTTACCAACACCCAACACCAATGATGCCTAAACGAAAGAACAAAGAAAGTCTTATCTGCGCCAAGCGCATGGAATTAGACGCTCCAAAACTAAAACGATACAACTGTCCAGAGGGGATCCCTTAACTCTACATACACAATAAGTGATACAATGTTAAAGTCTTGTTAGACTCATGATCTAATGTGTTCCTTATTAATAAGGACTTAGTTGAAGACCTTCGCATTCCTATTATTGAACGTAACAATGCAGTTGATATCCTAGGTGTTAATGGATCATCTGCCGCCTCTGGAGGGAAGTGTTACACTCTCCCTATAAGATTGGAAATAGGAAAAAATCGACACATCTCTGAAGTGTCGTGTGAAGTGGCTAAAGCAGGTTACTATGGAATGATCATTCCATTTAGTTGGTGGCATCGTGAACACCCAGTGTCTCAAATCGAGGATGCAGAAAATTGGACCTTCTCCATAAAATGTTGTGAAAATTGTGCGGAAGAAGATGAAGGAATAGCGGATATATAGGAATATGATGAATTCGTCGCTTGGGGCCCTAATGCGTATCGTATTGGAAGAATCGGAGCCATCAAAAATACAGTGGAACTGGAATCATTACCGAAAGAATACTGGCATTATAAACATTTGTTTGAAGCCCAGACGGTAGAAGAATTAGCCATGAGATGGACATTCAATCACGAAATAATGTTGATTCCAAGATCAACTCCCCCCTGGAGACTGATATATCCACTATCCGAAAAACAGCTTAAGGCTTTACAGGAATACTTGGAAACAATGATTCAGCAGGAAACGATTACTTGAAGTCAATCTCCTGTAGGAGCACTATATTATTCGTACCCAAACCAGAAGAAAGGGTATGCTTGGTTGTGGATTACTGGAATCTAAGCAAGATTACTATCCTCAACAACCATCCCCTTTGACTAATGTCCAAACTCTGAGATCGAGTAGCAAGCGCCAAGATATTTACCAAGTTAGACCTTAAGGACAGTTACCACTTGATTAGGATTAAGGAAGAAGATGAATGGAAGACAGCCTTCCGCATGAGATATGGGCACTACGAATATAACGTTATACCATTTGGATTAGTAAATGCTCTGGCAATGTTCCAAGATATGATGAATCAAGTGCTTAAAGCATACTTGGATGTTGGAGCCATGTATTATCTTGACGATATTCTCATCTACTCAAAGGATGAAAAAGAACACATTGAAGTCGTCAAGAAGGTTTTAGAAAGTCTGTTGGACTTGCAATTAGCGGTATCACTAAAAAGGTCGACCTTCTATACCACTGAGGTAGAATTCCTCGGCTATATAGTAGTGGTAGCTGGGGTATCTATGAGTACCAGCAAGGTAAAATCCATAATAGTTTGGAAAGCACCAAAGTCAGTTAAAGAAGTACAAGTTTTTATTGGATTCGCTAACTTCTACCGACAATTTATAAAAAACTTCTCCACTATTTGCAAACCTATAACCAAGACAGTACAGGAAAATCCCCAGAATTTCAAATAGGGAGTGGAACAGGATACAGCATTCGAAGAATTAAAACACCGATTCACCACAGCCCCCATACTCCACCATTTCTTCCCAGAAAGAGAAACAGTGGTAGAAACCGATGCTAGCGATTTCGCACTCGACTGCGTACTTTCGCAATACTTTGAGAAAAGGTTACACCCAGTAGCTTTCCATTCCAGAAAACTAAACTCTTCGGAGCGCAATTATAAGATTCATGATAAAGAGCTTCTCGCGATCCTCAAAGCATTTAATGAATGAAGACACTACTTAATCAGAACGGAAAAACCGATTACAGTCTTTACTGACTATCAAAACCTACAATATTTCCTCACCTCGAAGGTTGGGAGTGGCCATCAAATTCCGTGGGCTCAGAAGCTTATGGAATACAATTTTCAGATTGTATACTGACCCGGCACAAAGGGTAGAAAGCATGATGCATGAAGCAGACTACCAGAGTACCATCCTGAAGAGGAAGCTACGGATCGCAAATAAAAGTTTTTGAAAGAGGAAGATTTCTTGGTATCATTGGTAGTGAGGGTAGGCAATGAAGGAGAAGACTGGGATGAAGATAAGGATTTGGATTTGAAACCTCAAAGAGGTGGAAAAGAACGCATTATTAGGGTCAAAAGATTGAGGAAAAAGGCATATTTGCCAACTAAAGGCTCAAGAATGGCGGCAGGACATGACCTGTATGCTATTGAAGATGACATTGTCTCGAAATATAGACAAGAATTAATAAGGACGGGTATAGCTGTAGGGCTGCCCGAAGGAACTTATAGAAGAGTTTCTCCAAGAAGCAGATTAGCAGTTTGAAGCTGACTCTCTACCGGTGCCAGTGTAATCTATGCTGATTACACCGGTAAACTCAAGGTAGTACTATTCAACTATAAAAATGAGGACCGCCAGATAAGAATGCGTGATCGCATAGCTCAGCTAGTAGTAGAAAAAGTCAACACTTCAAACATGATGGAAGTAGACAACTTGGAAGACACAGAACGAGGAACAGCGGGATTTGGAAGCACCAATATAGCGACTAGATCCTTGATCGTTAAGGAACAGGAACCTAGCATCAGTTACCTACAGGTGTCGGCTAATGACAACGAATACTGGTACGACATTTCAGAAGTACTGCAGAAAGTTGCAATATTTAAATACGCTAATTCTACAAAAAGGAAGGCAGCAGTTCAATCCTGATTTCTTAAACGAGATACAGGCAGCCATCGGGACTGATACAGCTTGGAGGCAATAGAGGGAAGAACTCATTAGGTTACGAGGGGAAGAAAAGGATTTCCCCAAGAACTGGACCTTGACCGACGATCTACTATACTATAAGCAAAGACGATTTGTACCAGAAAGTCAGGTGCTATACACCAAGATCACAGAATGATGTCACAATGCAAAGGTTGCAGGATATTTCGGACAAGAAAAAACTTCGCAAATGATCATGAGGGACTTCTACTGGAAAGGACTTGTGGAATGGGTCAATGATTATGTACGATCCTACCATGAATGCCAACATAACAAGTCGCTAAGACACACCAAGTACGGAGTGCTACAACCATTGCAAATACCCTTCGCGGCATGGGTATCTATCTCGGTGGACTTTATCACTCAACTACTAGAGTCGCAAGGGTGCACTCAAATGATGGTAGTAGTTGATCGGTTTACAAAAATGGCACATTTCATTGGACTTCAGACCTCGGCTATGGCCAAGGATATCGCAAACATATTCCTAAAAGAAGTATGGAGACTACATGGTCTACCAACCGAAATCGTCTCGGAGATGGACTCAAAATTCGCAGGAGAATTCCGGGAATCACTCTGCAAATGGCTGGAAATTAAGCGAAGAATGTCAGCGGCATACCACCCTCAAACTGACAGATAGACCGAACATACCAACCAAGTGCCGGAAGGATACCTTCAAAGTTTTGTCAACTATGATCAGGATGACTGGTATCAGCTATTAGCTCTAGCTGAACATGCCTATAACAACTCCGCGACCAACGCTCACGGGATGTCAACATTCTATACGAACTACGGATTCCATCCACAGACTGAGTGGATGAAGAAGAGCGAAGCTCAAAAACTAGGAGCGACACTGTATGCAAACTGGATTAAGACAATACATGAACAAGCAAGAGGGCTACTAGAAAAGACGCGGGAAGGAATGTCAAAATATTATGACCGAAAAGCTCAATAACAGCCGGACTTCAAGATTGGGGACAAAGTAATGTTAAACGCAAAAAAACATTCGAACCTGACGGAAATCAAAAAAGGCAAGTCTAAAGCTATGCGGTGCTTTTCAAATCATTGAAAAGTGCAGATCACGAGCCTTCAAACTCAACATATCCGATCGATAGAACATTCACCCCGTATTCCATGTCGCACTTTTGGAACCCTACTGCGAGTCTGTTCATGACAATCGTCAACAACCACCTATAGAACCGGAAGATATTGACGGCAACCTATAATGGGAGGTTGAAAAAATAGTAAAAAGCGAGTTTCACTCTTACAGACAACAGGTATGCGGTCGCTACCAAGAGAAGTGAGAACTGTAGTACTTCATCAAATGGCAAGAGTGTTTAGAAGATGAGAACATATGGGAGCTAGCTACCAGTATGGAAAACGCGGAGGAAGTTGTGGAAAATCTTCATAATGAAAATCCAGACATACCATGAAAGGCAGAAGTAAGATAGTAAGGAAAAGGTTTTCCTACTGTGGCCAAGTAAACGTGGGAGGTTTTTTACCCTGACCATACTGAGTCTTAAAATTTATTTAGAGGAAAAAATAAAAAAGCAGTTATAAAGGCATTCGAGGCAAAGCCTGGTAGGAGGGAGCACATGTTAGGCATATGGAAATCTGAGACAAAGTGCACAGAGCTCTTGGTAGGGTAATTATGTACAGACCCTCGATTTACTGGAGTGCCAACACCCTCCTCTGGCCTACTTATAGGGCCTGCACGTCATTAGCCAGATTTCGAGAGTTACATCCCATAACTGAAAAGTCACATCAATGAAGTCCACTTTATAGCACCATATACGTCGCCAGTGTCCGTCCGACCGCATGCTGTTCACAGGATATATGAGAGGGGAGCTTTGGTGACATCTAGGAAGTGGAACTGAAGGTATCCGTTGGAGGTGCATTGAGATAGTAGGCTTTAAGGTTAGGCCGCCTAAACTATGGGCCAAAGGTGACGGGATGTTTTAGACGAAATACTCCAAGAGGATGTCCCAATGGCAGAAGCTATTAGGGACATGCCGAATCCACCCATATCCTTCTGAGATCAGCTGTAGGTTGGTTGATCCTAGTAATAGGACCCCTCTATGGAGGCCAGCTGACCAAGAGAAAGCACACTCAGAAAGGAAGACCTAGATAAGTGAGAGACCGTTAAGATGTTGACACATTGGGTGCAAACTTGCGATTGGCACTAGGTGGCCTGGCATGAACTTGATCACTTCATGACCGAAGAGACTACGGGAATGATAGTCAACAAGACTAAAGTAATATAATAGTCTATGAGAATATCTAAGTTAGAGGCCGCTGTGTGGTATAACAAATAGCGTAGTCATCTCAATGAAGGAATACTATTCCGTAACTGCGAAAGGGTGTGATAAGCTTCAGGGTCAAACAGTGCTCACGCTTATAAGATTCTTGACGTTTGCGTACTAAAACCAGGATGATACTTTGGGGGCATAGTTGTTAGAAGTAGTCCGTGAACACTCAGATACGGGATATAAATATTCAAGTGCCTTCCAAGCTTTACAGACATCAACAAGCAACCAAGAAGAGATCTTATCAATATAATATTGTTCTACACTTTAAATCTTTACCTTACCTATTTCATCGAGACGAGTCTTTCTCTACAGATTCTCCTATCCAAGATCTTGGCCTCTTTTTTTTCTTTTTTTTCTTTTTTTTTTTTTTTTATCATCATGTATTCATTATTTACGGTACAAGAACTTGCATGCANTTTTTTTTTTTTTTTTTTTTTTTTTTTTTTTTATCATCATGTATTCATTATTTACGGTACAAGAACTTGCATGCAGCGCTAGCTATAGCATAAACAAAACCTCAATCTCAAGCACGCAATCACAAAAGAAAAAACTCGCACCACAATATAAAATCCTCCTAAAGGTGTCTGATAGCCGACACAAAATCCCAAGGAACTAAAACAAGTAAGCGCAGAACTCATAACGAAAAATAAATCAAGCCAGCGACCCACAAGGTAATGAGCATCAGGTGAGTCAGATCATCAGGTGGGCGTGGCTACTCAGGGCCTGAAGCCGTGAATCGGGAGCCCCGCGTCTCGGGGAGCGGTCTCTGAGAAGGGGTCCCCGTCTGCAGGTGGCATGTCAGGGGGAAAGCCGGTGGCGGTCACGTTGAGGTATTTCGCCAGAGAGTGGAGGAAGTCTGTGTTGGTCCATAGTGGGCTGTTTCTGCCGACATCCGTAAGCTCCCGGAGGTGCCGCTCGCGAGGTCCTTTGCGAGACTGGCAGTAGAGGATGGCATAAGCGAAGTCCTCCTTATCCTTCTCAAAGTAGGGGCAGAGGGGGGAGGGGTCGTCAGTGAACCAGCAGGGATGGGCGGCGAGGTAGCTTTTGCCCGAGTACATTTGGTGAATCCTGCCCGCCATAAACCTCCCTAAGCGCATGAAAGGGTGGGGCTTTAGGGATGCGGCATAAGGGTAGTAACATGGAGGGAGGAACTGGGTAGCCCAGTCCTTGATGAGAGCATTTCTTAGTCGCAGCTTGATCGACTGGTAGGACAGGTTCTCCGCTCCCGAGGGGAGCTGTTCAGGAGGAAGAAGGTCTGGCAAGGCCACAGGAATAGGGCCCAGGACATCGATGAATTGAAGGGTGCGGTGAGGAATCGCATCTAGTGGCAGGTGCTTACGTATAGGGGGACAGGGGGGTGGGGTCTTCCAGAGGAGCGGGGCATAGATGGACATCAGGCCCCTAGTGAAGTGGCGGTGGTCTTCCGGTGTCCGGAAGGGGCAGGAGGTGGGAAAGGACAAATGGAGCCTGGCAGTCGCCAGGTTGGCCTCGGGGGGGAGGCACACTAATCGGACGGCGGCTAGTTTCTGACTGTGGAGGACCAAGAGCGGGATGAGGGGAGGGCTGATTCGCATGCAAAGATGCCTATCGGGGTCAAAGAAAAACAGTTCGTCATCCACCTCTGGACAGATCTCCAAAAGATGGACATCTTGTCCAGGAGGATGAGGCTTGGGGAGAAGAGGTCAGCTCTGTAGAGGAGAATTGGGGAGATGAGGGAGGTCGCCAGCTAATGGCAGAGAAAAGTGGGGAGGCCTTTACCAGGCCTGGACAGTCTTTTAATCGTCGCGAAGGCGCCTTGGGCCAGGGCGAGTCTCCTGGTAAAGTGTGCGGTGGTACCTTTAGTGCATGAAGTGAACGAGGGCTCAAACCAGCACCCGGGCCATCGTAACAGTTTAGAGGGGTAAAATAGGTACCCGTCCACCAGGACCGTGATCGAGGGGGGACGGGCTTTCTGTGCCGGGGTCGTCCAGTACATGAGCTCCATCTTCAGGATCTAGAATGACACGCCGAGCTTTCCACCTTTTGCCTGCTGGGCCGAGGTGATACCCTGTAACCATTGGACATTGGAGCAGTACGAGCCAGAGGCAACCATGACTGCGAAGTCATCCACATAGGAGAGAATGAGACCCCTGGGGATCGGGAAGTGGAGGGATGAAACGTAGATGACGAACAGGAGGGGGGAGATCGGGGAGTCCAGGGGCGTGCCGACCGAGACCGGGAAGAAGACTTGAGGGGCCCCTTGGAAAACCAGGCAGCAGGAGCGGCCGTGGAAGAAGGACCTAATCCACGAGACCATGTAAGGGTTGACTGATGTAAGGGTTGACTGATCGAAGATCTTGGGCTTTTTTTTTTTTCTTTTTTTCTGTTTTTATCTTCATGTATTTGTTGATTTATGGTACAAGAACTTGCATGCAGCGCTAGCTATGGCATAAACAAAACCTTAATCTCAAACGTACGCGATAACAAAGGAAACATTCGCACTAAACTATAAAGTCCTCCTAAGTGTGTCCGATAGCCGACACCAAGTCCCTAAGGAAATAAAACAAAAAAGCGCACGATCAAGGCGAAAAATCAAATCCCTCGGCACCCAGCCAAAAGAAAAACAAATTAGGAGCCTTCCCCCTCAGGGGGCGAAGCCGTGAATCGGTAGGCCAGACGCGGTCTCGACTAGTGGGAGTGGATGGTCCCAAGCTGCTAGGGGCATACCTGGTGGGAATCCCATCGCCGTGACGTTGATGTACTTGGCGAGGGAATGGAGAAAGGAGGTATCTGACCAGAGGGGGCAGTCCCTTTCTAACGAAGTGAGCCCGCGGAGGTGGCGCTCACGAGGTTCCCTGCGGGACTCGCAGTGAAGGATGGCATGGGTGAACTCCGCCTCTTCCTCCTCGCAGAAAGGGCAGAGGGGGGAGGGGTCTTCAGTGAACCAGGAAGGGTGGGGCGCTAAGTAGCTCTTGCCCGAGCGCATTTGATGTAGTCTCCCCGCCATGAACTTTCCAAGCCCCATGAAGGGATGGGGCGATAGAGATACGGGGTAGGGGTATGTCGGGGGGGGCGGGAACTGATCATTCCAGTCTCTGACTAGGGCCGTTCTTACCTTTGACATGATCGACCTGTAGGAAGGGGTTCCATCCCCGGCCAGAAGACCCGCTGTCTGGAGGAGGTCGGGGGAGGCCACCGGAAGAGGGCCGGAGGCCGGTATGAAAGGGAGAGTGCGGTGCGCAATCGCGTCAATTGGGAGGTGTTTCTGAATGGGCGGGGAGGGTACAGGGGACTTCTAGAGGAGGGGAGTGTAGACCGAAGTCAAGCCCCTGGTGTGGTGTCGGTGGTCGTCAGAGGCCCAGAAGGGGGACGAGGTCGGGAACGTTGGGTGGAGCCTCGGAGTGGCCGGATTGGCCTCTGGGGGGAGGCAGACAAGGCGTACTGCCACCTGTCTCGGGCGGTGGCATATCAAGAGGGGCATGGGGGGCAGGGCCGACTCACAAGTGAGGATGCCAATAGGTGTCGAGGAGAAATAATTTGTTACCCATCTCTGGACTGACCTCCAGAAGACGGACATGCGATCTAGGAGGGTAAGGCTTGGGGAGAAGAGGTCCGCGCCGTATAGGAGGATAGGGGCGATCAGGGAGGAGGCCAGATGGTGGCATAGGAAAGGAGGAAGGCCCTTGCCAGGCCTTGAGAGTCTCTTTATTGTAGCGAATGCACCTTGGGCCAGACCAAGTCTTCGCACAAAGTGGGAGGTGGTACCTCTCGTGCCTGAGGTGGATGAGGGCTCTAACCAGTATCCGAGCCAGCGAACTAGCTGTGAGGGGCGGAAGACAAGGTCGTCCAGCAGCACTGGGATCGCGGGGGGGGGGATCCTCTGAGAGGGGGTTTCCCAGTGCATCAACTCCGTCTTCGGGATCGAAAAGGACACACCTAGCTTTCCAGCCTTCCACTGGAGTACCTTGGTGATGCCCTGCAGCCTTTGGATGTTCCTTCGGTAAGAGCCCGAGGGCACTGTGACAGCGAGGTCATCCACATAAGAGAGTATAAGGCCCCTGGGGACCGGGAAACGGAGGGTCGAGACGTAGAAGACGAAGAGCAGGGGGGAGATTGGGGAGCCCTGGGGGGTTCCAACCGAGATTGGTGAGAAGACTTGGGGTGCCCCCTGGAAAACCAGGTGGCAGGTGCGGCCGTGGAGGAAGGATCTTATTCACGACACCAGGTAGGGGTTGACCGCCTATGTGGCTAGTCTGTCGCAAAGTATCGGGGCTGAGACATTATCAAAGCCTCCTTTTATGTCCAGGAAGAGGGTCGAGACCTTGAGCTGGGGGCGCATAAATATCTGGACCTCATGGGAGAGGGCAGCCGCCGCGTCGAAGGTACTCAGGCCAGGTAGTGAACCAGTCTGGTTGGGGGAGAGGAGGCCCAAGAATCGGGCCTGGGCCGAGAGCCGGTTTGCCATCACCCTCTCCAGAATCTTTGCAACTGTTTCTAGGAGGACGATGATACGAAATGAAGCGGAGGTGTCGTAGGAGGGTTTCCCAGGTTTATCCAGCACAATGCCGTTTGCCTTTTTCAGGGAAGACGGGTGGTGCCCATACCTAACCAGGGGGCCCAGGAGGGAGGTGAGAATTTTGGGGTTTATCAAGTGGACTTTCTTCCAGACAGAGTAGGGTATCTGGTCCGGGCCGGGGGCGGAGGACGAAGAGGACTTACAAAGGGCCGCTGATATTTCTTCCGCCGACAGCTCTGGGACGTCCCTGAACTCACGTAGGATTCTGGGAGGGGGGGAGGATCTCTTCTCAGGGAAGAAGTGCCCGAGGAGTGCCTGATTTATTTCGTTAGGGTTTTCAGCTCCTGGAATTTGGGGGAACCTGTCTGGTGGTCGTCCGAAGGTGAACCTTTTCGCTGTCCATAGAGTTTGGGGGTTTGCTGTTTCCAGGAAGTTTCTCCAGTAATCATTCTTGGCTTTCTTGATTGCCTTGAAGTACATGAGGCGTGCCTCTTTGCACAGATCCTTGGATGAGGGGAGGGGGTCCTTCCG
The DNA here is from genome assembly GCA_014065205.1 of Tuber brumale. Lineage (NCBI taxonomy): Eukaryota > Fungi > Ascomycota > Pezizomycetes > Pezizales > Tuberaceae > Tuber > Tuber brumale. The sequence continues at coordinate 305,640 of JACCEG010000074.1, read as the reverse complement.
GGCTGCCCAGACAGTGGAGTGGAAAGCTGCTCTTTGCGCTGTGAGGTTGGGGGTCCACCAGGGCTTCGACCTGTAGGTGGGTCTGTTGTCGGGGGTGTGGTTCTTTAGCTGGGACCTGACCCTGTCTATGGCCATGTCAAACCATGTTGATAGTGTGTGCAGTGTGGGGAGGGGTGGAGGGGGGTGGAACACTATCCGTTTCAGCCCCTCCTCTAGAGCAGTCCAGTCTGTATTTGTCCATGACGGAGAGGGAGGCGGGGGGCGGGCCAGGGGTTCCGCGAGTGTTATGAGGATTGGGACATGGTCAGAACCCGTCGGAGGCAGAGGCGTGCTCCATGATCTGAAGCTGGGCGAGAGGGGGGCATTTGCAAATGCCAGGTCTATTACCGATGGGCGGAGGTTTGTGTGGAAGGGAAAGTAGGTGAGGGTTCCAGGGGTGTTTAGGAGGCAAAAGCCTTCACTAGCAGCCTTCTCGAAGAAGGGGGAGGACGCGCCAAGGTCCGAAATCGAAAAGAGGCGGCCCGGGTCAGCGGAAGGGTGGTGGATGTTGAAGTCTCCAACAACCAGCATCGGGGAGGGCGTGGGGGGGAACGCAGTATCGGCCGAGACGGTCCTTCTGAAGGGGGAACCATCCCAGGTGCTGTAAAGGTTTACCACGCAAAACCTGGTAACAAAGGAATCAAAAAAACCAACAGAAGAAAAGAAATCCAGCGCCATCCAGTCTCTCGCATCAGAGAAAACAGGAAGAACCGAGAACTATTGTATAGAAAATAAATTAAGGTAGCACGCCACTCTATGCTTGCCACTGTTAGGGCAGGGGGTAATAAAAAACTTAAAGCCCGCAAACGCGGGGGGTTTGTTCCTGTACAGAGGGGGGTCTTGTATTGCAACGAGGGTCAGAGGGGAGTCCAAAACAGAAAAGGAACTAAAAAGGGAGAGAAACACATCCCAGCTTCCCAAGCAGTTGTGTTGTAGAATGGATATGGGTTTACCGGAGCCCGTCGCCAGCACGGAACTCACAGGAGAGGTGTGACCAGCCATTACACGCCTTCCGTCGTCTCCGGCAGCGGGAGAGGAGTGGGAGTTGCCTGCCAAGCGGGATTTGGCAGAGCTCTTCCTTGGGGTTTCAGAATATTTGCGGGGGGACGTGCCGGGGGGGCATCACCACGCCTAGGACGGGGTGTCTCAAAATCGATGGTGGGTAGGAGGGGTCGTGTACCAGTTGAAGGACCCTCGCCGTGGTCGTTCGTCGTGTCCATTCTTTCCTCATCCTGCGGTAGAGGGGGTTTCCTGTGGAGAGTAGGGGGGGTGGGTCTCGATGGGCATTCTCGAGCGAAAGCTGGGTGGGGGCCTTTACAGACTGCGCAGAGCGAGGGTGAGGTCGGGCAGCAGTCAGCGACTGCTCTGAGGTTTCCGCCCTTGGGGCAAGTAGGGTTCAGGCACCTATGTGCCTGCTTTCTGTGTCAGAGGGCGCAGATTGGGCAGACCGGATGGTCAACCTTGCACCTCGCTGAGTGGTGTCCATATTCACAACAATTACGTCACTGAGTGAGGCCGTTAGCCGAGTATGCTCTCTCGATCTTGCATCGAGAGGAGTAAAGGTAAGCGTTCCCCAGCATCGTGGCCTTATTCTCCGGGGCCACAGTGACAACTACTGAGGTCGCCTTCTTCTGGACTCGCGAGACCCGGTCGGGGTTGAGGTAACGGGCGGACAGGATTTGGACGTTCTTGACCCTTAGTATGGTATTGGAGAGGGACTGGAAAAGGTCCTCGTCGTCCCCGGGAGGTATGTAATCAGCAGGGAATGAACAGCTAGTTGCACCTCATTTGGTGCAGGACAGAAAGGGAGCCAGGGGGTGTCTCCCACCGTGAAGGACTGGTTTAGTTTTGCAGAAAGGGCTTCGTAGTAGGGTGCGTATGAGGTGGACGAAATAAAAGGTGAAAGAGCAAGGAGGGTTACAGCGCCTCTGTCATTGACTCGGGCGGAGAACGATAGCGGGAGAATGCAGCCAGCCTCTCGCAACACTGAGGCGGCAGAGTCTGGGAAGGAGGCGGCTATAAGTTCAGCTTGGTGGTGAGGGAGGGGGGACGAATGCGGGGCGTAGAACCGTTTCTCGGCTGCTGGCCGGCTCTTGGGACCCCTCGCAGGGGCAGCAGTGGCCGTACCAGATGCAACCTGGGCAGCAGACGGGGGGGTCTTGGACTTGTTCGCCTTGCCCTTCCTCTTCTGTCCAGATGAGGTAGCCTGAGCATAGGAGGAGGTGCCGGGTTGTGCCGACGATGACGGGACCTGGTGGAACTCGGAAGCAGGAGGGTATTTTCCATCTTGGAAGGTGTGAGCCTCCCAAGAACGTGGAAATTTGGCCGCATATGCGGCTGGGTTACCGTACCATTTCTGGTCCTTGGTGCTGTAGGAGGGGAAGTCTGTGTCGCCCCCACCCTTATAGAGGGGGGTGAGCTTGTCGGCAAGGGGGGGGTCGCAGTCGGCCGGCGCCTTCTCCTTACCCTTTCTGGATGGGGCTCCCCGAGCCGCATTCGGCGCGACGTGCATGGTTGCGTTTTGTTGGTGTGGGGGCTGTTGGTGGCGTGTTGGTTGGGGGGGGGGGGTGGTCAGACGGGACGCAAGGTCTCTGACCGAAAGCTGGAGGGCTGAAAGTGAGGCCGCCGTAGCGCTCTCAGATGAGGGAGGAGGGGGGGGAACTGAGGGCTTGTTTTTTCTGGCGTGGAGGTCGTTGATTTGGCCAGAGAGTCTTGCGACCTCTAGTGCGAGTTCGTCGATTTGAGAGGAGAGGGCCCTGGAGGCTAGGAGCGATGTGCAGAGGAGGGGGAGGATAACGGCTTCGCCAGGCGAGAGGTCGTCCAGTTCCCCAGAGCTGATCGGTGGGAAGAGTTGTGGGGATACTCCTGCGTCTGCCGTGGCATTCTCAAGCAGCGCGAGAAGAAGGGGGACATGCGGGCGGATTCCTGACACGGAGGAATGCTCTGAGAGTGGTAGGGGGACCGAGGACATTTCTGACTAGGCAGACGGGCCTCAGCCAAAAGGCTTCTGGGGATAGTACTATCATGTGGGCACACCGGACGCTGGTGGTGTTGAGAACAAGGTAAAAATGTAGGGGGGGGAAAATAGCGGAAGCGGAGCCTGATCGAAGATCTTGGCCTCCATCCCTCACTTATATACTTGAGTTTGGCGTCCACCTAACAGGGACCCCAGGAGGTGGATATCGATCGCCAAGGATACTAAATTTTTCTTGTAATTAGCCAATGTAGTTAGCCTGAAAGTAACAAAAAGAGGAAAATTCAATCAAAAAGTGAGTGCTATTCCTAGTGTCTACATATTTCCACATACATTAGCAGTATCAAATCTTGTAAAGTATCAACAAAAAAAAAAAAAAAAAAAAAAAAAAAAAATATCAAAAAAAAAAAAAAAAAAAAAAAGAAATAGGTCCCAGATTAGTATATTATTCCAATATAAAAGAATTATGAACTGTTACTCACACAAACTTAGAGTAAAATGAAGAGCCAAAAATGCAAAGTTACATCATACAAACAACAATGTGCTATTCAGACTTCACGATTCTCAGCCAAGTGGACATATCAGCATATCGCAGAGGACCAGAACCTAAGTCTTAGTATAGTTTACAATATCTGCCAAGGTCATACAACTCTGAAGAAACAAAAAGGATGTACCTTTTCTCTCAATACTTCAACTCAAAGACTACTGGTGGCAACTGCCACTATGAGCGCTACACATAGGCGAATGTATCTGCAAGATGTAGTAGCAGCCTGTGGTGTAGAGGCATGTGAGAGGACTCTTAAAAAAGCCTTTCAAATGGAGGGCTACACAAGAATGGTGGCATGCAAGAACCCCTTTCTTGATGAGCGGAGAAAAGGTCAATGGCTGGCATTTGTGACTGTGCATAAATATTGGATGAAGGAGGATTAGCATAGGGTGATTTGAACTGATAAGTGTTATATCTGACTGTCTGATAATACTAGTCAGGTTTAGGTCACCCGGCACCTAGGCGAGGAGTATCACAATAACTGCCTCGTTCCCAAGTTTCCTAAGAATTCCATAATGGTATAGGGTGGCATTCTTGGGGACAAGAAATATGAGCTTGTCCTCTGGGATAGGGATGGTTGGGGAACAATAACTTCAAAAAGTTATGTCAACCATGTCAATATCCCAGTCTTACAGCTCTTCTGGCAGTGAAAGAGTAATCAAGCAGGCCATACTCTTTGGCTAATAGAGGATAGTACTTCAGCTCATCGAGCATTACATACCTGACGGATTCGTGAACAGTATAGGATCCCGAAACTTGACTAGCCTCTATTCTCTCCTGACCTCAACTCAATTGAAAATGTTTAGTACATCTTGAAGAATATGTTAAACAAGAGACTGGTGAGGCCAAAGGGTTGGGAGGGAATGGCTGCAGCCATAAAGGAGGAATAGTAAAGGATTTTATAGGTTCATCTTTTAACATTCATTGATTTGATGCTGGAATGTATAGAGGCTATTATTGCAGCAAATGGGAGTCATACTCGTTGATGAACTTGATATCTTTCCTATTTTTTGTCTATTTTTATTGAAACTTTTAATATACATTTATCCTGATATGTTCATATCATGCAAACAGTGATCTCATTTACTTAAATTCTCTCTCCTTTAATCACTTTTATGCTAACCTTGGCGATGGACAGCTACCTCCCGGGATCTCCCCTGTGTTCGCTCTGCTCATGTAGGGTACCTGTAACCTTGGTTGGTTTTCTACTTCTTTTTGCATCACAGGTGTTTCCACTCCCAAATTTAGCTCTTTTGACTACATACTGAACAATTGACTTAGATACACCTAAAGACTTAGAAATTCTGTCACATTCTATATCTGTATATTTATACAGAGTATAAATTCCCTTATTCAGGTCTTCTCTTGCTCTTAGATTATGTGTGGGGGCCATGGTAAGGAGGGTTGTTGTGGTGATGAGGTGTTGTAGGGTTGCACACCAGGGGTACGAGGACTTTTTTTCTTCTTTTTCTTTTTTTTTTGAAATACTTTTCGATTTTATATGGACTAGCTAGGTTTTCTGTGGCCTTTATCGCTCGTCTATAATAGCATCATACCAGTCTACTAGCTGACAGCGAACCCAATCTCCGGCACTCTGAAGACACCACTACTTTAAATCCAAACCCATGGCCTCATACCACCCAAAATAAAACCCAGCCCTAAGGGGCCATAATCACTCCCACCAATCAAAAATCTCCTCCACCATACACCCTGCCCAACAGCAGCAGCACCAATCCCATAATCTACCTGCTCCACCACCCTACTCCTTACCCGAAAACAGCAAAAGCCGGACCTGAATCTCTCCGACCCTACTGCCAAACCAAAAACTCCCAACTCCAACACCCACCACCCCACCCAAATACAGCAAAACCAAACCCTAATCCATAACATCCTCCCCCCACCCAAATACAGTGAAACCAAACCCAACATCCTCTATTCTCCTCCCTACCCTGACCGTAATAATCCCCCACTCCTACCTCCTGTGACATCCACTTGCATCTACTTATCCCCCTGAAGGCCTCACCTATCAACCTTTGAAAAGAACCGCCCTATTGGCCATAGCGAAACAACTTGCTGATTAATTCTCCTATCACCTCACATGAACCCCAAGAAGGCAACTTTCCACTTCCCGAGACCCAGAATCGATGAAAAAGAGATGAAGATTGATGAAAAGGAATAAACTCTAACCATAGACGAAGAAACACCCTTAACACAATAAAGAAATGAAGCCATTGTGAGACGGAAACATGGATCCTGATATGCCCTAATCCTAAATATGACAGGTCATAAGGTGTAGGAGATGAGTTGTCACTGTGATCGAGGATGGGTACGAGGACTTTCTGGACACGACTGTACTTATCCCTTAAGCTGTTGAGATATTTGGTCCAGATTGAAATATTGAGCACTAACGGATTTAAGTATTATACCAATACACGTGATATCAAGAACCCTAGAAGTAGCCACAAAAGAAAGTAACTATTTCAATCTAGCAAAGCAACTCAGAAAAGCATGCCCTATAAAGTGTATAATTACACTCTCGACAACCCATATAAACCTGCCTAGGCGAACGAATGCTGATAGTACCAGGAGACTTTTTCCATTGACAGAGAACATAGTATGTACGTGTAGGTTTTTGTACAAAGTGGTGTAGATTGGGGGGAGGAAATTGGACCGCAAGTGGACGAGGAGTGTTGCGTCAGGTGTAATATGTAAGATCATTCCAGAGATCTGGTATCCAATTGTTAGTTTTCTGAAGTTTGCGGAATCTGATTAATTGCCTACTATTATTCTTCCTTGAAACCTCTGCCTGAAGTGGAGTCTGGGCTTGGTCTAAGGGGATTAAAGCTTGACTAGAGGAAGAGGAAGAAGTGACAGAAGAGAACACTATAGGTGAGAGTTCTGAATCCTCAGACTGAAGGTAAAGGCTCTCTTGAATGCCAATCTCGATAAGCTTATTGGCAAGATCATTACAGAAGAAAAAGTGTGAACTCCGTGCTTTAAGATTCAGATAGAGAGTTCGGAAAATACGATAGGAGTTGATTGTTATTGTATCGAGTAGGTAGAAGAATAGAGGAAGCCAATTCCAGCAACATCATAACTGTGTTGAGTAGTAGCTTCACAATTGATCACTTATATCAACTGCTCCCATATGAAAGTTGTAATCATCTATAAAGGCCAGAATTGGTAATGCCCTTTGTGAGTCTTCTCCAAAGACTTGATGAACAAAAGCTGCCTTAGTACTAGTTTTCTTTGGGCGACAACGATCCTGAACTACCTTCTTATGTATATCATGATAGGTAGTCATAAAAAATACAGTATTATTGTCTTGCCAGACTAAGCAGCAGGTATTTTGCACTATATAGCCAGACAAATGCCCCTATACCAGCTTCTTTTTGGCTTCGCTCATCTCTATCTTCAGCTGTGGTGGAAATCTTAATGTGTCTACCCGAGTAGTCCCTGCTGCCCCAATACCAATTCTCCTAAGCTCCTCAAATGACCCAATATTTGTGAAGTAGTTATCAAGTAATAGGTCCCATCGATACCCTACAGGAAGGGTTTTGTCGCGCTGTAGAATACAGGAAAAGGTAGGTGACAAATTACTAACCTTTTGAAGACCAGCAATTCCTTCTGAAGGTGAATACCATATCAAACTATAGGTATAGCCATGGGAACAGAGACAAAAAACCTTATATCCCTGTTTGATTAGCTTATTTTTGGCCTTAAGAGTATGAAAACTGCGGCCAAAAAACCTAACTATTGCTTCATCTATGACAACTTTACTACTAGGAAAATAGTACTTTTGAAACCGCTCCTGAAGAGTACTAGTGAGAGGCTCAAGCTTGTAGTACCATTCACTCTTCTTCAGAGGAATATAAGGATCAGATAAGTGTAGGTATTTCTTGATTTGCTGAAACTGTAAAAGCGAAAAACAGTTTCGAGGCACTCTATAAGGCTGTTGCTTCCACTGCTGCTGTATACGTGAACGTGCCAGTGGCTTTAGAGAGACAAGTCTCCACTGCCACTTTACTCACCGATTCTAGTGTAGTTCTACTGATGGCTCCCGGTGGCGTCCCATTTTGATCACAAGCCCAAACCAGATTTTTAACTCAGCTCCACTTGTCTTCTTCCAAGGCCTCCGTATGCTGTGACCTTCCCTGTGCAAGGTAGACTTTCCCTGCCATGAGGGGCGTTGGGTATTTTTTTCTCCCTCTTTCTTCCATGCAGCATAGCAATTTGTATTCTTAGCAATTTCTTCAAATACCTCATTGCTAAAAAATAACGAAAAATGGAAAAATGGATCACATCCACATCCCACTGGTAGATTTGCCTATTTGTGAATTAAACTTTATGTACTACTATACAGGAAACATCTAGACTACGATTCTTACCCGTGAAGTATGCAAAGGGTATTCAGGTCGGAATGGGGAAAATGCAGGCAACTCAGGTAGTTGGAAGAGATTAGTACGGGTTTTGCCTTTCGGCTTTGGTAGTGGGTGGTTGCTAGAAGAGAGTGGGTGGTTTTGCTCAATTGTTGTACTAACAAATCCGGATTCCATACAGGAATTAGCTTAATCACAATTACATGAGCTCTGGGTTGTGCAAGTTGATTGTAGTGTATTGGGGAAGAGTATTCAACAAACATCTTGACGGTACCGCTTTTCTGTTCGGTCGCTGTTTGTAATATTGCTATCCAGGGGTGTAAATGCCTTACTTTTCTGCGGTGCCATTGATAACAGTCGGGTAAACAATAACCGAAACAGGAGAATAGGCCGGTATCGTGTTGCTATACATAAAGTATACCTATGAGATTGTTAGGCGGATGCCAAACTCAAGTATATAACCGAGAGACGTAGGCCAAAAATGTTTGATCAGAGAATCTGTCGAGGAAGGCTCGTCTCGATGAAATAGGTAAGGTAATAATTTAAAGCGTAAAACAATATTATATTGATAAGATCGCTTCTCCGTTGCTTGATGATGTCTGTAAAGCTTGGGAGGCACTTCGATATTTATATCCCGCGTCTAAGTGTTCGTGGACTACTTCTAACTACTATGCCCCCGAAGTACCAATCTGATTTTAATACGCAAATGTCCAGAATCTTATGAGTGCGAGCACCGTTTGACCCTGAAACTTATCTGTTAGGCGGACGCCAAACTCAAGTATATAACTGAGGTACGTAGGCTAAAATCCTTGATTTGGAGAATCTGTCGAGGAAGGCTCATCTCGATAAAATAGGTAAGGTAAAGATTTAAAGTGTGAAACAATATTATATTAATAAGATCTCTTCTCCATTGCTTGATGATCTCTCACCAACTCGGACTGAGTTGATCTTACTTATAGAAGCTGGTCGGTACTTCCAATCCTCCTACTAACTATGTACTACTCGCCTTCTTCTTGAGTTCAACTTAAGTGCAAACACTGTTTGACCCTAAGAATGAGCACACCACTCTACGGCTTAGTCGCAGCTTCCTATTAGGAGCTTCCGATCTTTAGCTCGTATGGACTATGCTGGATACTCTAGGCTTAATTGCTATCGTTTCAGTAGTCTCTTCCATTCACGAAGTGATCAAGTTCGTGTCGGGCTGCCTATGCTTCATGCGAGTAAGAGTCCGACATGCCAACATCTTATGGTCTCTTCTCCAGCTATGGCCTTCTATCTGAGCATGCTTCCTCTTGGTCCGCCAGCCTCCGCAGAGGGGTCCTGTTACCAGGACCAACTAACATACAGCTGATCTCAGTAGGTAGGGTGTCATCGGTCTGTCCATTGTATTATCAACTGCAACTTCTGTATGGGTACAGGGGTCTCCGTCTTCAGTCCTTAATTACTCAACAACCAACCGACCAATTTCTCTCAGATGACTTCCTGCGCTCTAGCCAGAGTGCCCTCTAAGCTATTGGTAGAACATCACTTGGTCGGAGGTCTTGCACCGTCATGCAGGAAGCTCCAAACATGTATGCCCAGTTGGTAGAAAATATCTCATACCAAAATAACTTTGACAACGGTGTGGATTGAACACGTGACCTCTTGATAGATGTCACGTGATACTTCCATTGAGCTATGGACGTGCAGACCCCATAAGTGGGCCAGAGGGGGGTGTTGGAACTCTGGTAAATCAAGAGTCTGTGCACATGTCTCGGATTTCCATATGTCTAATATGAGCTCCCTCCTACCAGGCTTCGCCTCGAATGCCTTTATAACCTTTTATAATTTTCTTCTAAATACATTTTAAGACTCAGTGTGGTTAGGGTGAAAAACCTCCCGCGTTTACTTGGCCACAGTAGGAAAACATTTTCCTCACTATCTTACTTCTGCCCTTCCTGGTATGTCTGGATTTTCATTATGAAGATTCTCCACAACTTCCTGCATGTTTTTCATACTGGTAGCAGGCTCCCATGTATTCTCATCTTCTGAACACCCTTGCCATTTGACAAAGTACCACAGTTCTCACTTCTCTTAGTAGCAACCGCATACCCGTTTTCTGTAAGAGTGAACCTCGCTTCTTACTATTTTTTCAACCTCCCATTGTAGATCGCCATCAATATCCTCCGGTTCTCTAGGAGGTTGCTGACTGTTGTCATGAACTGATTTGCAGTAGGGTTCTAATAGTGCAACATGGAATACGGGGTGAATGTTCCATCGATTGGATATGTTGAACTTGAAGGCTCGTGATCCACGTTTTTCCATGATTTGAAAAGGACCGTATAGCTTTGGACTTAGCATTTTTGATTTCTGTCGGGTGCGAATGTTCTTTGTGTTTAATATTACTTTGTCCCCGATCTTGAAGTCCGGCTGTTGTTGAGCTTTTCAGTCATAATATTTCGACATTCCTTGTTTTGTCTTTTCTGGTGAACCTCTTGCTTGTTCATGTATCGTCTTAATCCAGTTCACATAGAGTGTCGCTCCTGGATTTTGAGCCTCGCGCTCCTTCATCCACTCTGTCTGTAGATGGAAACCGTAGTTCACATAGAATGGTGATATCCCGTAGGCGTTGGTTGTGGAGTTGCTATAGGCATGTTCAGCTAGTGGTAGTAGCTGATACCAGTTATTCTGATCATAGTTGACAAAGCTTCGAAGGTATCCTTCCAGCTCTTGGTTGGTATATTCAGTTTGTCCGTCAGTCTGAAGGTGATATGCCATCGACATTCTTCGCTTAATTTCCAGTGCTGTGCAAAGGGATTCTCAAATTTCTCCTGCAAACTTTGAGTCCATGTCCAAGACGATTTCGGTTGGTAGACTGTGCAGCCTCCATACTTCTTTCAGGAATGCGTTTGCGACATCCTTGGCTGTAGCCGAGGTCTGAAGTCCGATGAAATATGCCATCTTTGTGAATCGATCAACTACTACCATTATCTGAGTGCATCCTTGCGACTCTGGTAGTTGTGTGATGAAGTCCACTGAGATGGACGCCCATGCTGCATAGGGTATTTGCAGTGGTTGCAATAATCCGTATTTAGCGTGTCTAGGTGATTGGTTATGTTGGCATTCATCTCGGGATCGTACGTAGTCATTGACCCATGCCGCAAGTCCTTTCCAGTAGAAGTCTCTCATGATTATTTCCAAGGTTTTTTCTTGTCCGAAATGTCCTGCAACTTTTGCATCGTGACATCCTTCTACGATCTTTGTATATAGCAACTGACTATTTAGTACAAATAGTCTTTGCTTATAATAAAGTAGATCGCCGGTTAAGGTCCAGTCCTTGGGAAAATCCTTTCCTTCGTCTCGTAACCTAATGAGTTCTTCCCTCCGTTGCTTCCAACCTGCGTCCGATTCGATAGCTGCCTGTATCTCATTTAGGAATATGGGATTGAACTGTTTCATACCTTTTTGCAAGATGATGGCATTTGACATTAGAACTTTTTCTGGTACTTCTAAAATGTCGTACCAATGTTCATTGTCTTTAGCCGATGCCTGTAGGTAACTGATGCTAGGTTCCGATTCCTTAACGATCAAGGATCTTCTCCCTATATCGGTGCTTCCGAATCCTGTAGTTCCTCGTTCCGTATCTTCTAAGTCATCTACTTCCATCATATCTGAGGTGTTGACTTTTTCTACCACTAGTTGAGCTATACGATCATCCATTCTTATTTGGCAGTCCACATCCTTATGGTTGAAGACTATGACTTTCAGTTTGCCAGTGTAATCAGCATCGATTACTCCTGCGCCGGTTGAGATTCCACTTCGGACTGCTAATCCGCTTCTTGGAGCAACTCTTCAGTAAGTTCCATTGGGTAGCCCAACAGCTATACCCATCCTTATCAATGCTTGTCCATATATCGGGATAATGTCATCCTCTATGGCATACAGGTCATGTCCTGCCACCATTCTTGAGCCCTTTGTTGGCAAGTATGCCTTTTTGCTCAATCTCTTAACCCTAATAACGAGTTCCTTTCCACCTCTTCGAGGTTCCAAATCCAAATGCTTATCTCCATCCCAGTCTTCTCCTTCATCGCCTATTCTCGCTACCAGTAATACCAAGAAACTTTCTGCTTTCAAAATCTTGTGTTCGTGACTCATAGCTCCCTCTTCAGGACAGTACTACGGCCATCTGCTTAATGCGTCAGGCTTTCCGCCTTTAGTGCCTGGTCGGTATACAATTCGGAAATTGTATTCCACTAGCTTCTGAGCCCATCGAATTTGACGGCCACTCTAGACTTTCGAGGTGAGGAAGTATTGTAGGTTTTGATGGTCGGTAAAGACTGTAAATTGTTTTTCTGTTCCGATCAAGTAGTGTCTCCATTCTTTAAATGCTACAAGCATTGCAAGGAGTTCTTTATCGTGAATCTCATAATTGCGTTATGCCGCGTTTAATTTTCTGGGATGGAAAGCTACTGGGTGTAACCTTTTTGCAAAGTATTGAGAAAGAACGCAACTGAGCACGAAATCGCTAGCGTCAGTTTCCACCACCGTCTCTCTTTCTGGGAAGAAGTAATGTAGTATGGGGGCTGTTGTGAACTGGTGTTTTAGCTCCTCAAAAGCCATATCCTACTCTACTCCCCATTTAAAACTTTTAGGATTTCCTTATAACGTCTCAGTTATGGGTTTGCAAATAGCCAAGAAGTTTTTGATAAATCGTTGGTAGAAGTCAGCGAATCCAATAAAGACTTGTACTTCTCTAATCGACTTAGGTGCTTTCCAGACCATTATGGACTCCACCTTGTGGGTGCTCATAGACACCCCACCGACTGCTACCATATAGCGAAGGAATTCTACCTCCGTGGCATGGAAAGTCGATTTCTTTAGCGATACCGCTAATTGAAAGTCTGACAGACTTTGTAAAACCTTTTTGACAGCTTTGATGTATTCCTTTTCATCCTTTGAGTAGATGAGAATATCATCAAGATAACACATGACTCCAACATCAAAGTATTCTTTCAATACTTGGTTCATCATATCTTCGAAAGTTGCTGGGGTCTTAACCAATCCAAAAGGCTTAACCTTATATTCCTAATGTCCGTATCTTGTATGGAAGGCCGTTTTCCATTCATCGCCTTCTTTTATCCTAATCAGATGGTAACCGTCCTTAAGGTCTAGCTTGGTGAAGATCTTTGCACTGGCTACTCTATCTCTGAGTTCAGACATAAGTGGAAGGGGATGTTTGTTGAGGATCATAATCTTATTTAGATTTCTGTAATCCACAACTAGGTGTGGTCTGCCATCTAGTTTTGGTACGAATAATATGGGTGCTCCGGCAGGCAATTGACTTCGCGTGATCTTTCCTTGTTTGATCATTGTCACCAAGTATTCTCGTAAAGCCTTAAGCTGTTTCTCGGATAGTAGATATATCAGTCCACAAGAGGGTGTTGATCCTGGGATCAACTTGATTTCGTGATCGAATGTCCACCTTGGGGCTAATTTTTCTGCCGTCTGGACTTCAAACAAATGTTTGTAATGAGAGTAATCCTTTGGTAATGATTACACTCTAGCGTATTTTCTATGACTCCAATCCTTCCGATCTGGCAAGCATTACGGTCCTAGGTGACGGATTCGTCATATTCGAACATATCCGCTATTCCTTGATCTTCTTCCACATAGTTTTCGCAATCTGTGGTAGAGAAGGTCCAATTTTCTGCATCCTCTATGTGAGACAGTGGGTGTTCTAGATGCCACCAACCAAATGGAATTATCATTCCATAGTCACCTACTTTAGCCACTTCACACGACACTTCAGAGATGTGTCGGTTTTTTCTTATTTCCAATTTAATAGGGAGAGTGTAACACTTCCCTCCTGAGACAGCTGACGACTCATCAAAGCCTAAGATATCAATTGCATTATTGCGTTCCACTGTAGGAACATGAAGGTCCTCAACTAGGTCCTTATTGATAAGGAATACGTTGGATCCTGAGTCTAATAAGACTTTAACTTTGTATCGCTTATCGTGTATGTGGAGGTAAGTGATCCCCTCCGGACAGTTGTATCGTTTTGGTTTTGGAGCATCTAACTCTATGCACTTAGCGCAGATAAGATTTTCTTGGTTTTTTCGTTTAGGCATCATTGGTGTTAGGTGTAGGTAACAAAATGTTTGTTACTACACCCGCGTAGTTTCGACCATTGAGGTCTCCTCAGACAAACTAGTGACTCTTTAGCTCTAACAATCTGGGTTTACATACCAAGCGGCGTTTCATCGATACGCAATTGCGCACAACCAGTTTTCACGCTGGATGCCTTCTCCCAACACACCACACCTAGGCTCGTAGCAGATTTTCGGGCGGTTATTAGCCATTTTACTCTCCTAGTGTGGGGTTCCCACTGTTCACCGATTCCTTTCCCTTAGGATTTCAGATATCTGTCTAGCTCCCTCAGAGGAGCCTTGCGCACCAAAGCGGTACATTACTATCCCACACTCTAGCTAGAAAGCAAGATAGTACATACGTATAATACGACTCAGACTCGTGTGGTAGGTAGAACGGCATGTATTGGTTGTCCTCCTGTTGTGTATTGTAATCAGGTAGATCTTGCATTGCTATGTCCCAACTTCTTCGGTATAGTAACTTGCTTGCACATGGGTAGCAGGCAACCACCAGGTGACTCAAGGAACTTCGTACTATTGGCTCCTGGGCCATGTAGGCATGTTAACTATTTTCTCTTTCGATCAAGATACTCCATATATTGATTCTTGTTTTCGAGCTCGTAAGTCCCTCATTGGGTCCCTTCACTTAGAGCCTACTTGCATTGATCCTGAAAGGAGAGACTCGCTTCGCGCCACTTTGATCATTTTGAGTTTCGATTCCCGTAGTTGCACACGGAATACCCGAGCCCTGTTGTGGTTGGTACCCAATACACCCCAGCCAAAGGGGGTTCCCATTTCGATTCCAGTTCCATCAGGACACTGGATACCCAAATGCTGTCGCCGTTGGTGCCAATGAACTGACCTAGGTCAGTTCTTCATCGTCCTCCAGTTCCCAGATCTTATTTACTCGGGCTGGTTGCTGGACTGAAGCGACTTTGCAAGCTAATTTAGGCTTTACAATAGCCGATGTTGCTCGTCGAATTCCCATTTTTATCAGCCGTGAACTGACAATCATTGCCGATATATGGGTATCTCCCCGACACGTTTGGTAGGTGTGGTTTTTCTTCCCACAACGTGTACAATCTCTGTCTCACCTCTGAGTATCTATCACACTCTGCGAGATACGGGTATGGGCCCAGTCAAAGTTTATGCGGGTAGTCTGTATCGCACCTCCCAATCTTTTCCTGGACTTCTCCGGTTCGTCCCCTCTTTTCCGCTTCCGTGGTGGGGCTCCACCTCCCTTGACATAAGGTTTAGTATCCCTTTGTCCCTTTGGTTTAAAGTCCCGTCGGTCTTCTCTTTCGACCTCTTGGACTATTTTAGGCTTGCGCCGTTTATCTTGCCCAATTTCTTCTCTGTCCAAAAGTTCTTCTTCTAACCGGCCACAAAGCCTTAGTGCCTCCACCCATTCTTGATCTGTCGTATACTGCAGAGCCGACAATCTGCGAACAATTTGTTTGGGAAGTTTATCTTCAACTTCCTGCCACCAGGATTCTCCCGTCATGCGGGCACGAATGTTATAGTTATGCATGATCGTTAGGTAACGTTCAATATTACCATCGTACTCGACTAGCTTCATAGCTCGAAGTGCTAGTCATTCGGCTTCTACTGGAGCAAATCATTTGATCATATCGTATTCAAAATGAGTCCATGTTGCCAGTTCCAGTTGCTGGATTTCCCCTTGAAGTCCGTCCATTACCTTCTAATACCAGATTGTGTATGGAAGCACTATTTCTCCTCTTGTACGACTGAGTGCATATATAACTCGTTCCCGTGCATCGTCCCAAATTCGGAGATTTCACTCGAAATAGTCAGTGCATTGAAGAATCTACACATATATATCTTGCACAGGTTTATCCTCAAAGAATGGGGGTGGCTCTGATGGTCGCTCAATATTTAGCACCATCACATTGGCAAGCATTTCTGCCATACCAGACTGTTCTGGTGTTTGTCCTTGCCTGCGCTGACTAGGGCTTCCTCTCCTTCTTCCTCTTTCATCATTATCATCATCATCGTCTCTGGGGTCTCCAGAGTCACCTCCCTGGACACCTGAGGGGGATGCATCAGCAGCTTCCTTGCCTTTTCCTTTTTCCCTGCGTGTAGGTGGAGCGTAGTACTCCTCGTCATCGGTTTCTTGGACTGTGGGTAAGGGTGCAAGACCTGCAGCTTCAGGACTTGGTGCGGTGGCTAACATCTTATTTATTACCACCGTTAATACTTTTATGGTATCATTCGTCTCATTATTCTGCTGCTGTTGCTGGTCTTGTAACCTGCGAATCTCCGCTTGGCGAGTAGTCTGATCTAGGCGCATTTGTCCTAGGGTTCGATTGACTTCTCTTTCCCGCGTGGTGTATTGATTTCGGAATTCTAGGAATTCTGTCCTTAGGTTGATGACCATTTGTTCCAACGTTTGATCTCGGGCTAATGCCGCCTGGCTTTCCTCCCCGAGTGTTCCATGTAACCTCCTGGTTACCTCTTCATGTTCCTGTTGACGTCGATCTTGAGCGTCTATTTTCCCTGCCACTTCCCATAGCATTTCCTCTTGAATCCCCTTAATTTCGCTTTCCACGCCTGCCAGCTGCATCAGTGTTAGGTATCCTACCTATTCTCCAATATCAATATGTATCTTGCGACAGGCAACAGCTCTCCGTTAGTCTCTTTGTAACATTGCAATACTTCTCTTCCTTAGTATGCCGGTACTTCGCTCCTTCTTCTTACCAAGACCTTGATTATTATTCTTAGACCGTTGTCTACGTTCCTCTTGTCGAACGCTAATAATCAAGTCGTATCGTGGTAGAATTCTCGAAGTGGTAGAATAGATTCTATTCTTGATAGTATAGGTAAGAAAGTATAATAGGTGGTTGCGTGAAGAACTAACTACCAGGCTCTACTGTCCTCTTTTTATAGTCCTTCACTCAACCCACTTATAAATCAAAACAACTATGAGTCATAACCGTGACTCATGAAAAACATCATATGACTGCATCATTGGTCATGTGCATAAACCACCTGACCTCTTAATAGGTCATGTGCGTGAAAGTAAATCAAACTGGGCAGCCCCTTTGGCCTTGTCCGCTGCCCCTATGACCTCTTAATAGGTCATGTGCGTGAAAGAACATATAATCCATAAAACCTCATGATGAATATCCTCATCATGGTGAAACATCTCCTTCCACTATCTGCCACGCGACCGTGACAATCAGCAAGATTGCAATATCGTTATTGTAGACATCTTATCCCTCGGCGATTTACTGTTAAATCTTAATTAATTTTAAGGTATTATCTTGGGTGGCTCCCTTCAAATGTTTGAAGGCGATATTGGCTTGGTCGAGCGAGGTATCTATATCCTGCCTTATTCGACCCAAGGTTAAGCCAAGACGGGCAGCCAACCTTGCTAAATTTGCAGTGTGGTCTCCTCCTGCTTTAGGCGTGGAGGCCCTTGATATCCGATATGTACTTGCGACATTGGAGGATCGGTGAGAGGGTATATTTCCTCTCCAAAATGTGGGTTCATGAGGTGTTGATGGGGAGGGACTCCATATTGCCGAATCATCGGTCTTATCTATCGTATCTGGACGGGTGTCCATAGGTTCTCCCGCCGTTATCCTCTTTCTCGGGTCCTGAGGTATCTCAGCCATTGTGATACTTTCCAGGTAGGCTAATTGCTCTAATAGTCCTAGATGCGTTATTTCGGGTACTTCATACCAGAGTTCTTGATATCCTTTAAAGGATTTAAGGAATCGTATGTAAGGTATCCAACGCTTGAGATATTCTAGAGGTATAGGTATGAAAGGGTTTAGTTGATCTGATTCTGGACTCAGAATCTGAATTTCCCTTTTCTCAAGGTTTAAAATGTACTTATAGTATATAAAAGGATTTTGTCAGGCCCAAGCCAAGGGGGTGTCTGGCCCTCAGATGGCTGTGCCTGATTTCTTGTTATTGGAGTACTGGGTACTCCACTCAATGAAGTTTTCTGACTTTGTGGAACTCCACTCGAAGTCCGGTCCATACCAGGTACAATATATGCGATTGAATTGATCCCTCGTTAGGATCCTGAAAGGTAGTGTGAACCGCGAGGATTCTGTGATAAATTCTTCTTCGATTTCGAATAACTCGCTGTCGAAGATTTCTTCGAATGTATGAATATAGATGGGACAGTGAGGTGCTACGAAAATGTAGTATAAGTCTGAGGTGAGGGTGGAGTTCAAAGTGAACTCGTAGTTCATATAGTGAGTCTTGGTAACAGGAGAACTATCAATATACTGTTAGGCGGACGCCAAACTCAAGTATATAACCAAGAGACATAGGCCAAAAATCTTTGATCGGAGAATCTGTCGAGGAAGGCTCGTCTCAATGAAATAGGTAAGGTAAAGCTTTAAAGCGTAAAACAATATTATATTGATAAGATCTCTTCTCCGTTGCTTGATAATGTCTGCAAAGCTCGGGAGGCACTTCGATATTTATATCCCACGTCTGAGTGTTCACGGACTACTTCTAACTACTATGCCCCCAAAGTACCACTCTGGTTTCAATACGCAAACGTCCAGAATCTTATAAGTACGAGCACCGTTTGACCCTGAAATTTATCACACCCTTTCGCAGACACAGAATTGTATTCCTCTGTTGAGATGACTACACTATTTAGTATACCAAACAGCGGCCTCCAACTTAGATGTCCGCATACACTATTATATTACTTTAGTCTTGTTAACTATCGTTCTACTAGTCTCTTCGGTCATGAAGTGATCAGGTTCATGCCGGCCCACCTAGTGCCAATCGCAAGCCTGAGCCTGACGTGTCAACGTCTTAAGGGACTCTGACTTATCTAGGTCTTCCTTTCTGAGCATGCTTCCCCTTAGTCCGCCGGCCTCCGTAGAGGGGTCCTATTACTAGAACCAACTAACCTATAGCTGATCTCAGAAGGGTATGGATGGATTTGGTATACCCCTAATACCCTCTGCTATTAGGATATCCTCTTGGAGTATTTCTCCAAAAACGTCCTGTCACTTTCGGCCCATAGTTTAGGAAGCCTAACTTTGAAGCCTACTATCTCAATGCGCCTCCTAGGGATTTCTTCCGTTCCACTTCCCAGATGTCGCCAAAGTTCCCCTCTCATATATCCTGCGAACACCATGCGGTCGGACCGACGGCGGCGACATATATGGTGTTATGAAGTGGGCTTCATTGATGTGACATTTTAGTTATGGCACGCAACTCTCGAAATCTCGCTAATGACGTGCGGGCCTCATAAGGAGGCCGGAGGGGGGTGTTGGCACTCCGGTAAATTGAGGGTCTGTGCGCAGTTACCCGACCGTGGGTCTGTGCACATGTCTCAGATTTCCAGATGCCTAACAGAGATCCAGATCATTTGACATTGCAAGCTGTTGATACACTATTCTACTCTAAGTTAGTGCTCGACATTTCAATCTGGACCGAATGTCTCAACAGCTTAAGGGATAGTCTCTGTTGGGGTTCTCAATTATCTTACTAAAAATCTGCCTATATTATTCGCCTGTTGTCAAAAGTACACTAATGCAAGGTTCTGCGCTTAGTTTTATAAAAATTCTTTTTTTCAACTTTGAATACCCCTAGTGGTGCTGTAGTCTAACCTCCGGATCACTCTTTGTCTCAAAAGCTATTTCCCGGCGCAATCAGTACGGTAGAAAGCTTGCCAACGGGAAATATTCAAATTAGACAGGAAAAGCACAGTTGTTTATCATAATATTATTATATATCATAAGGCGAATTCGTGGACAATCGGCCAATTTATTTTATCGAAGCCTGACGCCTTGTGGCCTTGCTGGGCTCGGGGGCCCTGCCTCTCCGCCGCTGGGTTACCCGGTCAAAAACCTAAACCAATTAGGGTAGATCCTTATCTGTGCTCGAGTATGATACCTCGTATGATACCGGTCGGTTAGAGTTAAGGGCCTGTTTGGATATTAGACTACAGCCGTTCCGTTCCGCTGCCCCATACAAAGTGCCTGTTACAAAACGGAAGGACGACCATTTTTGTATGGGGAACGTCTGCAGAACGGAAACGGTTGCTGTGTTGCCAAACAGGCCCTAAGACACAAGCGAGTAGCGAGGCAACCCAAGACACTCCTCTTCTCTAATTCAACCCCTCGCATCACCTCACCAAACACCCCGCCAAAGACCCGCTCAGTAGCAGCAAACGTCATTTGAAATCTCCTCCCGCCCCCAACAATAAGAATAAGGAAATAAGGAATGTCGCGACACAAGAATATTCGAAATCTTGACCCATACGCAGGTACGAATCACTCCAAGACCGGTTGCAAACTGCAGAACATAAGCTCACTATGAGGAAAAGAACTCGACGACTTCGATGGAGGGGGGTCAAATGGTGCGATATTTTGAATTATGCCCACCTGTTATTATTTACTGACGCTTCCTAGATATTAGCCCATCTGATGAAAGTAAAGACACTTTCCCTGCATAGTGAAACAAATCCGTAGCTAATAGATCAGGACAATTACAGGAGGGCCTGACCCAAGTTCGGGGAGCCCTAGAGCGTGCCAGAATTTCCGCTACAGATAAAGAGATAGAAGAATCGTTGTGGTACTACTACTTCGACGTCAGCAAGACTATAAACTACATTTTGAGTACGCCCCGCCCTCCTTGTGCCCACTGGACAATACTAATGACCGCCAGGCCATCATGCGCCAGCCAAGAAGCCAAAAAAGAAGGCTCAATCACAGTTTACGCAGAAAGCTCAAAAAGGTACTTCAGGAATTTTGTTCTCGTCATCTTCATATACGGCACATGAGCACTTTTGTGCATCGCCTAAAACTAATCTCCCAGGCAACTTCTCAGGGATTGGTCAAGGCCATGGCTTGGAAAAAAGGACGGCGACAGAGCTTGGTATTTTTCGAGATTGCCCGTGGGGAGATATACCTGAACACCGACGAGGAGAGATAATTGCTGAGAGTATTTATCCCCGGGGAGGATTACTCGGCGGATCGGGAAAGATGTCCAAAGTGGCGGCATTAGCTAAGGCGAGGAAAGAGAAAGCGGCCGCGGAAAAGAAACAAGACGGAGGGGAGAAGACATCAGTGTCTCTGTTGGCACGACTGACACCAAAGACACCGGCCCGAGGACCTACGCTTATGTCCGACCCTCTGTCTCCTCCAACAACACGGGAGAGCAAACAAGAGACAAAGCAAAAGACCAAGCAAATTATCATGCCAGAACCGCCGTCCGAAGTAGAGCCAGAGAAAGCCGCCACAGCCTCTAGCCAAGGCCTTGGCCACCCAGAAGAGCCCCAGACATTTCCCCCAATTCTTAATGACAAGTCTATTTATATGCCCCAATTCACAAGCCTTCTCGGCTCCCCGTCCAGTTTTGCACTGTCGTTTTTCGGGGAGAGGATCTCGACAATTAAGATGAACCCTACTAACCAGGAGACATTCGCTATTTCAGGTGCTCCAACGGCGGCACAAGCCAAAGCTTTCTCAGAGCCTAGCCCTGATGATATAGTGATAGCCGCCCAGAGTGGTAGCAAAGGTTCACCTTACAAACCGACCCCACTAGTTAGGTACGGAGCTCTAACGAGCCTAGGTTTGAATAATGCGAAAAAGAAGACAGATAAACCTGCCGAGAAGATTGAGGCTGCTGTTCAGGCGATGGCCATCGACAACACACCTGTTAAGGCCAGAAAGAAGATTAATATTTTAGAAGAATTCAAGAACACCACGACAAAAGAGAATGCAAACTTTGTTGTAATAGGTGCTCTTCTCTCCACATCCTTCCATTGAGTTAATGACTAACTTTTTAGGCCACGTGGATGCTGGGAAGAGCACATTAATGGGAAGGCTCCTTTACGATTGCGGTGTAATAGACGAACGCACAATCCAGAAATTCAAGGCGGAGGCAGAAAAGATTGGGAAGTCCTCCTTCCATTTTGCCTGGGTACTGGATCAGACAAATGAGGAACGTTCAAGGTACGATTCCCTTCGTATTTTATTTAGCCAAAACTAACCAGGCCTAGAGGTGTGACAATGGACATTGCAACAAATCACTTCTCCACTGCATCTACAAACTTTACCATTCTGGATGCACCTGGCCACCGTGACTTTGTACCCAACATGATAGCAGGCGCCTCCCAAGCCGACTTTGCTGTATTGGTTCTTGATGCCTCGACGGGCGCCTTTGAGTCTGGCTTTCAAAGCAATGGGCAGACAAGAGAACACACATTCCTGGCCCGCGCGATAGGCGTTAGCAGAATAATAGTGGCAGTGAACAAACTTGATGCGGTTAGCTGGGATCACGATCGGTATATTGAGATAACGCAGAAAATAGGCCACTTCTTGTCCAGTGCCGGGTTTAATTCAAACTCGACGAGTTTCGTTCCCTGCAGTGGGCTAACCGGAGTGAACATCGTCCATAATGCGCGCGATAAGTTACCTTGGTATAACGGGCCGACACTCGTCCAGGCACTCGAGTCTTCAAAACCACAATCACGAGCTATCAGCTCTCCCCTTCGAATTACCATTAGCGATGTTTTTCGTGGGGGAATACAAAATCCTGTAAGCATATCGGGCCGGATTGAAGCTGGAAGTCTCCAAATTGCCGACGCGCTTCTCGCACTGCCGTCGGAGGAATCCGCAACGGTTAAGGACATAGAGATAAATGAGCGAAGTTCAGAGTGGGCAGCGGCAGGGCACAACGTTACTCTCCATCTCTCAGGCATAGATATAATCCACCTAAAACCCGGAGACGTGATGTGCTCTCCGGATTCACCAATCGTTCCACTCAAGTGTTTTGATCTCAAAATTCTTTCATTCGAGACCATCACACCAATGCTAGTGGGCATCCATCGCGGGCGGTTGAATGCAAGCGGAAGAGTGGTTTCCTTACTGGAGAGCATGGATAGGACTACCGGTAAGACGCTCAAGAAGAAGCCCCGGCATATCGCACCTGGCATGTTGGCAAGGATAAAGGTGGAGGTCACCTTATGCACAGGAATTCCAGTGGAAAGGGGGAACAAGCTTGTTCTGAGGCTAGGTGGGAAGACTGTGGCGGCAGGGGTAGTGGAATAGACTACTGATCTGGGTAATCAATATCAATATCACACAACTTGAATAAATCTCGAGAACTATTCTTTTTGGCGCCCCGCCAACCCCACGAAGTTTGCCAAGAAAACCTAACCCCGAGGGACAAATATGTCTTACAACCCTTCCAAACTAAATGATGTTGTGTATTCACCGAGATTAGCAAGTATCAGTAGGGAACTTTAACCGATGGCACCAAGACGATCCCAACCATTGTCCCAAAGCTCAATCGTCTACTAAAATGCTGTGTCGCACGAGTGATATCTGATGAGAACTCTTGAGTGGCAAAGAGCATTCCTAAGCTTCACTTGGCGTGTTACCGTCACTTTACCTTAAGTGAAGTGGGAAGATGCGAGAATTAGTGTGCTGCGTTCATAAGCAGAAACACATTACCGGCATCCCCCCCAACCCAAAGGGAAAAAGAAATATGGCTAGGGAATCTCAGCTTTGGCTTACGGTGAGATTGGAGGAATATTGTCTAAATCAGAGTTTCACGATGTTTGAATAGACTATGCATAGAGCCGCTGTGACGGAAAATTTTACCAGCACCAGAAGCCCATAATACCTGTAAATATTCCACAACGAAGTTGGCGAAAATTTTCAGAAGAAACAGCAGAATTAAGTGGAATAACGTTCGAAGAAGCAGGGTCAACAGCATACCTCTTACGCAGGGCTGGCAGTTAGTATCCCTGCAGGCTTGTTGGCAGCGGACGAAATGAGAATATACAAGTGCTTGCACTAGAGTCCCGTACTGTATTGTACTGAACTGTACAAGTATTCTACTGTTAAATTGTAAAAAATTATTCCATAAAGGTATTTCACGATGCCCACCACTATAACAAGGGCTAGATGGATCACTGGATAGATGAGAGCTGAGAGTAGCAGGTAGCTTAATATTAGCTGGGAGGAAAATCCTATAGTAGTTTGAAAATTTATATAAACTACAATAATGTATCGGGTTAAACAGGAGTAAAGAAAAATTAAATTGTCGAGGGGCAAATCTTCTTCCGCTCGGGTTTTGGTCCTGTCCACAGGACGAGTGTGGCTTGTGCACTGTACTTGTACAGTACAGTACGAGTACAAGCAGATCAATGGTGGCATACCGGCACGGCACCGCAGCATGTCGTAGCTAAATCTCCTACGAACAGTGCTGTAAGTTACTCTACCCGGCCAACATCACCTCATAGCAATTTCCTCCTCCGTCTTCTTTCTCCTGAACACACACACCCCTCCCCTTTCTGCGTATAGAGCTTGAACCCTTATCCTTTCATCGTCAATTTGTTGCCTTATCACCATTTTCTTTAAGCCGCGAGGCTCGGAGTTCTCGCTACTGGCCCTTTTTTTTTTTTTCCTTCTCTGCCGTCCGCCCACCTATCGGACTCCCCTCCTCTTGAATCAAGAGAGAAAAAAAGTGAAAAAGTTCTTTCCACCCCCCATCAGCAAGCGAAAACCAGAGGACTGACGATTCATTCATCGATAGTATAGCACGCCAAAAGCTCCATTACCAAAATGCCGGTGCGGGAAATGAGACCTAGTATCTCCGAGGAAGAAATGGGTCAGAAACTACCTATACACGATCAGCTTTCTCCACTGGAGGTGATGCTAGCAGTTTACACACCAATTCTAGAATGTCTTGTGAAGCACCTCCCGACCCCGAGCAAGTTGAAACTCGCCCAAACGTCAACCTACCTTCGCCATCTACTACTTAGATATCCTCCGTTCTACTCTCACTTCGATTTCAGGCTGAGCGCGTACGAAGCTCCCGGGTTCGACACCTATCATCTAGGGACCATCTACAACCTCGACAAGTTTATCGCCTCACTATCTCTAGAGAAGAGAATCACCTCACTTACCTTAGATTGGACGGCGGTAACAGGTCTATTCCTTTTTGGCCCACTGATGACCAGGTGCGCTGGCACTCTGGAACATCTTTCCGTGCGCGGCTGTCGGAAGGTTTCGATAAAGCACCATATCGTCCCTTATCTCGTCTACCAAGACGATGTCGAGCCTCATTCGGTTTCAACACCAATCCCCCCAAAGCGGGCACTCAAGAGTCTATACGTTTACAAGGCGCGAGGGGTACGCAGAAAACCATTTTTGATTGACAGGAAGCCTGCCGATGGCGACGAACCGAGCAGATATCTTACTACACTCGCCGAGAAGCTTGGGATATGGACCGACCTGGGATTGTGCCCGACGCCTAAACTGAGATGCCCGAGGCGGAAGGAAATTTTACGAAGGGGAAAGGAGAAGTACTGTGTTCCGTTCGATAAGAGGTGGCGAGTTCAGGATCCGGAGGCAAGCCAGGGGAATCCAACACTCGCGCTTTTATCTCCGCACGAGCTTCAACAGCGTCGAAAGTGGGAGGAGAAAGAGGGACTTTTCACTTGTGACAACTGCGAGGCTCAGATATTGGATCGCTGTGAGGCATGCGTTTACCAGATGACTTGTTCGAACTGCAGGAAGGCTATTTGCCATAGCTGCGCTTATGACAGGCCGGCCGGACCTATTACCCCTGCCGAGACTATCCCGAACGGAGCCCCTGGTGTTCTGCCTCCACTTATGGCCCCCGAGGGTCCGTGGCCGAATCCCGCAGCTGCGGGAATATCGGCGATGGCAACCATGGCCCCCCAGATGGGCATGAATGCGAATGGAAATGGCAATGGAAATGGCAATGGAAATGGACCTCAATTTCAAGTCGTTCTCGCTACTTTAATCCAGCTGGACCTTCCGGTTCCCGGTGCCCCGACTAACATCCCTCTTGCGCCTACGTTTTACCAACCCACCGCCCCCAGCGCTGCTGAAACAAATCCTGTTGTGCATTTCCTGCAGCCCTGCTGTCAGACTGCTGCTCCTAATTCTGCAGATATTCTCTGTGGAAGTTGCATGACGTCCATCTCTTGGGCTCACTGTGATTGTTGTGGCAAACAGATCTGCATTAAGCACGAGCTGTCAGGGTCCCGGAGGTGTCGTGGCGGCTGCGAGAAGGTGTTCTGCTCATCCTCTGACGCACCATCAGCTCCTATCGGCTGCGGCGATCCAGCAGAAGGAAAAGCAGGGATAAAATCTTGTCTAACCTGTGGAAACGACGTCTGCGCCGATTGCAGACTTGACTCCCTTCATGCGCCCCCGTCATCGGACGACGGCACAGAATCAGAAGTGGAGGAGGCAGCATTGGAAAAGTGCGCTTGCGATTGTAAAGTATGCCAGGACAACTTTTACTGCACGGATTGCTGGCCGAAGAAGACTACCAAATGCGAAACAAGGCATACCAAGTTTGACCACAAAGTTAGGGGAATCGTCAACCATAGGTCAATTGACCCAGCAAAGGACATAAACCTTTACCTCGTTACATTTGAAGACGTTCCGGACAAGAAATGGGTGACGAGAGCACGCATCGAGGAAGACTACGGGTCAGACACACACATACTCTCAGCATACTCCCCCACCGATCCACCCCCTCCGCCACCAACCCCAGAACTCACAGATCCAACAACAGAACCCGAACCCCCCCAAGAAGACGAAATCCTCGTCGGCGAGAAAGAATGGATTATGGAGAAAATCCTTGGAAAAGCTATTCGCCCATGCCCTCTCTTGCCCGCCGCCACCTCCTTGTCTCCAGCCCCCACCTCCCCAGCATTATTACCTCCACGGCCATCAGCTGCCCCACCCCCACCACCAGATCAACAAACAGAAATATACCAAATAAAATGGTTAGGGCGTTCCACCTCAGAGGCAACATGGGAGCCCAAATCTGGATTTGCGGTGAATAGCCGGGAGCACGTGCTCATGGAAAGCTATGACATTGAAGGGCCCATCAGCGAGCATAGGGGAGAGAGGGATTTTGGCGTTATTGGGGAGCATTGTGATATCACGGCCATGGCGGGTGGAGGGCCGTTTATATAATTTTCCCTTCTTTTTCACTTTTGTCTCCCTTTTGAATACCTTTTTAGTTTCTTGTCACTATGACTATAACGAATTTGTCACGCGGGAACGGAGGAAGGAGGTTATCACCTTCTACTAAACTGCTTACGGTGCGAAGGAATATTTCACGTGAACCTGACCTTTTTTTTTTTTTCTTCATTACTCTGCATTTCATTACTTTTACTCGAGCTCGAATCAGCCAATCATGACTGAACCATTATCATCATGCTCGCGAAAATACAGAACGACAAGCAGACTGGGCCGGGCGGGCGGAGCAGCAAAGCAAGACAAGACAGGGCGTACAATTGTTTAGTTACGATATTCATGGATTACAGTAGTAAGGTAGTAAGTCAGGTTCAAGGGGGGATTGGGTTACGAGATGTTTCTTGTTTCTTTTTCTGCTGCGTCTCTCTTACATGTCTTTCATGGCCTCCTATCTTTTTTCGTGTTGCGTTTGATGAGTGGATCGGGGGGTGGGTTGAAGGGGGAGCTCATGATGTTTTCTAGAGCAATCTATGGATTTGCTAAATGGGAGGTTTCCAGTGTAAAACCCCTGTCCACAAAATATTAGTGCCATACAGTATACTCTGCTCTGCACGATCTAAAGCGATAGCAAACTATACACCCCCGCCCTCCTTAAATCCCACTACCAATACCGCAATAATTCCTTTACAGAATCATACAATATCGCCATAAAGGCGTTCATTGTCCACCATATACCTACAGTACCGGTGTACACAACGCATCACTCACTCACTCACTCACTTCCTCCCTCACTCACTCACTCCTATTACCATCCATCCAACCCACGCACCGCACATACAACATCAAGCACGGGCCTAACCCATCAGATCTACAAGAGGTCACTACCCCCACCACTGGGTCGAAGGAATCGGAGATTGTGAAAAAGCAACAGTAGTTATTGCGCCTGCCAGCCCCCTCCCCCTCTCCCTCCCCCACTACTGTAGAGGACTGCAAGGAATCTCTGCTCACATGTCTTCGACTCCGCAGGACGAATACAAGGTACCGGTACTTGGTGAGGACTCCCGCAAAACATCGGCTATGTACCACGTTCACCAGCCCTGGGCGGGCGGTGCGAAGAAGGTAATGGAGCACACGAGCACTTGCCTAATGACCTAAAGCATTCCCCACTAGCCCATAAAAGTGCCACGCTACTCATAGATCACGATCCCATCTCTTAAAACGGCCTGGGCTTCCCGTGGCCAGCTTGGCAAGAACCAACGGTGATCGACATAGCGGCATCAACAAGTACCACTTGTACCACAACACGCACCTTAGTCACATTCACATCTCATCACTCATTTAGGTAAACTCAACCAGTCATAAAACGTGTATTCAAACAAACCCCTTTAACATAAGGAAAAACCGCTGTTTTTACATACAAGGCGAGGAACCATGGCTCCTCCATCTAACACTACCCGGGCCCAACCCCTCCTCAGCCCGCAAGAAATTTTATATAAACGGAAAAAAACAAAAACATCAAACCATCACGCTTATAGTTCCCCATGATCAGGGACGCTATCGTCATCGTCAGAACCACCTGCACCCTCGTACACTAGAACAATGTTAGCATCGCATTCACATCTCTGTCTACGAATTCAACGATAAAACTTACTCTTGCTGGTAATAGGATAGGCGACCGAGCTGAGCTTCTCCTTCTGCTCATCAAAGTCTTCAGTGGTAGCAGTGCTTCCATTCTCGTCAAGCCAGTCAGTGGTCTCCTTGACAGCGTTGAGAAGGGTCTCCTTCTCGTCCTCGGTAATCTTTCCGCCAAGACCCTCCTCGTCATTGGCCTGATTTTTGATAGTGAAAGCGTAGTTCTCAAGACCGTTTCTGGCCTCAATACGTTCGCGGTTGGCCTTGTCCTCATCGGCAAACTTCTCAGCCTCAGCAACCATGCGGTCAATCTCATCCTGGGAAAGACGACCTCGCTCGTTGGTGATGGTGATGCTCTCAGACTTTCCAGTGCCCTTGTCGGCAGCGGAAACTTTCAAGATACCATTGGCATCCAATTCAAAGGAGACCTCAATTTGAGGGACGCCACGGGGAGCTGGGGGAATGCCAGTAAGCTCAAACTTGCCCAACAAGTTGTTGTCCTTTGTCATGGCACGCTCTCCCTCGTAAACCTGGATCAAGACGACTGGCTGGTTGTCGGCGGCGGTGGAGAATATCTGAGCCTTGCGGGTAGGGATGACAGTGTTGCGGGGAATGAGCTTAGTCATGACACCACCGGTGGTCTCGATACCGAGAGTCAATGGATTGACGTCCATGAGAACGACATCCTCAGTGCCCTCCTCACCAGACAAGACACCACCCTGGACAGCGGCGCCATAGGCAACAGCCTCATCAGGGTTGATACCCTTGGAAGCCTGCTTACCACCAAAGAACTCCTCGAGAAGAGCCTGAACCTTAGGGATACGAGTAGAACCACCAACGAGGACAATGTCGTCAACCTCAGACTTTTTGACCTTGGCATCTTTAAGAACCTGCTCGACTGGCTTGAGGGTCTTCTTGAACAAGTCAAGGTTGAGCTCCTCGAATTTGGCCCGGGTAAGAGTCTCGGAAAAGTCTTTACCGTCGTGGAAAGCCTCGATTTCGATACGGACAGACATCTGGGAAGAAAGAGTGCGCTTTGCCTTTTCAACCTCACGCTTCAGCTTACCCATGGTCTTCAAGTCCTTGGTGATGTCAACGTTGTTCTTCTTGTTGTAAAGCTTGGCGAAATGGGTAATGACACGGTAATCAAAATCTTCTCCTCCAAGATGGGTATCACCAGCGGTGGACAAGACCTCGAAAACACCCTGGTCGATGGACAGGAGAGAAACATCGAAAGTACCACCACCAAGATCGTATACAATGATTTGACGCTCACCGTCCTTCTTGTCCAATCCATAGGCGATGGCGGCGGCGGTGGGTTCATTAACAATACGAAGAACATTGAGACCGGCAATGACACCAGCATCCTTGGTAGCTTGACGCTGTGCGTCATTGAAGTAGGCGGGGACAGTGACCACGGCGTGTGTAACCTTCTGGCTCAAGTAGCCCTCGGCAATCTCCTTCATCTTGCCCAAAACCATGGCGGAGATCTCCTCGGGAGTGAAATCCCTCGCCTCACCACTAACTTCGACCTGGACAGCGGGCTGGCCATTCTTGTTGATGACCTTGAAGGGAAAGTGCTTCATGTCATTCTGTACATCCCTCTCGTTGAACTTACGTCCGATGAGACGCCTAGAGCGGAATTGTCAGTAAAACTAGGCAAACTTGGAGAATTGCGAGAAGCTGGGTGGCTTACTTGATGTCAAAGATGGTGTTTTGGGGATTAGAGGCATATTGATTCTTCGCGGCATCACCGACAAGGCGTTCATCAGGCGTGAAAGCGACATAGGAAGGAGTAATACGATTTCCCTGATCATTGACCAAGATTTCGACACGACCACCCTTCATAACACCAACACATCTGCATTGAAAAGATTAATTTTCAACTTGACTAGATCGACAAGCTGGGCTAGCCCAGGGGGGGGATCCTTACGAGTAGGTAGTTCCCAAATCGATACCAATAACAGTTCCAAAGTTGTCAGTCTCATTCTCCGCAGCGGTCGCTGGAGACAGAAACAGGAGAGGGGCTAGGAAAATGCAAAATAGGTAAAGCACAGTGGTCCAAGTGACCCCCTTGCCCTTTGATTCAAACATCAGGGGCGGCGACCTTTGGATAAGGGATGAAAAGGGTTAAAGGTCGTAGCAGTTGGCAGATGATTGTTTCTAAGAGTACCAGTCTACAGATTGTTGATAAGTTAAGGGGAAGAGGGGAGAATAGGTGAGAAAGAAAAAAGAATGAGCGAAGAAACGGGTTTTCGAGTGTTGTGTGGGGAAGAGGAAGGGTGAAGGGGGAAGGAAAGCTGGTTGAAGCGAGAGAGAGAAGAAGAAATCTTTATAGAATGTCGAGCCCCCGAGAAAAAGCCACCTGTCGTCGTTGAGGACACTTTTCCTCTGTCGCTGGTTTCAAAGCCCAGCAAAGGGTGATGATTAGTAAGCGGGTGGTAACAATGGGTTTGGCGGTTACACTTTGTGGCGAGAAGGGTGCACCAAGGGGGCGGAAAGAACACGGTGGTATCATAAGATAAAGGGACAAAGGCGGAAAGTCCATGACAAAAGCAGAATTGGTTCCTGAAATCCATCATGATTTCCTGCACAGGCATCAGGATCCTATACTCGATTATCTGCTACAGCGAGTTACAGAGTCAGACTGATAACCTCGACAGAGAGCCCACACCTAACACCCACTCACAGAATATGAACACAATAGAGATGTCGATGATAGTATCATGGCGGTTGCGATGATGCATGCAACCTTGAATTTCCTTTATCATCCAAACAAATCAGCATGGCACTAACAATCCTCGCAACTCTAAACCCGTGTTCATACACCATACCCTGTAAGCGTTGATCTCGTCATTCATGGATCTATTTATTTCCATATCCCCCCCCACAGGGAGCCCAATAATGCCTAGCTCCTGGCAATGTTGAGGTTGGCAGGAAGCTTGCTTTTGTGCTTTCGACCAAATCAGAGATATCTGTTATGATTCTGCTTTTGTTCACTTTTCCTCCCCTTTCCCCCCCTTCCTTCCTTCCCTCACCCCGGCGCACCAGAGTAGCGTTATTGCTGCCTGGCTACACTACCGGTAGTTTGGTTAGGCTAGAAGGAGGAAGGCAAACCGATTAGATGAGCAATCAGATCATCGGATTGCACTTTTTGATAAGTTGCCTGTGCATAACTACCGGTACCGTAGATTAGATCTAGCATAAAGTACAGTACCGGTATCTGAAAACGAGAAAGGGTTTTTTTTTTTTTTTTTTTTGCTGGTGTCGATAGCTGTACCGTTATTTTCAGATTTTTATTGTCAGATACATGTAATTAGATATGATTGGACAGTACTCGTACAGTACCATCCCCGGTATCATACCTAAAACAATTACTGTATTCCAATACCACCCGGAGCCCGGTTCCTCTACAAGTACCACTGCGGGCACAGTACGGCACAGTACCGTAGTATTAACAACCTCCCCACGGTAAGCCTTGCAAAGAGGACAGATACGAGTACACCGGTCTCGTCACGAAGCAGCACCGTTGGCCCGAGAGCATCGACCACTTGGTTGTAAACGCGGAGCCCACCTTCCTCCACAAGTGCTTTTGCTTAAGCTGTAATATGTGTGAGATGTAAGGGGGAATGGCAAAGCTGTCATCTCTCGCGGTAGACTAACCAACCAAGGGGGGGATGAGTTGAGCATTCAACAGAGGCCGTGTGCAATCAAGAGGTGCTCCAATCAAGCGCAGTATCATACCGGTAGTCACAGTTTAAAGTAAAAATAGGAGAGGGGTCAACGAACAGGCCAAACAAAATAACTAATAGCCGGTAAAAGCAAGTGTGACGCGCCGTTTTTTTTTTTCCCCCCTCACAAAATAGAGCCTTCTACCAGCCTACAGCAACAGACTCAACCAAACACCCAAGGGGAACAATACGCACTCAACCCTCTTGCTACTGCAGTCAATATCAACCATCATTCCCTCTACCCAGTGAGACTTACCAAGGCATGTTCTGGCTGCCTTATTGTCATTTTGGCTATCGAAATTTGAGTTACATTTCTGACAAAGTTTTTAAGAAACCAGATGCCGGAACCCAAGTCAACTGAGAGGCATGAAGCCAAGCAGCGATTAGATTGTGCTATGCAATGGCTGGAGGAAGAGCCAACTGAGAAAGCTTCTATGGCCACTATTATCTTCAACGTTAAATCATCTATAAGAATGCATCAACTTTGTACCTGTTATCAAGAGTGCCTTCTTGTGGAACTTTCAACCGCCATGGTGGGAATAATTTGATCCTAACTGAGGCCCAGGAAGAAGCAGTTTCCTGGTTCTGCTTGGAGCAATTGGAGATGGGCCTAGGAGCTACCCCATCCATCATATATGCAGCCATATGTCATTTGCATCAGCAGGAGAAGCTGAATCCACCATCCCTTGTCTGGTTTTGCAATTGGTTAAACAAGATTTGGGCAGTGAATCAGACTCTGGTTCTTCATGTACATCAAATGACTCAATCACTAGAAATGCTAACTTTGTAGTATTCAATTAAAGTTGTGGTTCACAACTGTTGTTCTGTAGACCTCTAAAAAAAATAAAAATAAACTGGCGTATCACACTTGCCTTTCCGTCACACTTGCTTTTACCGACTATGAGCGACAGCGAAATAGGAGGGGAACCGGCTATTATTTGCCAATACACTTTTCTGTGTATTGTTCGTTGAGCCCCCCGTGTTCGTTGACCCTCCTACTAGTCTATCATGATAATAATAATATTATTATGATACTCGCCCGCACAAATACTTTGGCCCCTGAGACCACCGCCACCTCAGCCCTGCCCAGCCACATCCCCACGCCTCAGTGAGGCAGCACCTCTCAAAATAAAACATTCCGGCGACGCTATTACCGCCAGTTTACTTACGGAGTATATGCTCACAAGGAAAATACACACATCCCATCCATCAACATCCACAAAATAAGCTTCCCGGATAATTCTGTGCGCGAGGAATATAGAACAAGTTACAGCATTAAGCCTTTTCGTTCCCATCTTGTATCGTAAACATCCGGCAACACTCAATTTTTCTTTTTTTTCCCTTGAACCTACGCTAACTAGCTACGGTGCAAGCGGGGTAGGCTAGACAGTAATTTCAATGCGGGACGGAAAGACAGAGAGGTAAATTATAATAAAATCTACAAATGAACGAAAGGAAGCCCACGCCAGCACCCCACCCTTTTTTCCCCACGCTTGACACGGACATTGTCAAGCGTCTACAAAACACTATATCTCGAGCTCGGCGCAGCTCTACTTTCACTGTCCACGGCAGCAGCTGTTCCCTCGGCCAGTAATCGCTTCAGCTCTCTCATAGCGTTGGTGACTACAAGCTCTGTATCGCCTTCAACAAGAATATATAGCTTGGGGTCTTGTCCTGGCTGGGGGGATTTTCCGGCGGGGTAGTAACTGCCCTTGGTAGTGATAGAGGTGCCTGTAGCTTCCAGCACTTTTGCAATGTTGGTACGATTGGTGACGGCCCAACGTGCTTTTTCTATGCGTGCGTTAGCATGACGTTCATGTAGATAGTGGAGGGGGTATATATATATTGAATGGAAAACTTACGAGGGAAGTCGTTGATCTCCAAGGTTGCGTGATAGGCTCCCGCATCTGGCCCCTTGTTGTCAATGGGAACTCCTGTGCGTAGCCTTTCGGCTTCATTAAGGCGAGAGCGGACCACAGATGCAGCCTGTTTCACCCTATCCAGGGGATCAGCATTGGAGGTTCCCCGCTTGTGAACGACAATATTATCTGCCAGATCAACTGCAGGACCCGTGGGGATCTTCTTGGTAGATACCGCAGTAACCGGGGTTGCGGCCTTGGAGATGTCGTCGGTGCCCTCGGTAACTTCTTCGGCTGCCTCGTCGCCTTCTTCTGCGAATTGCTTGCGTTCACGACGACGCGCGAGGTCTCGCTCCTGATCAAGTTTTTCCAAACCCTTCCCGCCGAAGCCTGAGCCGCTAGCCTTTTCCTTGCCTGCTTTGACTTTCTCGTTGAAATCTGTACCAATTAGTACCATACCAGGCAATGGTTGATGAGCTAGGAAATGGATTAAACAGCATACCATCGACGAGTCTCTGGACAGGTTCCGGAACCTTCTGGCCACTCTGTCTTAAAGCCTTTGCAATATCAACTGCATATCGATCCTGCTCCTCCGTGATGAAAGTAACTGCCGTGCCAGTATTCCCAGCACGTCCAGTTCTCCCAACACGATGGACATAATCCTCCATGTGATTCGGGCAATCGTAGTTAACTACCAACTTCAACTGCTTGACGTCCAAGCCTCTCGCCGCAACCGAAGTAGCAATTAAGACAGGGATCACACCATTCTTGAAATCTGAAATTGTAGAATCTCTATCAATCTGGTCTTTCCCGCCGTGGATGGACATACAAGGGTACCCACGCCGCATCAAGTCTCGTAGTAGTGAGTCGGCGGATTCCTGTCTGTCCACAAATATCAATGTTCGGGCATCATCGTCTTTATCATACAGCTCTCCGAGAAGCTCCAAGAGACGATGGAATTTAGCATCGTCGGCACGAACTTCGACTATTTGTGTGACTTCGGGAGCTACAACACTGCGCGCACCTACTACTATCTCAACAGGTCGCTGCAATACTTTGCGAGCAAGTGCTTCCATCTGTGATGCCATTAGCGCAATACCCGAGGGCTAGTGAGGGGATGGCTCACATTACGGGGAAAGGTGGCAGAAAATAGGACCGTCTGTCTGTCGGGACGGACATTGCTGATAATCTTCATGACCTGAGGCTCAAATCCCATGTCGAACATGCGGTCCGCTTCATCTAGAACGATATATGTAACACGCTTCAAATTGGTGACTCGGCCTGAATTTGCTGCTAGAAGATCAATCATTCTACCGGGCGTGCATACGATGATTTCTGCTCCACGTTTAAGGTCGGCAATCTGATCTTTAATGGGTGAACCACCATAGGCACATACAGCCTGCCGAACGTTAGTTGGTTCCCAAAGCTCTGAAACATATGGCCGACCTACTCTAAGATTCAAAGCCTTCAAAAACGGCTTACATTCCTTGAAAATCTGAACAGCAAGTTCTCTCGTGGGGGTCATAATTAAAGAGATAGGGCCTTCCTGTGATTCCAATGGACGCTGGTCTTTGATGTGACGGAACATGGGCAAGAGGAATGCGATGGTTTTTCCAGACCCGGTCTTTGCAACGCCAATTACATTTCTGCCTGACATGATAGCCGGGATAGCCTGTGCCTGAATAGATGTTGGCTTGTCGTAATTAAGTTGTCGGATAACACTCAAAGTCTGTGCTGGGAGCCCGCATTGACTCCACTTCTGGACCGGCTTGGGACAATCCTGCCCACGGATTTTGATGCCGTCCAATTCCAGACGGAGCTCATCGATCTCGGCTTCAGTCATGTCTGCAAGCTCGGCTGGCTCGACGTAAAAACTCTTCCGGAATGAATCGTATCTGACCTTTGAATGGTCAATTGTCGGGAGTTCCTTTCTCTTTTTTAGTCTAGCGGCCATTGCTAATATGTCATCTGGATCAGCTTCTGTCGAAACAATGTTTAAGCCATCATCATCATCAAAAAGCGTTTCCTCTTTACTCTCGATTTGAGACTTGCCGATACCCTCTTCTTCTGTCTTGCTCATCTTTTCACCAATTCCGACCATAAAAGCGTCGAGGGGGTCAGCCTCCTCGTCCTCCTCCATCGCCTTCTGTTTGTCGAGCTCCATAGCCTCCTGTTGGACTCTCTCGGCCTCTTTGCGCTCGCTCCGCTGTGCAGCAGCTGCCCTGGCAGCAGCGGCGGTTTCTTCTTCGGTAGCGTCCTGCATTTCGGTATCGTCGTCAATGTCTTCTTGGACACCATCCTGTCCAGGTTGATTGGGAAGTGGTGAGGGCAAACGCTCAAGCTTCTTCCGGGAAGACTCTTCCTCACCAAAATCAAGATTTCTCTTTCCTCCTGCGGTCACAGGCTTCTTTGTGCCCTCAAACCCAAACGCAGATACCAGTCGATTCGTGGGCAATACTGAGCCATTCGTGGAGACTATCTATCAGATTAGCGACAGACAAGTGGCATTAAACTAGGGATCCAACGGGTATACGTACCCAAAGGCGGTTTGATGGATGCTGATAGACTTTTGTCAGCTTTTGGACGGGCAGCAGCGGAGCTAGAAGTGGAGGCGGACGATGGAGGTACAATTCCCACAACAGACTTTGGAGCCTGCTCCACCGCGGCCTTTGAACCAACAATAGGGGACACTGCTCCAGGAACAGGCTGCCTCTCCAACGATGATATCAGCGCAGCGGGGGAAGCTTTCTTTTTCGCCTCCTCCTCCTCAGCTCGTTTGCGCTTCCACGCTTCCAGGCGCTCCTGACGCTGCCGTATCTTTTCCTCTTCGGTTACCGCAGGAGGCGGGGGAGTAGCCTGTTTCTCATCAGCTGTTGTAAATAAGTCGCCCACAGAGTATCAGGTGGATAAGGAATCCTGGTTCTCACCTCTTTTACTCGTGAATCCCCCCTGCGATCATCCTCCCGGTCCCGTCGACTATCCCGATCTCTTTCCCTATCCTTTTCCGCACGTCTAGGCCTATCCCTTGATCGTGAGCGCCTTCGGTCTCTATCCCTATCCCGATCCCTATCTCTGTCTCTGTCCCTATCTCTGTCCCTATCTCTGTCCCTGTCCCTGTCTCCTCCTCGTGACCTATCTCTTACTCTATCTCTGTCCCTATCTCTATCGTCTCTGTCACGGCCCCTATCCCACGAATCGTAATAGCCATCGCGCCTTCTTCCAGCGG
Source organism: Tuber brumale (assembly GCA_014065205.1). Lineage (NCBI taxonomy): Eukaryota > Fungi > Ascomycota > Pezizomycetes > Pezizales > Tuberaceae > Tuber > Tuber brumale. The sequence goes on along the minus strand of JACCEG010000074.1, from coordinate 268,148 downwards.
GCCTGTCACCACGGCGGTCCCTGTAATCTCTCCGCTAAATGAAAGTAAGAGGTAAACATTGGTATCAACACGAGAAAGATAAGGGGGGAAAACGTACGTCTCTGGGATCGTATCTATCATCACGGCGGCGCTTGGCGTGGGGCGATGGCGAACGGGAGCGAGAAGCGTAACGGGTCATTTTCTTCTCGTTTTAGTGCTTGGTGGAGGGTAAGAAGCGAGGGATATCGAGTGCGAGGATTGTCGTGATAAGTTCAAAGGAGGGAGCTTGGTCGGTTAATTTTTCTGGGGCTGACTCAGCCCAGAGCCTTGGTGGAAGGACGAATGTGGAAGGATAGCTGAAACCCTTGCTGCTCGGCCTGCTGCTACCCACCGCTCCAAGGTTTAGTGTGATGCAACTGCGGTCCGATAATAATATTATACGAATTGTTGGCTTCGGGGTTGCCCCTGGCCCCTCTGCCCACCAGCAATTAGGCTTTATATGGCAGGCGGTGGATGAGATCCCTTATCATAACTTTCCACCCTGGAGGGCACGGCCAATGGTATCCGGGATAGGTTAAAGGGTTTTTAGGTCGATTAAATTAAATTCTTATGATAATGGCAATGTCGTTGTATGATAGCTTAGAAGTCCGTAAGCTGCTAAAGTACTGATCCACAACCTTCGCCCAGTAGCGGGTGCTCGCGATACACTTGACAGGCTCAAAACCCGCAAACAGTTCTGGCAAATGAACGTAAGGGGGCATTCGAACAATACTGCAGATACTAGGCTATAATTGGGGGGATATCGCTGAGGCTGGGGGGTCCTAGGGTGGTCTTTGGGCACCCTTTGAAGCTTTTGATACCCTCTCTTATCCTCTTGGACAAATATAATACCACTTCTGTATGGCTGCAACCCCCTAATAGTGATCCGGACGATAGAGCTTTCTGACCCTGAGGCTCTGCTAGGAATTTACTTGGAAATTTCGCGCTGTCATCCTTTAAGGTATCATAGAAGGCACCCCCGACGATGGTTCCGCCGATACAAATGAAGGGATAGTTATCCCCCCATGACCCAGGACCCCAGGCGCCGTATGATACTTGTAAAGCCGTCACCTTTGTAAAACGGAGAGCTATTGAATATAACCAAATATCGACCAGAGCACCATTCAACAGACACTCTACTCAAACGGGCCCCTAAGCAACAAAAATGCTTCTGTATTTAACTACCGCAATTCAACCATATCCAACCTCCCCATCCAGGTTCCTGACCCAAAAACCTGATCCAACTCTGGAACCTGCTTTGCAATGTCTCTGCGAACTCTCAATCAGACTGCTGGCACCCCGAACGTCCCCGCCTTCGATCAAGGGGCCCAAATATTGGCACTTTTGCAGCAATTCCAACACGATGTCTAGCAAGGACAGGTTACTATCCAGAGACAAGCTGCCCTGGAGCAAGGGCAGGGGGAAATCCTACAGCGGCTCAGAGATGAAATCTCCCGCTAGTAAATCTGGGTTATATGTCATTTTCATTTGTAAGGTGCTTAACGATGCAATTGGTCTTGGGGGGGGGACACTGCTCGAGTCACCAACAATAGTGTCACCCGTACAGAGACAACCCCAGCACCATTCTATGGTGCGAATGGACAATTGATTCCTGATTTTCAAAGAACTGTAGGAGAGGCCAACAGACTCACGAGTAAGAGTCTATATACAGCCACTATTAGTAGGGGAACATGGAAGAGGGGACAGTAAGCAAGAAAGCACAAAAACCATGGGTTTTTAAGCATCAGGGCAGCACAGGTCGAGTTGATTAATTCCACAATGTATCCACTTTTCAAGCACAGCATGTAATTTTCCCAAATCTCTACACCTAATATCCGGAGGGTCCATGTTAGAAGTGGATGAGAGTGGTTGCAACGTATCTTTCGCGTACTGTACAAAATCGCTATCTCGGCAGGTATAGTACAGCATCATACATTGACGTCAGCAGCATCAGATGTTCTGTTACGCCGCAGAAATTGAAGCAAAAAATCCGCTGGACTTCCTCCAGGTTCTCTCTCTGTGTGTAGACCTTTCCGTTCTTCTCATGTTATGTTTTGGCTCAGGATGGACGAGTAACTACGTTTCGGAAACCACTGGTTTTGATTGGTTTTGGCTACTCCATCCCACCGCGTTCCCTTACCGCAGTCATTCCTCGCGTTCTAGTATTTCGATAATCCCAATACCTTACAATTCTGCATGAGATATTCTACCCCACGAACTTCTGAACGTGTCGGAACCTGTCCCGAGGTCACCAATTCCTCGTTGGGGGAAAAACCCTCGAACCAACTCTAGCGGACGAGCCGGTAGTGCTGGGGGCGTCGGCGGAGGGCAGTCGGGGTAACCAAACAGAAAAAGGGGAGCGAAGTACGCGGCTAGGTCGTGTGATATCAGATATTTACAATGGAACGGGAGAGAGAAGAAATAATGAGCAAATGGGAATACTGTGACTAAATGAATGACGACGAAACCATGGTAGAGCTAAAAAAGGTGAATATTTAAGGCACTTGAACGGTTGTGATCATAAGGTATAGCTTGACTCTATCTAGAAAGTTTTGGTGTTAGCTGCAACCCGGTCTGGTCTAGCCCGGGCGTTGTTTCACCTTCTAAAATTTTGCATACACTCAAACGAGTGCGCTCTCATCCTACCCCCTAGATGATAGAATGCCGTTTCCTAGTGGATTCTCAATCCCGAACTCATCTTAGGTATCCTCTACCTTAGCTTTCACTACGAATTGATATCGGTGAAACTGGCGAGACCGAGCCTTCCGATGGGCTAACCCAGGTTGAGATCGAGCCGACCCGACCCAGCCCACGCCAGCCTAACGAATAGTAAACTAGGTTAACCGGTCCGTCCGTTCGAGATGAAAAGGCAAGTGGAGAGTGGATAGTAGGAAGGTCGAAAAGCAACTCAAATCGGCTCTATTACGCCGTACTATCTGCCTATAATAATATACAGTCATATGAATTCCAAATTCCCGAGCGAAACTTACTTCCGTCACATTGAAGCAATACTCCCGACACGGGGATATTGGCTCCGGTCGAGTGAGGGGTTGTGACACATTAGTGCAACCAGGCCCCCAAGTACCAACATCAGATCCGATTATCCATCGGGCTATAGAGTACCGGTATGCCGAAAATACTCCACCTGTTGGTCAGATTCATGAAGCTCAGATCTAGAATGGGGGCACAGAGTTCGCAGGATAGATGGAGCACTGGAGTGAAGATGCCTAGGATAAAGAAATCAGATTTGGCCAGTATAGGAGGAAAAATTCATATGTCTGTCTGGTTGGTTGGATGTGAATACCGACAGTCACGCCAAAGGGGAAGCGGTTATGGTTCGAGTCATTCTTGGGGCATTTTCAGGGGACACAAAACTGGACAAAACCTGATGTGATGACCAGTATCATACTATAAGAGCTTGAAACTAACTCCCTCCCGGGTTCCCATACAAAATGCACAAGTTTAGCCAACCGTCACAAAAGTACACAACAAAATTTTCTCTTCAAGAAGTAAGCAGATGGGGCATGATCGCAGAGAACCTGGCATGTAAAATTGCCGGAAATTTTTCTGTTCTGCTAAATAAAGCTATTATATCATACCGGCATGGTTGTCACCTAGAAATCTTATGCAAGTTGCCCATCTTGACAGTATTTTTGAGCTCACTCTCCAGGACTCTGGCACTTGTAATTTTTAGAATAGCTTCTGTAGCCTGGCTTTCGATTACCGGGCTGCGAATCATCACCACGCCAAATTGCGCTATCAAAAACATCACCAGACTTTTCTGAGTTTTACGGTGGCCGGTCCTGTCGTAAAACACTTTGGACGTCATTTCTTCCATCGCCGAATGCAGTTAAACCTCTCGCACCCTGTCTTGTATGATAACTCAAGAACTGTGTCAATTAACAACAAGAGAACAAGAAAAGCCTTTTATCTGCCTGTTCTCAGATATGCCTCGAGTTATAATGTAAAATTTTATCACAATCTGTTTTTGCCGAATAATGGGAGAGGGAGGAGGGCTGGGAAAGCGTCTCCAAGGGCCGGGGTACCCTACTGGGAAGGGTACAGTACAAGGACTTTGCGAACGTGGCTGTATACCGGTAGTATTGTACATACTCACCACCAAAGTTTCCTGCACCATCTCATATTGTATTGTTTATGGTGCCCAAGTACTAGTATTTGACGCTATTCCTCTGGATGGGTTTCTCCCCCGGAAGACGCAGTGGGGAACTACGAAATGCACTATTATATTTGTTGAAGGGTTAGTCAAAAATTTTATCTGTGGAGGTCGAACCTTGATCTTCGGGCTATTTTCACTAACCTTATGTCTCCTAGTAACCATGCTTTGGTGTAGTGCCGAGCACCCGAATCATATCTTCAGAACAACAAGATTGGTTGAAACCCGAGTTTCTGCCCTTCGACCTGCGACCTCAAACCCCGGTTTCATCACTTTAAATCCATGCATTGAACTGTTGAAAGATGTATAACGAGTGATATTTGGTGAGGGTTGGCTATACTGCACAATGGCTTCCCCTAAGGTTTGACGTCAAAAGCTTTTTAGGCAACGCTACAGCAATATCATACAGTGCGGCGGTAGTACCTCGAGGGAGACCCCTACCTTGTTTACCCCTTTAAGCTCTGGCGTGTATCGTAGTAGGGCAAAGGGGCCGCAGTTATGTTGGGAACATTGTAATCGATTCCTGGTAGGCGCAGGACTTGGTGTGAGGGAAGTTTCTGTAATAGTACCAGTATTGATGTTATCGTCAGATTCTTTCATAAGAAAACGAAATAGCATTTGCCCATTAAATTTGATGATGTTGTTATACCAGTATTGGGATACCATGCCCTCCCGTTGACATCATAGCTGTAGTTCAATTCTGTGAGGGTTGGCCCCTGACAGGTCCAAGGTGGACTGCGGCAAGGCTTTTGTTAGAGAGGCCTGAATATCCTGTCACACTTGGGGCAACCTGACACAAGTTCCTGTTGGTTCGCCCGACAACGAATTTATCCGCCCGGTGGCAAGAGTCGCGTCAACCCAACCCTCGACTTGCCCGCTACCCACCCAACACCACTGCTGCACCGCGACGCGGGACACACCTTCCTACACATAACAAACTCCACACAACCACCTATCATATAAGATTTTGAGCTACAGAATTCGACCAGGTATCCGAAAATACGATGGCCACCATCGACAATGACTGTTTGCCGTGGCTGTCGAGGTCTTCTACCGGCTATGATCTCTTCACCAAGACCCCAGAAAATCCGACCTCTTATCCTTCGCTGGTCACTACCGAGGATGAGGAGACTACAGTTGGGCCTATGAGGGTGATCACCAATAGAGGAACGGAAATATTCGTTGCAAGGGGGAATGAAGTTCGCTGTGCTGATCTTCAGGATTTGAAAGCCCGGCATATCCCTAGGGCTGGTATTCGGGAGGGTGGGCATAGAGAATACAAAGTTTGTGCCTGAATGTGATGGGTTTGGGTTGGGAAGGCTGCTAACCGAGGATGGCAGATGCTAGATTTGCCAGAGTTGGATTTCGAAATTCATCAGCTGGAAATCAGTCGGGATGGACTTCTTTTAGCTATTATTGGCGAGAAGGAGCTTGCAGTGTGTGTGCTTCCGGCAGAGGGCCTGGCGAGAATGGATGGCTCAAAACTGAGGGTTCCTGCGTGAGCTCCCCAAGGATTGGGTCGGTTTTTGGTGTTGACTGACCGAATCTAGTTTTAACATGGTCGGGCCGAATTATCATAACTCTGAAAAGGGTTCTCGAATTGTTCGAGCGATATGGCATCCTCTTGGAGTCGAGGGTGCCTCGTTAGTGGTTTTGACTTCCGAGAGTATTGTCAGGTTTGCTCATTTCCTGCTCTGTGGCTGTTGGAGTGCCATGCTCATTAAAAGTGTAGAACCTACGATTTCACTATTGGTCAGGATTTTACGTTCGAGATACCGGATCAAACACTCGATCTTCATGCGTTGAGCGGGCGCGCACGTCATACCGGCGGCTTCTTTGCCGATGGAGAAGAGATGGAGGCAGCCTCCTGCTGTTTTGGCGACGGTTATCAAGGTTGGAGGCCATTTACTCTATATATCCTCATGAGGGGTGGAGATATCTACGCACTTACACCCGTGGTTCCAAGCCGCTGGAAGGCCCCTCGCGAGTATCTTCAAAGCCTTTCGCTCGACATTAGTTGGGGCCTTGAGAACCTTGAGGACAATGTTACAATGGAAGAAAAGTTGGTCCTTCGCCAACAGACCAAGTGGATTAATCACGTTTTGAATCAGGAGGCCAATATTGGCGCAGTATATATTGGCTCTACCGTATCCCCACGGAAGAAAGCATCGACATGTTTGGTTCGTCCTGGAATTGTTGGTCCTATACCGCAGTTACAAGGTCCTTTTTTGTTCCAGCCAGCGCCGCCAGAACTCTCTAGTGATGAGTACGGCTGCGACATCTTCCATATCGAACATCATCCTGTTGGTGTTATTGGAATTTTGTTCTCAAATGGAAAAGTCGATATTTGCATGGAGCCTGAGTCACTGAAGGCCAAATGGGTTGACAAGAGGATTAGACGTAAAGAAGCGGAAGATGAATCAGATCAATCGACACAGGGCCTCCCGGTCATCTCGGGGTACGAGACCATAGATCTCGGCTTTTCACCAGGAAGCAGTTCTTCGATAATTAGCTGGCCGGTCTTCTCCCGCGACCCACAGTCTAATCAGGTGTGGTATATCAACCACAATCTCGGCGTGGCAGCAATCTCAATGAAGGCGTGGCTAAGCAAGCTAGCCACGGTCCTGGACAGCGATGAAGACGACGGGTTTGTTGCTAAATCTATGGAGAAGAATCCGCAATCTACAGTCTACAAGCCAATCCAGAACGCCAACAAACCTCAATCCCTCGCAAGGCCCATGATCGGGAGTGTAGCAGTCTATGAAGCATACCTTGGCTACCTCCTTATCGCTGCCACAAAGACCAACTCCCAAAGCGTCGAATTCGAGGACGTCCAAGGCCGCGCCTCTGGAGTCGACCCACGTGTATCATCGATAGCCACCATCCGCTCCCTCATACACCCCAGCCAACTCTCCCTCTCCAAATCTCCTGCCCATTGTAGCCACCAACGCCGCCTGTCACTGCTAACACCCCACTTCACATCTCCGCCAGAGCTAACAGCCCCCAGCGCCCTCCACAGCCTCCTAAAGCCCACCAACCTACACCACAAAAAACTCCTAGTGTCCCACATCCACTTCACCACTGAGACAAACGACCTCCTGCGCGCCGCACGCGATACGCTCAAAATGGAATACGACCGCATAATGGAGATTGCGCAAGAAATGTACGATCGGGCAGCAGCCCAACGCATTGAATTCCGCAAGCAACTAGAAAGCATACACAAAGCCAATGAAATCCTCACGCGCATACAGAACAGGGACGTACGCGCCCGACTAGACCGCTTCCTGACGCGCCAGGAGGAACTACAAGCGCGCGCGGACGAAGTTCTCAGAATTCTCATCGTCAAGAACGAGCTTGGAATCAGCGATGCGGAGAAGAAATGGTTTCGCGAAGTCACCAAAGTAGAAGAGAAGATTGGTGGCGGCGCGGAAAAAGAGCAGGACCAGGAGGAGGAGGAGAGGGCGGAGGCGGAGGAAGATTCAAATACGCTGGTTGGAAGAAGGGAGATTGTCGCTCGCTTGGCGGGAGAATTGTGTCCTCTTGTCGGCGAAGACGGAGCGAGTACCGGCGAGGGCGGCAGGGGAATGAGGATGGTTGGCAGGGGTGAGGACGTGCCGGAAGAGGTTAGAACGGGCAAATTACGGATTTTAAGAGAGTTGTTGGAAAGGGAGTATGTCTTTCCCGTCCTGTCCTTGGCATTGCGGGATTGATGGGTAATGGTTGCTAATGAATTGTGCAGGGACGCTCTCGTCAAAGCCACCAAGAAGAAACTGGAGAACTTGACCTTGGAGGCGGAGAGGGTCTAGTTTAGCTTAGCTCAGCTCGGTTTGGTTATGATTAACAGACGGGTTAGATCCGCCCTTCTGTCTCATTTGTGAGAAGGCTTGATACTACCCTGTCCCTTATATTATAAATGCAGTGTAGAATTACATTTCTTTTCATTCCTTCTCTGTCTCTTTTCATAACCTGATTCTCGAGATGCGAAGCGTTGCATTACGTTGCATTACGTCCCGGGCTATGTTATGTTATGTAGGGTAATTTGGCACTCTTTACATTCATATCTTTCGTTCTTGGGGAGTATTTTTTTTTTTTTTTTTTTTTTGTGCAAGGCGGGTATGATACCTATTGACTTGGTGTGATCTGCAGGTTGTGGAATCTTGAACTGTGGAGATTTTAGGTATGGGTATATCTTATATCTATCCGGTGTGAAGTGACTTTAAAGTCCATCCGCAGAAGTGTTCTAGAGACTGCTAAAGTCATCACATCCAACAATCACTCGTACGGGGTCGACTTTTGGAGCCAACTCAGTTGATCAAACCATTCATGTGCTACCTGTGCGGCGTGGACCGTGCAACTGTCTTACTGGAAGATTAGATCGCCGGGGGTTCATATCGGTAATACAAACGTGTTTTCGTGTCAGGATTTCGGCATGTTCCGAGAAGTTACGAGTATAATGGACCCACTGGTCTCCTGATTTCATGGCAATGCATACGAAGGTTCCTTGGAGAAAAACCTACCGGTATTCCATACGAGTACTGTACGAGTACAGTACCAACCGATCCTAGGCCCTCCCTATAGAATAAATACCAGCAATGTTTTTTTATTTTATATATATACTTGTATATATTATATCCTAGCAGAATGCACTCTTGAAATTCACCATCAGAGTACTGTATCAGCAGGAATCAGGAAACCCGTCAGCCCACAATATGTTTAATTTGACGGGTTAACGGAAATTGCGAAATCATCCATTAATGAGATCCAACAAACGTCAACTAGGCCGATCTCATACCGATAAAACTGTGTCGAGAAAAAAAAAAAAAGTCCTTCCCAAGGAGTCTTTGATTTAGAAATCTGGAGATTTACAGTGCTGTCACCGGAGATGGTGAATTTCAAGGGTTTTTTTTTAACGGTGTCATGGAGTAGTCTTCCCTTCGCTTTCAAATCTTTGTCATGAGTTTCTATTTTACCTTCCACCTTCCCGCTTTCCCTTCTGGGTGGGGGGGCAAGAAACTACCGGTAGTCGGATATCATAATATTATTATAAACATTGTGGGAATAAAGAGAGAAAGCGTCTAGAGAATATGAGACCCTACAAAATTCAATGTATTATGGAGGGACAAAAAATATAATGTTTTGTGTATGATACCACTCCTTTATTGCTATGATGGCGGTAACTCTGATTGCCGTGGAAGGCTCTCTTCAAGTACCGTACGGTATCATAGATTTTAGAATTACATTGGTGGATGGAACAGGGGAGTGTACACCAGGTACCGGTACTTGTTTTCGTTTAAATATGCTTACCGGGTAACTTATCCCGGATTCTCACCAACGCTTCTGGTTAGGGACTGTGCTTTTTTTTTGTGTCCAACAAGCTAAATTTATGATACTTTCATTCTCCGTTACATATTATCATACAATATATTTCTACTATAACCACCACCACCACATACAAACAGGATCACCCAAACAAAACCTCCTCGTAAACCCCCCTCCACCCCACACCCTCAGCCGGGACCTCCAACCTCCTCTTCTCAATCGCGCCCCCACTCCTAACGACGCCCTTCCCCCCAACCTTCGCCCGAAACCACCCCGCCTCCTTCTCCCCAACCAACGACACCGCCACACCCTTTCTCCCCGCTCGTGCGGTCCTCCCAACCCGATGCACGTACCCTCTCACGCTCGCTGGAACCTCATAGTTTATGACGACCGCCACGTTCTCGATATCCAGTCCTCTAGCGACAAGGTCCGAGCACACAAGTATGCCCGCTTCACCCTTTGTGAAGGCACGGATGTAGCGGGCGCGCCGCTTCCAGGGTGTTTCGGAGGTTATGCATTTTGTGATCCAGCTGGCGGCAGGCGGCGGGGCGGCGGGGTGGGAGGAGAAGGTGGAGAGGAGGGTGGATAGACGAGCTGCTGTTGAGTTTGAGGAGGTGAATATTATTGCCTGCGGGGTTGGTGGCGGGAGGGTTTGGAGGTAGGTTAGTAGGTGTAATGGTTTTAGGCTTGTGTCTGGGATTGGAAGGAGAAGTTCTTGGAGCGTAGGGGGGAGAGTGAAGGTTTCGTCTGGGAGATCTTGCTCTTCCTTGCCAGCTTTGGTGTTGTCGTCCGGTATGGGAAGAGCTCCGGACTCGACGGCGATCATACTCGGCTTGCGTAGTTTCAGATCAGAAAGCTTGCCAGCATCGCGGGTCATTGTTGCACTTAGGACGACCTTGCGGACCCTGCTTCCAGGGGGTTTCCGGCGGATGCCCAAGTCCTCGAGCACACTATTAAACTTCTCTTCCTGCGCACTGGCATCCACCCTCTCAATTTCGCCGATGAGGGTAGACGCCCATTCCTGAAAGCTTTGCGCAAGAAGTCTATCCGCCTCGTCGATGACAAGCCACTTTAGAAATTTGAGAGTAAATCCTTTTGTAGTCTTGATATGCTCAACCAATCTCCCGGGCGTGCACACCAGCACATCAATCTTACTCCCACCGCTACCGCCCTCGCCGACGACTAACTGTGCTTGCTCGAGCGACAGCGCTTTCGAACCCACCGCCGTTCCAATTTTTAAGCTGGTGCCTGTAGACAGCGAGCACGCAACGGAGTGTACCTGTGAGACGAGTTCTCTCGTCGGTACTACTATCACCGCGCGCAGACGGGTGACCACTCGAGTCGACAATGCCTGCACAATCGGGAGGACGTAAGCTAACGTCTTGCCAGACCCCGTTGCGGCGGAAATACATATATCCCCGGAATCGGGAGATAGGAGCAACGGGATGACAGCAGATTGAACAGGGAATGCATTTGCCATTGAGAGTGCTGAGAGGCGGGAGTGGAGCTTTTGTGATATGCATGTTATTTCGGAAAATGGTTGAGTCTTGGAGGGGCCGACGGCGATTGGGTTGGCGAGCCATTGGGGGAGCGCGGATGATAGTGGGACATGCGGTTTTGTAGCCTTTGTGAGCGGGGGTTGGGGGATGGGTTCGAGGCCTGCCGGGGCTGGGAGTTGTACCTCACCCTCGTCATTAGTCCCGGCCTCTGCATCTTTGGCAGTTGTGTCTGCAGCGATGGTGGTGGAAGTTGAAGCTGAGGAGACTTTCTCCTTGACCTTCCGGAGTTTTTCGAGAATTGCGAAGTGCTTTGGCAGCGGCACTGGCTCTGACGCTTCCGCAGACTCTGGGCCGACTTCGGACTTTCGTTTCTTCTTCTTTTCTTTTTTCTTTGGCTGAGAGGGTTCTTCGATGGGCGGTGTAGGCTGTTCAGTCTCCTTCTCCTCCTCGTCTTCAATTTGCACTTTGGCTCCGGCGTCGTTTTCAGCCACAGCTTCTTCCTCGACTTCAATATCAGATTTCCTGCGCTTCTTCTTCTCCTTCTTCTCCTTCTTCTCGCTCTTCTCATTTCCCTTCCTCTCTTTCTTCGCCTTCCTCTCTTCCTTCTCCTTCCTCTCTTTCTTTTCCTTCTTCTTCCTCTCCTTCCTCTCCTTCTTTTCTTTCTTGAGTCTCTTCTCACTCGACTTCTCCTCCACACCCTCAATCTCTACATTTTCCCTTTTCCGCTTTTTCCTTCTATCCTCCTTCACCCTGCCTTCCCTCCGCTCAGCTGCTTCCGACGGGGGGTCTTCCATTTCTCCGGACCGGATATGCCGGGGGTGGAATTGTCTGGTAACGTGGTGAAGATTTGAAATTGTTTGAGGAAAGTTTTTTTTTTTTTTTGAGTTTGGTGCGGCTCTTGTGCAGGGATGGTTATTGCTGCCAAGGTTCTTTTTATGGGTGAAGGTGTTGTGTGGTTGCGGGGGGCACGTGGGGGGGTTCCGTGCAGACGGTTTGGTTACATAGGGTACCGGTAATAAGATTGTTAGGCACTGGCCTGGTCTTGGAAGGGCTCTGTTATTAGATGGATCTTGATGTATCATACTTTAGAATCTATGTTATGAGAGTCAGGCTCTAAGAGAGATGTCTTTAGAGTATGGTATTGGTAGTGTGAAAGAACTGTTCAGAGAATCCTACCAGTGGTCTACCTTACCAACTTGTTTTGCAAGTCTACTACTTCTATAGGTGTCCTTATGGTACTCTATTCCTGGTGTGATATACCACCTTGAAGGAATCCTTCGAGCAAAAAATCCGAATCCACAGTAATTACCGAGTATTGGATGCCCTCTTGTATGCGTAAAAGTTTCTGATCTCCTGCGAAGAAACTCCAGCCATGAATAACACAGCGGGAATGGTACCGTAATGCATTTCGACCCATCCGAAACCGAGTGATAATTCCTGAACATGCAGAAGTTTGGGGAAATTGGGTTTAAACCTCCAACTTAGAGTAGAGCCGTCCATAGGTCTAGCTAGAGCAACGGGACTTTATCATAGCCAAAAAAAAAAAAAAAAAAACCTCAGTCTGCAACCTCCATAATTCACCAAATTCGGGAGGTTTAAATGATATAATAATATTATTATGATATAATTAATTCCATGGCTGAACCTTGAGTTCTTTCTACCCTGACGTATTATATTATAGGTCATTACTGTATAATCGAGACTCGCAACTCCACGATCTATCCGGAAACTACAGGTACGCTCATACTAGAATACAAACCCGCAAGGGTTCAGAAGGGGTGGTTCGAGGGGGGAAAAATTGGCTTTTGGAGGTGAAAAGTATCTCACATATTATCATACCGGTAAGTCAATGGCCAAAAAGGAAACAAAAAACTTCATCTCTTCTCCACCACCTGTTTACCCTTGCTGACGTATTCTGGTTCTTCCCTGATATAATACCGTACGGTAACACAGGCGCCGACCCACTGAGGCTGGAACCACGCACAAGGGCTCACTGCCGACGGCCCCTCGCCTAAGAGAATTACTTGTACGGTACCCCACACATCTCGGTAAGAGATAAACCTTTACCAGGGCTTATTTTCACTGTCTCCAACTTGGCGGGGCTTGCCCTGCAGGTCCGGGATCGCGGAAGCTGTTAGAACAACCTGCATTTACTTCCTGTTTCTGATCTCAAGCCAGACATCTGGAATAATAAAGAGTATTAACTCGGTAGGGAAGTCTCAATACTGTAGTTGTGTCGAGTTCTCCAAATCTCTAAAGACTAGAAGCTGATGATTCTGGACGTTACTATCGGGTACGGGTACTGTGCTGTACTCGGGTACCAGAGCTTATCTACATTTGGAATAGTATGTATTATACGAATGAAGAATAGTTCGGCTGGCAACGAATTTTACTGTTTCAGACCCCCCAAAGGATATATAGTCTAGCTACATACCGGTACTGTATATCGACACCAGTGAAGCCGCCCGGCACCTTCCCAAGCAACGCACTCCAACCAACACACAGCCCTCCATAACACCCCTTCTCCCCTGCCTCCAACCTCCACATGCTCCACTCTGATCAATAGTTCAGCAGGGAGCCTGAATAAAGAAGAAACCGAATTTCCCGTTAGGGAGGAGGAAATCAAACGCTCGTACATCACGTTGTCCATAGCATCGTTTTCAGGCATCAGGCGTGAGTGCAATACTGTGCTCCGGCAGTCGTCGTCGTGTTTTTGATATGCGTTATTGTGCGAGTTTGTGCTCGGATGTCTTGCATGCCCGGCACACCGTTGGTATCGGGTGGCGGGCGGTTCGTGGCTGGCGATGTATACCTTGTGTGCAGTGGACTACAGCGTTAGGGTGGGGTGGGTGGGTGGGGTGGGTGGGTGGTGCGTCTTCCTACGGATACGAGATATATGGATGCTTGGAATAAACAGTGTCAGTTTCAAGTGCTTCGGGTTGATTGGTTGATTGATTAGGCTAGCACTTGCGTGCAATGCATCCCCGCCCTGTTTAGGCTCTCACGGGATTTAGGTGGGGGTTCACTATCTTGACTTACTGTGGTCTTAGAGTCTGAAGTAATGGTAGAGGTTGGAGCTATGGAGTTCGCGGTGTGGAAGGTGTAGAGCGGTAAGGGTGGTAGATCTAGTACACAACAGATTAAAGGGGAAGAAAGGTAGACTTGTCTGACGCTGAATTAGAGCCAATAGATATTATACTGCATTGACAGCTCCTGTCTTGTCTTGACTCCAGGAGGGCCTCCAGCTCTTTGTAGCCACTGAGAACCGGCACCCATTGCACGACAAGGGCCATGAATTGCTGTAAAAATCACAAGCGAATATTGAAAGGCAGAAGAGAGAGAGAATTTGTGCTATTAAATCTGCGGCTTATAGCTTCGATTATCCTAGTGATATGATACATAGTCTACACCACAGACTCGTGACTATCTGTGCGCTCTTGCCCCGAGTATTCTACATTCTGCCAACGTCACCCACATAAAATCCCCTCACCACTCCTCACCCTGTGCCTAGAGATATTGTACGGCGGATTTTACAAAAACAGTTGCCATAATCATCATCAACTACAAGTGACTCGTTCAAGTGCAGAGATCGTGCCCCACTATCCCAACAGACAACGAAATGCACATGTGGGAATTGACCTAGACGTAGTGGTGGGGGATCAGGTCTCCCTTTCGGGTAATCTGGGAAAGCCCAAATAAATAAGCTCGGGAAAGGAGAAGATATGTCAAGATGCATACGTAAATGGCTCCGAGAGAAGGACGATTTATTGGTCCTTCCCTTAGCCGTGGGGGCTGTGGGAGGTAATGTTCTCTAAGATATGGTTTTTGATCAGATGACTGGCCTCGCCCCACAAACCATACCACAAGAGTTTAATCGATAATACCTTGAGTGATTGTCGAGTGGGTCTTCACAAGGCTTGCCGTTACCGCCAATAGAACCTAGAGACCCAACGAGAGATGGTTTGAAGTGGGATTAGATGTTTGTGACATTGTGTGGGTAGCTTTGATGTTTCCTTAAATGCCTTTGGCTCATATGGAAATGTGAATTTGAAGAAGGATAG
This sequence comes from Tuber brumale, assembly GCA_014065205.1. Taxonomy (NCBI): domain Eukaryota; kingdom Fungi; phylum Ascomycota; class Pezizomycetes; order Pezizales; family Tuberaceae; genus Tuber; species Tuber brumale. The sequence continues at coordinate 253,077 of JACCEG010000074.1, read as the reverse complement.
GAAATATTATGGAAGGCGAAGAAATGAAGTGAGGGAGGAGGGTGGGAGAGGGAGACCCGGGTAGGGAGGAAAGGGAGGGAAGGGGGGTTTAAATAGGGGAGAGCAGGAGGGAACAAGCGCCCCCAACGAATTCGGTGCTCAGGGGTGGGCACCCTGTAGGAGTAAGTGTTGGTAGTTGTGATACGAACAAACTCCACTAGGGGCCGGCTTTTGTTTGGAGCATTGGGTAAATTGGTTCTTGGGCTGCAAGTACACCGTCGGCTCATTCTGGGAGTTTTTCTGAGTCTCTTTGGGCAGAGTGAACTTACTATCCTTCCTTTCAAAGTTTTATCTGTGCGGCCTTATGTCCTCAATCAGATCCGGAATCATGGCTGTATCCAATGATCGATGGGGCTGGAAATAGTATATTGCTATCTTGTGTTTGAGGGTGGGGCTTGACGTGCTAGAGGGGTGCCCAGAAACGAGCTAGTATTGTGTTGGGACTGTTTCTAGGCCGCGTAATGATGGGTACTTGCTAATGGTTCGGGATGGTTTTGAGGGATCGGAGCTGCCGAGAATTTCACGTGCTGCAGGTAGTGGAGTTGGGTAGGGATTTGAACTCGAGATGTCACAAGCAGACCCTAGCTGCGATAACCATTGCCGTCCTGAGGGAACCGGGGGTCATTGGGAATGTTGAATTGTTGAGCTTCCAAGGGTTTTATCCGACGGTGGCATTGAGACTTTGAAGATGGATGGTGTTGACACTGCTTCTCGGGCAGTGCCTCACGCTAGCATCCAGAGAGCCAATAGGCCTTGAGGTCTGTTTGAAATCATGTCTAGAAGGATCGTGTCATATAGGGCCTTGGATAGTTGCCCCCCCATTGTGCGCGTTTTGCGGGCTTGGAGGCATGAGTTACGGTAGTCTACCCGCCAAAGAGCTTCATTCTGATCTGTGCGTGAGCGCTATCCCCATGTTGGGTTAGCCGTGCACCGGTAAACTGCTCCTGACCCAACCCCAGTATGCGGGTAGACTGTCATAGGGCCTCGCTCGGCAGTCTGTCATTTAGGAAACCGGGAATGACGGGTGATATATCATGATTTTTGATCTCGGTACCAGCACCCATAGTCATGGGCTCTGCCAAGGGATCACGGGACCAGTTACCCTCCTTCTCCGAACCTATCGCCGGTAACTTTGCCTTCTCAATTTTCACCTATCATACCTGCCTACCGCACCAAATGGCGCCCTTAAAAAAACGAAAACGCCCGGTAGCGGAGGAGATTTCTTTCGATGCGGAACAGCGGCAGGAATACCTCACTGGATTTCACAAACGTACCTTCCTTTCCCTCTTGTCCCCAGGAGCACAAGTTAACAGCCATAGGAAAACTTGCTCGGGCCAAAAAAGCCAAGGAGGAAGCTGGGAAGGCCGCGAGAGCGGAGCGATTAGAAGACCGGCGAAAAGTATTTTCTCGCTGTAAATTTAGTGGGCATCTGGGCTAATGATTCGTAGCTACGAGAATCTCGCAAGCAAGAGTTAAGTGCCCACGTCACCGCTGTCCAAGAGTTCTCTCGGAAAGCCGCACTCGAAGCTGGCGATATTGAAAGCAGTAGTAATGGCGAAGAAGGGTGGGACGGGATAAACGATGACGAGAGCGAGGAGGAGGATGGCAATATTCAACGTGTCGACGGGGAGGATGAATATGTCGACGAGGAAAAATACACTACGGTTACGGTTGAAGCAATAGATTTGGGGAAGGAGGAGAGTGAGGACGAAGAGGTCGCTGCCGAAAGAATGCGTAAGCGAGAAGAGAGGGAAAAGGAGGAAGAGAGGTTGAAGAAGAAGAAGGAAGCTAGACAGAGGAATGGACCTAGAGAGAAGAAAAAGAAATTCCGCTACTTGACCAAGAGCGAGAGACGGCAGGATCGGGCCAAGGTAAAGATGGGGAAAGCGAAGAGGAGAAAGGAGAGGGAGGGTGACAAGGAGGGTCAGAGGAAGGGAGGGAAATCGGGCAAGGGTAGGAGGGGGAAGTGAGGCTGTGGGCGGAGTTATGTATAAATGTACGATACCGGTATTGCTGTAGGTATAAAAGTAGTAGTGGTCCTTTTAGACATGGAAATCTCATATCGCTTTGTTGTGTGAGCACTAATCTTCCGGTATTAACGTATCCGACCGGGTTATTGACCATCCCGTAGAATTTGACCACAACCGAACAACCCCATCCTGCAATACTATCCTTACTGCCACTCAGCCATGCCTCGTACCAAAACCCAAGCAAGAAAGTCAGCAGTTAATGTGAGGGAAGCCAGTCTCGCAAACGCAATTTCCCATCTCCGAACACATCCAGAGGCAACCTATCGCGGGGTTGCTCGGTTATTTGATCTCAACCAGGGAACATTGAAGAATCGGTTTGAAGGACACACCAAAGTCTACCAACAGGCACATGGGAGCCAGCAAAAGTTCGATTCAGAGGAGGAGGAAAGAATAATCCAATGGGTAGTTGAACTGGATGACATGGGTGTTCCCCCAAGATGCCGTCATGTGGAGGAGATGATGAGAGCTATTTTGGCAAGGCGAAGTTACACCAATGATATTCACTACCAAGAAAGTGGAAAACACCTCATTCAATGATTTGTTAGTCGCCATCCAGAGGTTTCTGTGCGCTTTTCGAATACAATAAATCACGAACGAGCACTCGCCAGTGACCCACGAGTTTTCAACTATTTTTTTAATCGCCTCAGTGAGGTACGCAGTTGGTACCAAATCAAGCCCGAGAATACCTGGAATTTTGACGAAAAAAGCTTTCTTTTAGGAGTAGCAAGTAAGGAACAGGTGCTTTGTCATTTGGATGGAAAGAATCCTCATGTTATCTAAAAGGGAAGTCGGGAATGGATTACACTTATTGAAAGTGTTTCAGCTGCTGGCACAATGATACCACCTTTCATCATTTATGAAGGCAAAGCCCAATATATGGGCTAGCATGATTATGAGGAGAGGGGAGAGGTAGTCTTTGCTCTCTCTCCAACAGGCTGGTCCAATAATCTACTAGGTTTACAATGGTTAAAGGAGTCATTTCATCCAAGCACCTGCCCAAGTAATAGTTTCGAATACTGCCTGCTATTGTTTGATGGTCATGGATCACATTTAACATTTGAATTTGTTGAATTTGCTCTTGAGCATCAGATTAGGCTACTCTGCTCTCCCCCCCACTCCACACACCTCCTCCAACCCCTCGACGTTGGTATTTTCTTACCTCTGCAGCGGTATTTTGACCATGAGGTTGATCAATGGAGTTGCAACCATGGTCCTTATGCTCGTCTTTACAAGGGAGACTTTTACCCAATGCTGATGAGTGCACGGGAGCGGGCAATCACATCAGCAAATATTTTGGCTGCTTTCCGTGGTACTGGCATCTGGCCTATGAACAGCCTATGAATTCTTCAAAACCCCACCTTGCAGATTACTGACCGAAGCATAGTAGCATCTCAACAATCTCCGACACGAACCTCTGAAGTAGATGAGATAGCCAAGCTTGAAGTCCAAGCTTTACAATCTCACAATATTGATCAGATCAAAGCTACAGTTACTGAAATAGCTTTGATTGGCTGGAAAAGCTTAGCCTCTGCCAACATGAATGCAGAGCTTCTAAAGCAAGAGAAGGAGAAGAGACAGGCAAGCAAGACAGACAGGCGAATCATCAGCAAAGCCCGGGTTATTGGCCTCTGGGAGCTTGCACAGTTAAAAAAAAAAAAAAAACTAGCTGGTGAGATGAAGAAAAAGGAAAAACAGAAGAAAAAGTTGGAAATTGGCTTAGATACTACTACAATAAGGAGGAGGATTAGCTTGACAAAGGAGCAGCAAGGTTTGAGCCAAAATGGTGGAAGGATCTTGGAGGACGAAAACGTCACGACTCTTTTAAAAACTCGTACAGATTACACTACGCAACCACCTCTTGTTCAGAGTCACCACCTCCGTCCACCACTCAAAAGACTCCCTAATGAACATGGAGATCCTGGCCCCTCTACACAAGCCTTTCGCAATCAGGATTCTCGTCTTTAAGATCTGCTCTTCTATTTCTATTCTTTCTTATATTCATTGCGTGGTGTTTATGATTTTTGCTTTGTTTGTCGAATGTTTTTTTCCTTTTTCAGGTTCTAAATGGTTTTTCTATTTTACTAGCTTATCTATATTAATTTGATTTTAGTTGGTCTCATCTTACTTTGTTTTTGTAACTTTCTTTAAGCAGTTTGTGTGGTTGATTCTGGTTGTTCTGTGGTGGTCAAACTCCCCGGGGTGGTCAGCAACCCGGTCGGGTACCGGTACGTTAGATGGCTGCTGCGACGTATGAGGGGGGAAATGGGTAACTTAAGTTATTTTGAGAGAGAATTCGAGTGATATGATAGTCTAGACATTTCGGGAGTTCTAGGGGTTATTAACCGTGTCAAGGTTCCTAGTAAAAATATCATAGCTGAAGGTATACTGTGCCGAGGGCTCGGGTCGTCTAAACTGCTTTCCTCATCGGTTCGGTGGGAATCTTCAAGAGTGGGGGGGGGGGTGTTCGTGCTTACAAAAATCTTGGAAATGAGGGGCGTAGGGAAAAAAAATGAAAATGAAAAACTGCCAAGTCATGTGATACTTTGAAATACCTCAAGCTCTTACAATCCATAGTCTATTCGCTCTTCCTTCTTTGGATAAAAATTCACCGGTCCGTGCAATCAACTGAAACATGGCAGGAAATTCGATAGATGCTCGTCTCGCGCGCTGGGGAGAGCGTTTGCGTTCTCTCACCACTCAATCTCTCACTACTGACTACGTTCGCCCGGACCCTCCTCGTCTTGTTGAGGCCGTCCACACAGTTGCTGTGCCCGAGCCAGCTAAGCTCGCTTTACTACAGTTGGGAATTCTTGATGGGTCAGACCCGGTTCCTCCGTTCACGGTACTGCTTGCAGCCTTCTCGGTGCTAGCTTTCAGACTTACCGGGGATGAAGACATATCGATAGGAACTACAGCAGAGAATAAGGAACCATTCGTTCTGAGGACGCCATTGACTGGACAAACAACTTTTATAGACCTCTTAAAGCAAGTCAAAAAGGTGAGATGAGCCTCTATAGTGTGTCGCTTCGATATTTTGCTGACCTTCATCCCAGCTTGAAATCGAGGGTGCTGCAGACTCAGTGCCGTTATCGCAACTCGTCGCCCATTTACAGCACAAATCAAAGGCCCAGGCTCCCCCGTGTCTCTACCATTTATCACTTTATCATGCTCCTGATGCCCCCTCCAAGCAGTTCCTATCATCCCACGAATTGACCACCGACTTGTCTATTTACGTTGAACTCAATGCACCCACCACTTCCCAGTCCCTCCGTTATGTGCCCCAGATGCCCAACATCACCCTCAACGCACATTATAATCAATTGATATTTTCGAGCAAGCGTATATCGTTCATGGTCGATCAGTTACTACAGATAGTTCAATTTGGGGCGAAGAATCCCGAGATTTCCGTTGGGTCTATTCCCTTACAAACCCCTGAACAAGTTGCCATACTGCCGGACCCTAGGAGAGATCTGAACTGGGGTGGCTTTAGAGGAGCAATTCACGATATATTCTCCACCAACGCAAAGAAACACCCTGATCGGGAGTGTGTAGTTGAAACACCTGCTTTTTACGAAGAAAATTCAAAGAGTAGGATCTTTACGTACATGCAAATTGACGAGGCATCAAATATTCTGGCACACCATTTCATAGCTAAGGGGGTGAAGAGGGGCGATGTGGTCATGGTATACGCTTACAGAGGTGTGGATCTTGTCGTTGCCGTCATGGGTGTTCTGAAGGCGGGCGCTACGTTTTCCGTTATTGATCCAGCATATCCTCCAGCAAGACAAAACATCTATCTTCAAGTGGCCCAGCCGAGAGCTTTAGTGGTTATTGCAAAGGCCGGAACACTGAGCTCTGTTGTGCGTGAGTACATCACAAACGAGCTTTCGATTTACACGGAGGTTCCGGGTCTGGCGATTCAAGATGATGGTACATTGGTGGGAGGTAGGGTTGGTGAAAAGGACGTTCTAGCAGACCAAGTCGCTCTCAAGGCCCAGAGCACTGGAGTTGTGGTTGGTCCAGATTCTACACCAACCTTGAGTTTTACTTCTGGAAGTGAAGGTATTCCAAAAGGTGTTCGAGGGCGACACTTCAGTTTAACCTATTACTTTCCATGGATGGCTGAGACCTTTGGGCTATCTGAGAATGACAGGTTCACTATGCTGAGTGGAATTGCCCACGACCCTATTCAGCGCGATATTTTTACTCCACTTTTCCTGGGCGCAAAGTTGTTGGTGCCAACAGCTGACGATATCGGCACTCCTGGAAGGCTTGCTGAATGGATGGATGAAAATGGCGCTACAATTACTCATTTGACGCCTGCTATGGGTCAATTACTCTCTGCACAAGCTACAAGATCTATCCCATCACTCCACCACGCCTTCTTTGTTGGTGACATCTTGACTAAGAGAGATTGCCTGCGGCTTCAGTCTCTCGCTCGAAATGTTAATGTGGTAAACATGTATGGCACCACCGAGACTCAACGTGCTGTCTCTTTCTATGAAGTTCCGTCCCTCAATCAGAATGCTACATTTTCTCAAACCCAAAAGGACGTTATTGCCGCTGGAAAGGGGATGTTGGACGTACAGCTTCTTGTTGTCAACCGCCATAACCGCGAGCAGATATGTGGCGTAGGCGAGATTGGGGAAATCTATGTAAGAGCTGGAGGTTTAGCCGAAGGTTACCTACGTATTCCAGAGATGACTGCCATGAAGTTTATCAAGAATTGGTATGTTCCAGAGGGCCATTGGTCTTCCCAGGAGGATTCAGGAGACGAGCCTTGGAGAGAATTTTATATGGGTCCTCGAGATCGCTTATACCGAACCGGAGACCTGGGCAGATATACTCCAGATGGAGAGGTCGAATGCAGTGGTCGTGCAGACGACCAGGTCAAGATTCGTGGTTTCCGTATTGAGTTGGGTGAAATTGACACTAGTCTTTCCCAGCATCCCTTTGTCCGAGAAAATGTTACATTGGTCCGCAGAGATAAGGACGAAGAGCCAACACTGATTTCTTATATTGTCCCACTACCTACAAGTGAATTTGACGGACCTCTTAGTGCGGATGAGACTGTTGATGAAGGCATCGAAGGAGACGAGATTGTTAGCGGATTGAGGAGATACCGCAGGCTTATTGCGGAAATTAAGACATATCTGAAAGCGAGACTACCATCTTACGCTGTACCAACCGTGGTTGTGCCCCTGACTAGGCTGCCTTTAAATCCCAATGGAAAGATCGACAAACCTGCCCTTCCGTTCCCCGATACAGCTCAGCTTGCGGCCGCTTTCCGTCGAACCAGGAGAGGTACAAACGCTGCTGCTGCAGATCTTCGAGAACTGGAGGATCAGAGCCTTACACCTGTACAGAAAGACCTTCGTGACATCTGGCAAGGCCTTTTGACACACGCTACGACACCTATTGGTTTGGATGACAATTTCTTTGACATTGGTGGTCACTCAATTCTAGCGACTAGGATGATCTTCGAAGTTCGCAAGAAATTTGTTACAGATTTGCCATTGGGATCGATTTTCAAGTATCCTACTTTGGGAGCGCTTGCTTCTGAAATTGAGAGAGTGAAGGGAAGTAGTGAATTGAATATTCAAGGCATAGGCGAGACCAGCAATACGGACTCTGGAGCGGGCAAGATAGTAAACTATTCAGCTGATGCAAGAGAGATTTCTAAGACTTTGCCGGAGTCTTTCCTAGCTGTGAAGAAACCAGCGTTAGGCGGAAATGTCTTGTTGACGGGTGCTACTGGTTTCCTTGGTGTTTACTTGCTAAGGGAGCTTCTTTCAAGGTCTAACCCTGCCATTGGAAAAGTGTTTGTGCACGTCCGGGCGAAGAATACGGATGCTGCGATGGAGAGGGTAGTCAGGAGTTGCGAGGCGTATGGCGTTTGGGACCCTTCATGGGGTAATAGGATCGTGGCCGTTGTCGGTGAACTGGGAAGTGAACGTTTGGGACTCAGTGAGGCTGAATGGGGCACACTGACTGAAGAGGTTGATGTCATTATTCACAATGGAGCACAGGTATCGTCTCGTGTTTTTACTTATACATGGTAGCTACTAAGATGTTCCATTAGGTCCATTGGGTATACCCATACGCCAAACTCAAGCCCGCGAACGTCGCCGGCACCGTAGACGCACTCCAATTGTGTGCCACTGGCAAGCCAAAGTCATTTGCCTTTATCTCGTCAACTTCCGTTCTTGATTCCGATCATTACGTAAGACTCTCCGATTCTATTATGGAGACTGGTGGTGCCGGTGTTCCCGAGTCGGATGACCTCGAGGGCTCAGCTCAAGGTCTTAGTACCGGATATGGACAGAGCAAGTGGGTCGGAGAGTACATTGTCCGTGAAGCCGGTCGCCGTGGCCTAGATGGTTGCGTCATTCGTCCGGGCTACATTGTCGGTGACTCCAAGTCCGGAGGTAATTTCTTCCCGAGATACTTATTACACATATCAATGAAAAATACTAACGAAATCAGTAACCAATACCGACGACTTCTTAATACGCATGATAAAGGGCTGCGCACAGCTCGGGAAAATGCCAGACATCTACAACACCGTAAATATGGTACCGGTAGACCACGTCGCCCGAGTTGTCGTTGCCTGCGCATTTAATCCTCCGATCAGTCCCCTCCCTGTTGCGCATGTGACCAGCCATCCAAGACTCCGCTTCAACGAGTTCCTGTGTACTCTCGCAGCATACGGATACGACGTTACAAAAGTAGACTACATCCCCTGGCGTATCGCCCTGGAAACACACGTTGTCGAGAAGTGTGAGGATAATGCATTGTACCGCCCCTCCCTTCCACTCCTCGTGCGGGATAAGGCTAACATGAGAAAGATACCCCCTGTTGCACTTTGTCCTCGACAACCTCCCTTCAAGCACTAAAGCCCCAGAACTCGATGACTCGAACGCTGTCACCGCCCTTCTATCAGATAAGGAGTGGACAGGACACGACGGCTCCCGCGGCGCAGGAGTGAGTGTAGAGCAGATGGGTATTTATCTGGCATACCTTATTGGCCTTGGGTTCTTGCCCTTGCCAAGCAAGAAGGGTGAATTGGAGTTGCCGGTTGTGGAGATTGGCGATAGACAGCGGGGGGCGCTGGAAAGCGTTGGAGGCCGTGCGGCTCTTGTTTAGTTTTTTGTTAATAATCAAGTAGATGGACGGAATGGTTTGATGTGGAGGTGTGATAATCTACTATTCTATCTAGTTGTTGGATTGTATGCGATTGAGCATGGGTGGTGCACCAAGGGCGATAATCCGGTGTTCCACCCACCTAAGGACTCTACTTGGCAATTTAGGAAGTATGGCGTTTCCTGGGCCTTAGCCGTATGATACCAAGATGTCCGGATACTTGTTGAATTGCCAAGCATGAGCACATTTATCACGGAATATCACTCGCGCTATAGTCACCTCATCTAATGGCGATATATTATTACAAATATGCGACAAGATCACCAGGATGTAAAGGATCGACTACTAGTCCACTCAGAGGGGTGCTAATAGAAACCCAGCCAGGAAAATATGCCATCAGTGGCTTGACCTCCATTATAATTAATTTAGCGATGGTGAATCCCTGGTTACACCCAACCTCCGGTCGACGCACTGTACTGTACCCAACAGCACCCCCCCCCTCTACAACATCCCTACAGGCGAAAATAGTAAATATCTTCTGCATGGTAAGTAACTTGTCTAAAATCCCCATCCTGCGAGTAGACTAGCCCAGGCGCTAGTAGTATTCGAGTGCCACCGAATAATCCGATTCTACAGTAAATATATTTCTTCTCGATTGAAAGTTTGGAATGTGTGGTGGTGGTGGTGGTGGTGTGTGATGCGCTTAGGCTTTGCGTATGATGTACATACAATATGGGTAATGCGGTGTAGGGAGCTCCGGCATTGGAGTGGGAAAATTCTCGTGGTTTCAATACCTAGAGAGTCTGGGACGATAAAAGCTAGATCTCTTATTCTATCTCAAAGTTGAACTACATGCTATGTGGAATGGGTAATGCCCCAAAGGCGATGACGATCAATAATAACTCTATCTACCCATCGACCTTAGGGGGGGGGGGGGGCACATGCATCACGAGATATCACTCGTGTTATTGCTATTTCACCATAATTAAGGTAATCCTGTACGGTACAAATGTCCGTACAGTACAAGATTACCAGGACGCAAGAAAACCGTTTCCCATCCCTGTAGAAAAAAAAATGGCAATGGAGGCTCAGTTCGGAAAACAGGCCATTTCTAACTTTACCTCGATCACAATTATGGTTAATCCCATGGACACACTCAACCCCCCGGCACCATACGTGCCTTAGTACACGCCCACCGCTCTCCCTCCTACAGCACTCCTGCTAACGAATATCATATATCTTTTATGCATCATAAGTAGCCTATAGAAAACATCCACTCCGGGAGTAGACTAGATCAGACATGAGGCTTTGAGTCCTGTGAAATACTACGGCCTAGTGCAATTACACTTCCTTTCTCGGTTGAAAGATTTGGATGTGTGGCTGGGTGTGGTGCTTTTAATCTTTGTGCGATGTATGGGTGATGTGCTGTGTTGGGCTCCTGCGTTACCGTATGTGTATGAGTTGCTCGAGATGGCGGCGGCTTTCCTATTATTGTACTGTACTCGCGCGGCCGAGTTGAAGCCGGGCACCTAAGGTGACAGTTACCATACAAAGTGCCCGGCTTCAGCTCGGCCGCGCGAGTAGGTTGAGTTGAGTTGAGTTGAGTTGACCTAGGTTAAGTTTGTGTGATCGGCCTTGCGGAGTATGGTGTCGTGGGTTAAGCTAGCCCGGGCTTGAGTCCGGTATTAGGTTACACCGGGGGTATTTTCGGCCGCGTGGGAAATGCATTATTCTACTGGATTATAACCATGAACCTACTAAACCACACTGATTCTGAAAAAATTCGATTATAATTGGAAAGAATCGACATCCAAAGAGTGGGGAAAGAAAGCACGCGTGAAAAACCACAACTCGAGCACACTCCGGAACAAGATTTTTTTCGAAACATAAGGAACATAGACAAGGAACCGAGAAAATGGAAGAGAGGCAAGAAATAAGTGCTATACAGTACGCTGCTTAGAGGCAAGAGGAGGTGATAAGAGGATATGCTAAGGTTGGTAGACAGATAGCCAGGATCGGAGGGGGGTAATAAACAAATACAAGACAAAAAGAGAAATAGAAGGGGTGAGTCGAGAGGGAAGGCTAGTGAAGGGGTAGTGCGGTGTTGTAGGTCAGAAGGTCCGTCAGGTTCGGAGATCTTGTCATGAATGTCGGGATATCCGGGCCCTTTTGGAAGGGCGTTTAGATGGCTCGGAGGGCTCAGCTGGAAAAACGTCTATGGAGTTACTGTCACCCGCCGACTGAAAAGCAGAGCACAGCTTTTCCAACACCCACTTTACGACTCTTTCACGATGCTTCCCGGAAGCCCATGTAAATGGGGTTCGACCGCTGGGGTCTGTGATCCCCTGGCTGACGTCGCGCTGCTCTAGGAGAATTTCGGCTACCATAATGTGGCCACGTTCCGCAGCCCACGAGAAAGGCGTTCGACCGGATCTATCCGCAAGTCGGGAGTGATATCCTCCCGTTACAAGAGCATTCTCAGGACGGTCTCATCGCCATTTCCAGCTGCCCACGAGAGAGATGTTCGGCCATATATATCCAAAGTGTTGGGTGTAACATCCTCCCGTTCTAAAAGCATTTTCACTGCGCCCCAACCCCAATTTTCAGCTGCCCATGAGAGGTGTTCGACCGTCTTTGTCCCCAGTGTCGGGAGTGAGATCTTCTCGTTCCAAAAGCATTTTCGCGATGCCCTGCTTCCTATTTCCAGCTGCCCACGAGAGAGGCATTCGACCATTCTTGTCCGCAGTGTTGGGAGTGACATCCTCCTGTTCTAAAAGTATTCTCGCGATGCCCTGCCTCTCATTTATAACAGCCCACAAGAGAGGTGTTCGACCGTCTTTGTCCCCACTGTCGGGAGTGAGATCTTCTCGTCCCAATAGCATTTTCGCGATATCCTTATCTCCATTTCCAGCTGTCCACGAGAGAGGTGTTCGACCATATATATCCACGGTGTTGGGAGTGATATCCTCCCGTTCCAAAAGCGCTTTCACAATAGCCTCATTCCTTTCAATAGCAGCCCACAAGAGAGGTGTTCGACCGTCTTTGCCCCCAGTGTCGGGAGTGAGATCTTCTCGTTCCAAAAGCATTTTCGCGATGTCCTCATCTCCATTTCCGGCTGCCCACGAGGGAGGCGTTCGACCATCCTTGTCCATAGTATTAGGGGTGACACACTCCCGCTCCAAAAGCATTCTCGCGATGCCCACCCTCCTACCTACAACAGACCACGAGAGCGGTGTTCGGCCGTCTTTGTCCGCAGCGTCGGGAGTCACATCCTCCAGTTCCAAGAGAATTTTCACAATGTCGTCATGCCCTTTCCTGGTAGCCCACAAAATTGCCGTATTACCCGCCGCATCAGTTGCGTTGAGATCCCATTTCTTCATCTCTAGTAACGCAATTGTGGTCTCCACGATCCCAATATATGAAACAGCGTGGAGACCTGTAAATCCCTCAGAGCTAGAACGAAGCAGCGCCCGGTTCTGATTATCATGGTTATGGGATAAGAGTATCGTAGAGGATACATGTCTGTCGTATCCATTGAGGAGTCTCAATGCAAGCACTTTCACATTTTCCGTGGTTTCTCTTTTGGCATGTGTTCCCCAGTAACAAGAGGCATAATTGAGTAGTTGTGTTGTTGGCAGGGAGATATCAATGATAACGTATTCCACGCCATAGCGAGCGCCCGGCATAGCGAGCCATCCACCCAAATTCTGACCACCATTTAAATCCCAACCGAAATTCAACCAATCACCTCACTCAAACTTGCAGATGGCTCGCTATGCCGGGGGCTCGCTATGGCGTGGAATACGGTAAGGGGTGAAAGGTCCCTGATGCACTGAAAGTTGAGGTAAGTTAGGCAAGCCTGGGCAATCGTCGAGTGAGGACTATGAAATAGGTCGGTATTATTTGATAGATACTCTTTCAGAGTACCGGTAATCCAAGGTGTCCAGCGAGTTTAAGAGCCCTCTAGCGCTTGGCAAGGTGGTGATTCGACCTATTTCTTCGGCAGTGCTGCCCAATGATTTCTACGCCAAGGAGATTTTGGGGGGACACAAGGTAGAGGAAATACCGTCGCCAAACTCACTGGAAGCATAAATTGAAACAGCACTGGATCTCGAGTCTGAATACGATACCCCATTGTGCTTCTGAGCTTTAGGCCGGGAGAAGCAGCTTCAACCTTCACCTTGTACTAGTGCTACCGGTATACCGCAACGGCCCTAAAGAACACAGACCTACCGTTTGACCGCTGCAGGATAGATACCGGTAGGCCAGTTAGCATCAAGCAACGGTAACATTTGCATGTGTGTTTTCAAAACTGAAATTCGCATGCTTCCTATTAGAAGGCTCTACGTTCTGTGTAAATGGCACAAGGAAAAAATCTTCATGCAACTTACCCGCTTCCCCCAGATTCAGGCCTGAAATACCGGTATTACTCGAGCACGGTGCTGTACTAGTACGTTACCCTAAAAGCCGAAATAATTGAGAATAGCGCTAGGACGTCCAGAATTTCACCCTCTGGATCAGGGGGAAAGAGACAGCGAAAAGATCATCTTTCAGCTAGTCAACAGCAACTCATTGGATCAAGGCCAGTATTTTTATTTCTATCAAAACCGCTGAGGCGACAGTTGGACATATTTCCGAGCATAGACCTAAGCTAGAAGCCAACGAGGTACCGTATCATACCGTAGAAACTACTGAAGCCCGCCGGGCCCGGGCTAAGGTGTGATAAGTCCAGGCCACTAGGACCGGAGTTTAGAGCAGGGCTTGGACGAATGATGTCTCGTGTAGATGCCTCACAAGGGGAACCTTGTTGGCTTAGTCTGTATATCCAGGTATGATAACTACACTTAGGGGGTGTTTGGCTGCCAGGATTTGATTTTGAAATCATGATTTGAGATCAGGTCTTGGCAACTTAACTTAAAATTTGACTGCTATTAATTTTGTACCTGCTTGAATTTATATGTAATAATCTAAGTTAAATTTGCCAAGACTTGATCTCGAATCATGATTTCAAAATCAAATAATGGTAGCCAAACACCCCCTTATGTCTTGTTTCGTTATCATAATTTGAGAGGTGTTTGGGGTGAGCCCCTGGGAGTGCTTGGCATCATACTCGTACTAATCTAACCACCAGTAAAGCACTCGAGTACCGGTACTGTACTCGAGTACAACAGTATCTACATCAGACACACAACCCCAGAGCGCCCAGATTATCCAACAACGGTTGTGCGAGCACCAAACATCCCCACCAGTTGCGCGCCAACTTTTTTCCCAGAAAAACTCCACACAGCCCACCCCGTAAATTAAATAGCTAACTATTCCAAGAGAAGGCTCGGCCGACCGACAGGTAGAACATGACAGATGCGACCCCCAATACTAACACTTGTACTCGTACAGCCGCATTCGCAAAGTTCTCGTACCCTTCCTAGTACAGTACCCCCGGCCCTTGGAAAACGCTTTGCTGACCCTCTCTCTCCCTCATTATTCGGCAAAACAAATTGTGGTAAATTTTCACAGTATTCCTAAAGGCATATCTGAGAACAGTCAGCTAAAAGGCTCTTCTTGTTTTCTTGCTGTTGGTTGGCAAAGTTCTTGAGGCTGTCTCTTATACACATCTAGATGTGTATAAGAGACAGGTACTGTACAGCACTGCGATGATACACGCGCCTTCCCACGCAGTGCACATTATCATATGCGCTTGAGTTGGGCGTCTCGCCGACTCCTTGGCAGGGACTGCGCCCAGTGAATGGAATGATATCGTTAGCAGCTGGTTATTTATTGGTAAGGAGAAGCACGTAAGTCACGTTATATGTTCAACCTATGACACGCGGAGCCCCCCCCTCCCAGATCGGGAGTGCGCAGCTCACTCAATTTTGTCTTCGAATTCTAGGAAACAACCAACCTACAGAATATCCATCATACAATGATTCGTGCAAAGCATAGACTACGCCATGCCATCACTCAATCCCTCTATCTCCACCAACTAGTGCTGGCACGTCGTTGATCTTTCCCATGAAGCCGGCCAACCAACTGATCCCAAGCTTTTATGCACCAGCATTCCTTCCAATCGCCAACGATCAATATCCGAGTGATGCGACATGAAATTCCTGCAACGGACTCACACACAACTCATCTCTTTCGCCTTCCGGTTTCTCAAACGCCCCTATCCCTCCGGGCCTACCCGGGGTTCTCCAAAGTCCCATCTCATCAAGGCTACAATGCAATGAATACCAACCAACCTCCCAGAAAGATCCCCACACAGCCTAAACCAATTCAGGAAAAAGGGTGACCCAGTCACAGCAGAACAATCCCGCAAAAACACTAGCTAGGGTGGAGGAAACGAAGTGAGAAACGGGGACAAATGGTCCGGAAGTTGTAATGACAAACAAAGACCGAGCCATGTCGATGGTGCTGGTTAAAGGGAGTAGTGATGGCGATGGCATTCCCTAGTCCATTTTCCCCTTGATAAATGCTTTTTTCGACCAGTCCCCAGAGAAACAACCCGAACCAGCCATGGGCGTCACAGTTAGCGGCTGCGAGCCCGCCTACGTACCCAATACTGTACTTGTAGCGTGAAAAGCCCACCTTCAATAGTTAATTAACCACACGGGCTTTTTAGTAGCCCCGAGCCTTCATGCCATGTTTCTTATAATGGTTTAGCTATATCATATCTATTCCACAGCTCACAGAATCTCACTCCACTAACTAACTATAAACCCAGCTCCAGATAGGAGAGGTATAGTATAGTATATAATACATCTATTCTCCAAGGCTTAAGAGCCCTACATCAAGTAAACCTCCGGCATAAAGACACGCAACCACCGATACAAAACCTAGCCGCTAGTACAAAAAACTAATAGTGGAATAACTACTCGTGGTACAAGCCCCCAACCCAAATACAGTACATCCAATCCCGAGTGTGTTTCTAACCAATTCGCGCAAATAGAGAGACCCGGAGCTCTGCGTCTTGAATGAAACTGCCCTCAGTGATTCGCAAGTATCTACCGGAGCTTCCGCCAAAGTCCTGAGGAATGGCCGGCGAGCTCTCTTCCGTCAGCAAGCATCTTCGGAGTTTCCCCTATGAAATTCCTAGAGCCTAGATACGCGCCTCCAGATATCAAGTAATCGACTAAACGGCCGTGTCCATTCATGACAGCGATATGCAGCGGAGTGTTTCCAGTCATGGTCTCTTTTGTGTTGTAGGCTGATGTCTTCCGGAGGAGAAGTGAGGTCATTTCCATACTGCCCATTTTAACAGCGTGATGTATCGGAAATCTCCCAGTGAGCCGATTTAGTCTTTGGGGAGGCGCGCCCGCATCGAGGACCATCTTGAGGATTTCCAAAATTCCTCCATCGACAGCGTCATGAACGATAGAAGCCCCAGTAACTCGATCTTCGAAGCCCAAGTATTCCCCTTTTTTTATCATAGCACGAAGAGCATCCATGTTCTGTTTCCTGATCGCCCAATTAATTGGAGTTCCTCCCAGCAACGGATTCTGCCAGAATTTATTGCAGCCAAAACTGATTAAGCGCTCGTAGGCTACGCTCGGCAGCGGTTTAGAACAAGTGACAATATAGTGTAGAATCGTGTCTCCAGTGCTCCAGTTAACTTCGCCGAGATTGAACCAAGGAATTCTGAGCAGTTGTTTGAGGAGGTCACTAGATTCTTGCCCTAAAACAGCATGAATATACTCGAATCTGACGGCAGTAGGCTCATGCTTAGCCCAAGAAAGTAGAACTTTGAGGATCAGGGGATTTTGTTCCCGAATAGCCAGAGCCGGAATGGAGCCGGAGGTGCCTAAGGAAATATGTTGTCTTGCTCCATTGGAAAGTAGTAAGGATACCATTCCAAGTCTGCTAGCTCGAACAGCGCAGAACAATGGAGTCCTTCCAGCTCTCAGAGTGCCATTGACGCTGACTCCTAGATCTACTAAATAACGAATAACGTCTCCATAACCTCCTTTAGCAGATAGGTAGAGTGCCTGGACTCCTCTCCAACCATCGTATCTTGCGCCACACCCAACTAGGAGCTTCATCACACAAATATCTCCAATTCTGGCCGAGAGACTTAGGGGTGTCAGGTTTAAACTATCCAACAGATCCAGATCCCCCCGAAGAAAGTGTGGATGGTTCACGATCAATGAGATAACATCCAAGCTGCCTAATCGACCAAAGAATTTGTAGGCTCGTAAGACATAATGGACCACTGTTCCTCCCCGTGGACCCAGAACCCTAATGTCAACCCTCTCACTCCTTAACAGCACCTGCGTCAGACGGAAATTTCCTAAAGATATGGCCATGAAAATTGGCATCGCATTTATACTCCCAGGATAATTCGCATCGTGACCCAGGTCAAGAAGATATTGAAGGAAATGTGGACACCCCAGCATAATAGCCTTCTGAACCATGGTCAGAACCCCCGCTTCCTTGGACACGGAAGTGCATAAGAGTGGATATAACAAACTCCTTAGGGACACCGTCACATTCGTCAGAGGTAGGAGCTCACTAGCACAGGTGAAATGGCCGGCGATTTGAAGAATGAGCTCGCAGGGTAGGTCACCCAACGAGGGCATTGCTATCACTACTAACCTAGGAAGTTGGAGCCAAAGAGAAGGGGAAGAGTGGTAAAAATAGATGCTGTATGATACTGGAGTAAGAGGATGCCTTGTAGTTATTATGGCTAGGTTGGTGTAAGCCAGGGGCTTCGTAGGCTCAAGTGAGGTGGACGGGTTCTGGGGGCTTAAGGCGATGACAACGCTGTGTGCTCTCTCGGTGAGCTTGCGCTAGAACTCAAGAAATCAGCCCGTCCTATGGGTAGTTTTTAACACAACCCCCCAAACCCAAAAACAAAATACGGCGGAGTTTCATTTCAGTGCCAAGATTAAAAATTAAAAGTAAACACAACGACCGAACTGGGACTCGAACCCAGAGCCTCAGTCTTAGGAGGACTGCGCGCTACCATTGCGCCATCCGGCCATCATATCGCTTTAAGATTATTTTCCATATATAAGCCTCCTATTATCGCCTCAGGATAACCTCAACCTCCAACCTCATCATTGGTGAGATGGAGATATCAAGGGCGACAACCCACTCCAGACCACTTTCGCTTTCCACATCCTTGCCTAAGATTGCCAATATAATTCGAAGTTTACTTGCTTTAGAATAGTTTGCCGTTACCCTACTTACTCTCTTACACCGGGAATCACTCGATTTTGCATCTTTGAACTCCGGCGGACCTAATTGTGCTGTAGGATATCATAGCTTGCAGTGCTGTATCCGCTGTGGCTGAGACAGTGCCAGAGGATCTCGGATAACCTCATTTCATTGCTTATTAGATCAATAATCACAAAACAAACCACCAATGTCAATTGCAAGCGGTGGTACCTTCTCCCCCCCACGCCCTACTAGCACGGCATGTATGTTCTTTTGTGGGATAGCTACTTTACTGTACTGTCAGTACTGCTTTCCGGACCCAATCATTCCAGTTTTTTCTGGTATACTGAGGTGGACAAGCCCTCGCCTGAAGGAGCTCTTAGTGTAGTGGTTAAAAGAGAGGGAGAATGGCCAGTGGAAAGTGTAGAAGAAAGTGGATATGTCTTACTCGGCGATGTTTTGCTTAATTGCCTTTCTCTAGCCAAGGGGTTTCCCACTCTCTTATATCCCTAAATAACGAGGACAGGGGATACTTTCAGGCATCGAAATCATCCACAATAGTCTTCAAAAGGGCAATTCCGTGCCCCATACCGGTGTAGTGGAACGTCGGGTACTATAATCCCCGGGAACTTAGAAAGGGACCGCCAAGCATCGTACCAGGAAGTTCAAAGTTACCAACTGAATTGAACTCACTGAACCTAGACAAAAGCAGCAGCCAAGCAATCTGCTCCTGGTCTCACGCGGTGCATGGAACCCATCACAAGCTGAAAGGCGCAAGTCAGAACCGAGAAAAATCAACCAAATTATCAAGCAATCCGGCCCGTAGATAGCAAAATCAAAGAAAACAGGGTAACTCAAGCTACTCAACCTGTTCGTACCAGACACTGCCGAGCCCTTAAGTACTCATTACTGCTGTAAGCTACAGTTTACTCGACGAAAATTAAGCTGGCTGAAAATATTTGTATCTATTGTATTAACTGTTGTGATAACGAAGTAACAATGATAACCACAATAAAATCTGAAGACTTAAAGATTAATCCAAGCTTGCACGCTCTCTCTAGAAACAGGACTGAAGGCGCCATTTATATATGCCCATATGGTTACATGAGGACCGCCTCATACCAAGGAAATCTCTAGAAGATACTAGAATACAATAGTATATATACACAGTCATGTGGCCGTGTCATATGATTAACACAGCCCCATCACTGGATAGGAACGGAATAATATAATTTTCAACACTTCCCCTATGGTTCCATTCCTAGTCTAGCCAGAAAACTTTCAAATAATACCTTAACCAATCCTTTTCTACATATATATACCAGGTTGTTCTCTGTTTCCACCCTTCTGATCTTTATTTCACCATTTTCCCTCTATGCTCTCGTAAAATGATGTTGAATATCAATATATTTTGTTTGATCAGATATGCTGGCATTCTCGGTAAGTTTGATAGTTGTGGTATTGTCACAATGTATGATCGTATTAGGTGGATACCAAACTCTAGTATAACTGAGGGACGTAGGCCAAATATTTTGATTGGAGAATCTGTTGAGAAAGGCTCGTCTCAATAAATAGGTAAGGTAAAGATTTAAAGTGTAAACAATTTTATATTGATAAGATCACTTCTCCGTTACTTGATGATGTCTGTAAAGCTCGAGAGGTACTTCGATATTTATATTTCGTGTCTGAGTGTTCACAAACTACTTCTAACTACTGTACCTGCAAAGTACCACTCTGGTTTTAATACACAAATGTCTAGAATCTTATAAGTGTGAACACTGTTTGACACTGAAACTTCTCATACCTGTTCACAGTTATGGAATTGTATTCCTCCATTGAGATGACTGCCCTATTTGTTATACCAAACTGTGGTCTTCAGCTTAGTTATCTGCATAGACTGTTATATTACTTTAGTCTTATTGAATATCATTCTAGTAGTCTCTTTGGTCATGAAGTGATCAGTTTCATGCCGGGCCACCTAGTGCCAATTGCAAGTCCAAGCCCAATGTGTCAATGACTTAAGAGTCTTCAGCATATCTAGGTCCTCCTGTCTGAGCGTGCTTCCCCTTGGTCCACTTGCCTCTATAGAGGGGTCCTATTACTAGGACCAACCAATCTACAGCTAATCTCAGAAGGGTATGGGTGGATTCGGTATATCTTCAATAGCCATTACTACTGAGACAACCCCTTGGAGTATTTTGCTGAAAACATCCCATCACCTCCGGCCCATAATGTAGAAAGCCTGACTTTGAAGCCTATTATCTTGATGTGCCTTTGACCAAGGTCTTCTGTTCCACTTCTCAGATATTGCCAAAGGTCACCTCCCATATACCCTGCAAACAGCATGGGATCAGACAGACAGCAGCGACATATGTGGTATTATAATATGGGCTTCATTGTTGTAGCATTCTAGTTATGGGATAAAACTCTCGAAATCTTGCTAATGACATGCAGGCCCTATAAGGGGGCCAGAGGGGGATGTTGGCTTTGGTAAATCGAGAGTCTGGGCGCAGTTACTCTACTGTTAGGTCTGTGCATTGTGTCTCAGATTTCTATATGCCTAACATGAGCTCCCTCCTACCTGTTAGGCGGACGCCAAACTCAAGTATATAACTGAGGGACGTAGGCCCGAAATCTTTGATTGGAGAATCTGTCGAGGAAGGCTGGTCTCGATAAAGTAAGGTAAGGTAAAGATTNTATAACTGAGGGACGTAGGCCCGAAATCTTTGATTGGAGAATCTGTCGAGGAAGGCTGGTCTCGATAAAGTAAGGTAAGGTAAAGATTTTTAAAGTATGAAACAATATTATATTGATAAGATGTGTTCTCCATTGCTTGATGATGTCTGTAAAGCTCGAGAGGCACTTCGATATTTATATCCCACGTCTGAGTGTTCGCGGACTACTTCTAACTACTATGCCTCCGAAGTACGACTCTGGTTTTAATACGCAAATGTCCAGAATCTTATAAGTGCGAACACCATCTGACCCTGAAACTTATCACACCCTTTCACAGACTCGGAGTAGTATTCCTCCGTTGAGATTACTGCGCTATTTGTTATGCCAAACAGCAGCCTTCAACTTAGGTGTCCACATAGACTATTATTTTACTCTAGTCTGGTTGACTATCATTCCAGTAGTCTCTTCGGTCATGAAGCGATCAAGTTCATGCCGGGCCGCCTAGTGCCAATCGGAAGTCCAAGCCCGACGTGTCAGCGTCTTTAAGTGTCTCCGACTTATCTACGTCTTCCATTCTGAGCATGCTTCCCCTTGGTCTGCCGGCCTCCGTAGAGGGGTCCTATTACTAGGACCAACCAACCTACAGCTAATCTCAGAAGGGTATGGGTGGATTCGGTATACCCCTTATAGCTTTCTCTACTGGGATATCCTCTTTGAGTATTTCGCCGAAAATGTCCCGTCACTTTCTGCCCATAGTTTAGGAAGCCTAACTTTGAAGCCTACTATCTCAATGCGCCTCTGACGGATTTCCTCCGTTCCACTTCCCAGATGTCGCCAAAGGTCCTCTCTCATATATCCTGCGAACAGCATGCGGACGGATGGACGGTGGCGACGTATATGGTGTTATGAAGTGGGCTTCATTGATGTGACGTTTTAGTAATGGGACGCAACTCTCGAAATCTCGCTAATGACGTGCGGGCCCCATAAGGGGGCCAGAGGGGGGTGTTGGCTCAGGTAAATTGAGGGTCTGTGCGCAGTTACCCTACCGTGGGTCTGTGCACATGTCTCGGATTTCTATATGCCTAACATGAGCTCCCTCCTACCAGGCTTCGCCTCGAATGCCTTTATAACCATTTTATAATTTCTTCTAAATACATTTTAAGACTCAGTGTGGTCCGCGTAAAAAACCTCCCGCGTTTACTTGGCTACGGTAGGAAAACCTTTTCCTCACTATCTTACTTCTGCCCTTCCTGACATGTCCAGATTTTCATTATGAAAATTCTCCACAACTTCCTCTGCATTTTCCATACCAGTAGCAGGCTCCCATGTGTTCTCATCTTCCAAACACCCTTGCCATTTAACGAAGTACTACAGTGCCAGCTTCTCTTGATAGCGGCCGCGTACTCGTTTCCTGTAAGAACGAATCTCGCTTCTTACGATTTTTTCAATCTCCCATTGCAGATCACCATCAATATCCTCTGGTTCTCTAGGGGGTTGTTGGCGATTGTCATGAATTGACTCGTGGTAGGGTTCCAATCGTGCAACAAGGAATATGGAGTGGATGTTCCATCGATCGGATATGTTGAGCTTAAAAGCTTTGGACCCGTGTTTTTCCATAATTTGGAAGGGGCCGTATAGCTTTGGACTTAGCTTCTTGGATTTCTGTCGGATACGGACGTTTTTTGCATTTAACATTACTTTGTCCCCGATCTTGAAGTCCGGCTGTTGTCGAGCTTTCCGGTCATAATATTTCGACATCCCTTCTCGTGTCTTTTCTAGTGACCCTCTCGCTTGCTCATGTATCCTCTTAATCCAGTTCACATAAAGTGTCGCCTCTGGATTTTGAGCTTCGTGCTCCTTCATCCACTCTGTCTGTGGATGGAATCCGTAGTTCGCATAGAATGGTGACATCCCATGAGCGTTGATTGCGGAGTTGTTATAGGCATGTTCAGCTAGCGGTAGTAGCTGATACCAGTCATCCTGATCGTAATTGATAAAACCTCGAAGGTAACCTTCCAGCACTTGGTTGGTACGTTCGGTTTGTCCGTCAGTCTGAGGGTAGTATGCCATTGACATTCTTCGTGTAATTTCCAGCGCCTTGCAAAGGGATTCCCAAAGTTCTCCTGCAAAGTTTGAGTCTATATCCGAGACAATTTCGGTTGGTAGGCCATGCAGCCTCTATACTTCTTTCAGGAATGTGCTTGGGACATTCTTGGCCGTGGCCGAGGTCTGTAGTCCAATGAAATGTGCCATCTTCGTGAATTGATCGACTACTACCATTATCTGAGTGCATCCTTGCGACTCTGGTAGTTGGGTAATGAAGTCCACTGAGATGGATGCCTATGCTGCGTGGCGTATTTGCAGCGGTTGCAATAATCTGTACTTAGCTTGTCTAGGCAATTTGTTATGTTTGCATTCATCGCAGGATCGTATGTAATTGTTGACCCATACCGCAAGTCCTTTCCAGTAGAAATCTCGTATGATTATTTCCGAAGTTTTTTCTTGTCCGAAATGTCCTGCAACCTTTGCATCGTGACATCCTTCTGTGATCTTGGTATATAGCGCCTGACTGTCTGGTACAAATAGTCTTTGCTTATAATATAATAGATCGTCGGTTAAGGACCAGTCTTTGTGGAAATCTTTTCCTTCGTCTTGTAACCTGATGAGTTCTTCCCTCTGTCGCCTCCAAGCTGTGTCTGACTCGATTGCTGCCTGTATCTCGCTTAGGAATTCAGGATTGAATTGCTTCATACCCTTTTGCAGGATAATAGCATTTGACATTAGAATCTTTTTGGGTACTTCTGAAATATCGTACCAATGTTCGTTGTCTTTAGCCGATGCCTGTAGGTAGCTGATGCTATGTTCCTGTTCCTTGACGATCAAGGATCTTATCGCTATATTGGTGCTTCCGAATTCCGCGGTCCCTTGCTCCGTCTCTTTCAAGTTGTCGACTTCCATCATGTCCAAGGTGTTGACCTTTTCTACCACTAGTTGAGCTATGCGATTGTCCATTCTTATTTGGCAGTCTACATCTTTATGGCTGAAAAGTACGACTTTGAGTTCGCCAGTGTAATCAGCATCGATTACTCCTGTGCTGGTAGAGATTCCGCTTCGGACTGCTAGTCCACTTCTTGGAGCAACTCTTCTGCAAGTTCCTTCGAGTAGCCCCACAGCTATACCCGTTCTTATTAATGCTTGTCCATATTTCGGGACTATGTCATCCTCTATGGTATACAGGTCATGTTCTGCCGCCATTCTTGAGCCTTTTGTTGGCAAGTATGCTTTTTTGCTCAATCTCTTGACCCTAATTATGGGTTCCTTTCCCCCTCTTCGAGGTTCCAAATCCAAATCTTTACTTCCATCCCAGTCTTCTCCTTTATGGCCTACCCTGGCTACTAGCGACACCAAGAAACTTTCTTCTTTCAAAACTTTCTGTTCGCGATGCGTAGCTCCCTCCGCAGGACGGTACTCCGGCCGTCTGCTTAATGCATCAGGCTTTCCGCCCTTTGTGCCTGGTCGGTATACAATGCGAAAATTGTATTCTACCAACTTTCGAGCCCATCAAATTTGACGGCCACTCCAGACTTTTGAGGTGAGGAAGTATTGTAGGTTCTGATAGTCGGTAAAGACTATGATCGGTTTTCTCCGTTCTGATCAAGTAGTGTCTCCATTCTTTAAAAGCTTCTAGGATCGCGAGAAGTTCTCTATCATGAATCTCATAATTGCGCTCTGCCGAGTTTAATTTTCTAGAATGAAAAGCTACTGGATGTAATCTTTTCTCAAAGTATTGAGAAAGGACGCAGCTGTGTGCAAAATCGCTAGCATCCGTTTCTACTACCGTTTCTCTTTCTGGGAAAAAGTGGTGGAGTATGGGGGCTGTAGTGAATCGGTGATTTAGCTCTTCAAAAGCAGAGTCTTGTTCAATTCACCATTTAAAATTCTTAGGATTTCCTTGTAGTGTTTCGGTTATTGGCTTGCAAATAGCCGAGAAGTTTTTTATAAATTGTCGGTAGAAGTTAGTAAACCCCATAAAGACTTGTACTTCTCTAACCGACTTAGGGGCTTTCCAGACCATTATGGATTCCACCTTTCGGGTGCTCATAGACACCCCATCGACCGCCACCATATAGCCGCGGAATTCTACTTCCGTGGCATGGAAAGTCGACTTTTTTAGCGATACCGCTAACTGAAAGTCTGATAGACTTTGTAAAACTCTTTTAACAGCGTCAATATGTTTCTTTTCATTTTTTGAATAAATGAGAATATCATCAAGGTAACATACAACCCCAACGTCAAGGTATTCCTGAAGAACTTGGTTCATCATATCTTGCAAGGTTGCTGGAGCGTTGACTAACCCAAAAGGCATAACCTTATATTCTTAATGTCCGTATCTTGTACGGAACGCCGTTTTCCGTTCATCTCCTTCTTTTATCCTAATCAAGTGGTAGCCGTCCTTAAGGTCCAACTTGGTGAAGATCTTTGCGCCGGCTACCCTATCTCTGAGTTCGGACATTAATGGAAGGGGATGTTTGTTGAGGATAGTAATCTTATTTAGATTTCGATAATCCACAACCAGACGTAGTTTGCCATTGGGTTTAGGTACGAATAATATTGGTGGTCCCGCTGGTGATTGACTCCAGGTGATTTTTTCTTGTTTGATCATCGTTTCCAGGTATTCCCATAACGCCTTAAGCTGTTTTTCGGATAGTGGATATATCGGGCCCTAGGCAGGAGTAGATCCTGGAATCAACTTAATTTCGTGATCGAATGTTCGTCTAGGGGCTAATTTTTCTGCCGTCTGGGCTTCAAACAAGGGTTTGTAATTCCAGTATTTCTTCGGGAATGATTCGAGTTCCACCGTATTTTCGATGGCCCGGATCTTTCCGATGCAACAGGCATTAGGATCCCAAGTGACGGCTTCATCATACTCGAACATATCCACTATTCCTTCATCTTCCTCCACACACTTTTCGCAACCTTGTGTAGAGATGGTTCAATTTTCTGCGTCCTCTATGTGAGACACTTGGTGTTCACGATGCCACCAACCAAACGGAATTATCATTCCATAGTGACCTGCCTTAGCCACTTCACATGACACTTCAGAGATGTGTCGGTTTTTTCCTATTTCCAGTTTAATAGGGAGAGTGTAACACTTCCCTCCTGAGGCTGCTGACGATCCATCAAAGCCGGAGATATCAATTGCATTACTGCGTTCTACTGTGGGAACGTGAAGGTCTTCAACTAGGTCCTTCTTGATAAGGAACACCTTGGATCCCGAGTCTAACAAGACTTTAACTTTGTATCACTTATCGTGTATATGGAGGTAAGCGATCCCCTCCAGACAGTTGCATCGTTTTGGTTTTGGAGCTTCTAACTCTATGCGCTTAGCGCGGATAAGATTTTCTTGGTTCTTTTGTTTAGGCATCGTTGGTGTTGGGTGTAGGCAACAAGATGTTTGTTACTACGCCCGCGTAGTTTTGACCATTGAGGTCTCCTCAGACAAACTAGTAACTCTTTTAGCTCTAACAATCTGGGTCTACCTACTAAAGCGGCGGTTAACCGATACACTATTGCGTACGACCAGTTTTCAGGCAGGATGCCTTCTCCCGACACACCAGACCTAGGCTCATAGCAGATTTTCTTGCGGTTATTAGCCATTTTACTCCCCTGGTGTGGGGTTCCCACTTTTACCGAGTCCTTTCCCTTTAGGATTTCGGTTATCTGTCCCGCTCCCTCAGAGGGGCCTTGCGCACCAAAGCGGTACATCCCTATACCTCACTCTGGCCAGAAGGCAAGATAGTACATATGTCTAATGCGACTCAGACTCGTGTGGTAGATGGAGCAGCCCGCGTCGGTTGTGCTCCTGACGTGTATTGTTATCAGGTAGATCTTGTATTGCTATGTCCCAACCTCTTCGGTATAGTAACTTGCTTGCACACGGGTAGTAGGCAACCACCAGGTGGCTCGAGGAATTTCGTACTGTTGGCTCCCGGGCCATGTAGGCATGTTAACTATCCTCTCTTCCGATTAAGACTCTCCATACATTGATTCTTGTGTTCGAGCTCGTAAGTCCCTCCTGGGGTCCCTTCACTTAGAGCATACTTGCATCGATCCTGAAAGCAGAGACTTGCTTCGCGCCGCTTTGATCATTTTGAGTTTCGACTCCCGTAGTTGCACACAGACTACCCGATCCCTGTTGTGGTCGGTACCCAATACACCCCAGCCAAAGGGGGTTCCCATTTCGATTCCAGTTCCATTTGGACACTGAATACCCAAACGACGTCGCCGTTGGTACCAATGAACTGACCTAGGTCAGTTCCTTGTCGTCCGCCAGTTCCCAGATCTTATTCACTCGGGCTGGGTGCTGAACGGTTACGACTTTGCGACCTAATTTAGGCTTTACAATAGCCGACCTTGCTCGTCGCATTCCCATTTTTATCGGTCTTGAGCTGACCGTTGCTGCCAATATATGGGCATCTCCCCAACATGTTTGATAGGTGTGGTTTTTCTTTCCACAACGTGTGCAATCTCATTCTTTCCTTCGAGTGTCTATTACGCTGTGTGGAATGCCGGTATGGGCCTGGGTGAAGTTTGTGTGGCTGGTCTTTGTCGCACCTCCCAACCTTTTCCTGGGCTTCTCCGGTTCATTGTCCCTTTTCCGTTTTCGTGGTGGGGCTCCACCTCCCTTGATATAAGGTTTAGTTTCCCTTTGTTGCTTTGTTTTTGAGTCCCATCGGTCTTCTCTTTTGACCTCTTGGACTATTTTGGATTTTGACAGTTCGTCTGGTCCAATTTTCTCTCTTGCCAGAAGTCCTTCTTCTGACCGACCGCACAGCCTTAGCGCCTCCTCCCATTCTTGATCCGTTGTATATTGCAGAGCTGACAATCTGCGGACAATTTGTCTGGGAAGTTTATTTTGGACTTCCTCCCTCCAGGACTCTCCGGTCATCGGTGCACGAATGTTATAGTTATGTATGATCATTGGGTAACGTTCAATGCTACCATCGTACTCGACTAGTTTCATAGCATGAAGTGCTAGTCTTTCAGCTTCCACTGGAGTGAACCATTGCATCATATCGTATTCAAAACGAGTCTATGTTGCTAGTTCCAGTTGCTGGGTTTCTCCTTGAAGTCCGTCCATAGCCTTCCTATACCAAACGGTGTAAGGAAGCACTATTTCTCCTCTTGTATGACTGAGCACATATATAACTCGTTCCCGGGCATTGTCCCAAATTCGCGGGTTTCTCTCAAAATAGTCGGTGCATTGAAGGATCCAAACATATATGTCTTGAGCGGGTTTATCCTCAAAGAATGGGGGAGGCTCGGATGGTCGATTAATGTTTAGCGCTATCGCGTTGGCAAGTGTTTCTGCCATGCCAGACTGTTCTAGTGTTTGTCCTCGCCCACGTCGGCTAGGACTTCCTCTCCGTCTTCTTCTCTCATCATCATCATCGTTATCATTACCAGGATCTCCTGGGTTACCTCCTTGGGCACCTGAGGGGGATGCATCAGCGGCTTCTCTGCCTTTTCCCTTTTCCCTGCGTGTAGGTGGAGCGTAGTACTCCTCGTCGTCCGTTTCTTGGACTGTGGGTAAGGGTGTGGGTCCTGCAGCTTCGGGACGTGGTGCGGTAGCCAACATTCTGTCTATTGACTGTGTCAATACCTTGAGAGTATTATTAGTCTCATTATTTTGCTGTTGCTGCTGGTCCTGCAATCGGTGGATTTCCACCTTTTGGGTAGTCTGATCTAACCGCATCTGTCCTAGGGTACGGTTGAACTCCCTTTCACGTGGAGTACATTGGGCGCGGAATTCTACGAATTCCGCCCATCGACTGAGGACCATTTGTTCCAAAGTCTGGTCTCGGGCTAATGCCACTTGGCTTTCTTCCCCAAGGGTTCCATGTAGCCTTGTGGTTACCTCTTCATGTTCCTGTTGACGCCTATCTTGAGGGTCTATTTTCCTAGCCACTTCGCGTATCATTTCTTCTTGGATACCTTTAACTTCGCTTTCCACACCTGCCAGCTGCATCAACAAGATTGCAATATCGTTATCGTGGACATCTTGTCCTTCGGCTATCAGCTGTTGAACCTTCATTAGCTTTAAGGTATTGTCTTGGGTGGCCCCCTTCAGATGATTGAAGGCGATATTGGCTTGGTCAAGCGAGGTATCTATATCCTGCCTTATTCGACCCAAGGTTATCCCAAGACGGGCAGCCAACTTCGTTAAGTTTGCGGCATGGTATCCTGCTGGTTTAGGCGTGGAGGCCCTTGATATCCAATGTGTACTTGCGACACTAGAGGATCGGTGAGAGGGTATATTTCCTCTCCGATATGTGGGTTCATGAGGTGTTGACGGGGAGGCACTCCATATGGCCGAATCATCTGTTTTTTCCGTTGTATCGGGGCAGGTGTCCCTTGGTTCTCCCGCCATTATTCCTTTTCTGAGTTCTTGAGGTACCTCAGCCATCATGATAGTTTCCAGGTAGGCTAGATGCTCTAGTAGCCCTGGATGTGTGATTACTGGTACTTTGTACCAGAGTTCTCGATATCCTCTAAAAGGTTTAAGGAATCGTATGTAAGGTATCCAATGCTTGAGATACTCTGGAGGTGTAGGTATAAAAGGATTCAGTTGGTCCGACTCTGGACTCAAAACCTGAATCTCCTTTTTTTCGAGGTTTAGGATGTACTTATAGTACATATAAGGATTTTATCAGGCCCACGCGGAGGGGATGTCTGATCCTTGGATAACTGTGCCTGAGTTTTTCTTTTTCTTTTCTTCTATCTTTAAAGAGCACTGGGTGCTCCAATTGACGAAATTTTCCGACTTGGTCGAATTCCACTCAAAGTCCAAACCGTGCTAGGTACGATACATGCTATTGAATTGATCCCTCGTTGGGATCCCGAAAGGTACCGTGAACCACGAGGGTTCTTGCGTATATTCTTCTTCAATTTTGAACAACTCGGTCTCGCATATTTCTTCGAAGGAATGAATATAGAGGGCATAATGAGGTGCTTCGAAAATGTAATCGAAGTCTGAGGTGAGGATGGAGTTTGAAGTGAACTCGTAGTTCATATAGTGAGCCTTGGTAACAGGAGAACTATCAATATACTGTTAGGCAGACGCCAAACTCAAGTATATAACTGAGGGATGCAGGCCCGAAATCTTTGATTGGAGAATCTGTCGAGGAAGGCTCGTCTCGATAAAGTAAGGTAAGGTAAAGATTTTTAAAGTATGAAACAATATTATATTGATAAGATCTCTTCTCTGTTGCTTGATGATGTCTGTAAAGCGCAGGAGGCACTTCGATATTTATATCCCATGTCTGAGTGTTCACGGACTACTTCTAACTACTATGCCTCCGAAGTACCACTCTGGTTTTAATATGCAAACGTCCAGAATCTTATAAGTGTGAACACCGTATGACCCTGAAACTTATCACACCCTTTGATAGACCCGGAGTAGTCTTCCTCCGTTGAGATGACTGCGCTATTTGTTATACCAAACAGCGGCCTTCAACTTAGATGTCCTTTTAGACTATTATTTTACTCTAGTCTGGTTGATTATCTTTCTAGTAGTCTCTTCGGTCATGAAGTGATCAAGTTCATGCCGGGCCACCTAGTGCCAATCGCAAGTCCGAGCCCGATGTGTCAGCGTCTTTAAGGGTCTCCGACTTATCTAGGTCTTCCATTCTGAGCATGCTTCCCCTTGGTCCGCCGACCTCCGTAGAGGGGTCCTATTACTAGGACCAACCAACCTACAGCTAATCNCTGAGCATGCTTCCCCTTGGTCCGCCGACCTCCGTAGAGGGGTCCTATTACTAGGACCAACCAACCTACAGCTAATCTCAGAAGGGTATGGGTGGATTCGGTATACCCCAGATAGCTTTCACCACTGGGATATCCTCCTAGAGTATTTCGCCGAAAAGGTCCCATCACTTTCTGCCCATAGTTTAGGAAGCCTAACCTTGAAGCCTACTATCTCAATGCGTCTCCAACGGATATCCTCCATTCCACTTCTCAGATGTTGCTAAAGGACCCCTCTGATATATCCTGCGAACAGCATGCGGTTGGATGGACGGCGGCGACGTATATGGTGTTATGAAGTGGGCTTCATTGATGTGATGTTTTAGTAATGGGACGCAACTCTCGAAATCTCGCTAATGACGTGCGGGCCCCATAAGGGGGCCGGAGGGGGGTGTTGGCTCCGGTAAATTGAGGGTCTGTGCGCAGTTACCCTACCGTAGGTCTGTGCACATGTCTCGGATTTCCATATGCCTAATACTACCAGGCTTTACCTCGCATGCCTTTATAACTTTTATAATCTTTCTAAATATATTTTAAGACTCAATGTGATTAGGGTAAAAAACCTTCTGTATTTACTTAGCCATGGTAGGTAAACCTTTTCCTCACTATCTTACTACTGCCCTTCCGGGCATGTCTGGATTTTTTATTTTGAAAACTTTCCGCAACTTCCTCTATATTTTCCATACTGGTGGCCGGCTTCTATGTGTTCTCGTCTTCTGAACACCCTTGCCATTTGATGAAGTACTATAGTTTTTGTTAGGCGGATGCCAAACTGTAGTATAACTGAAGGAGGTAGGCTAAAATCTTTGTTCAGAGAATCTGTCGAGGAAAGCTCATCTCGATAAAATAGGTAATGGTAAAGATTATAGTATAAACAAGATTACATTGATAAAATATTTTCTCCATTGCTTGATGATGTCTGTAAAGCTCAGAAGGCACTTCAATATTTATATCCCACGTCTGAGTGTTCGTGGACTATTTCTAACTACTATACCTCCAAAGTACCACTCTGGTTTTAATATGTCAATGTCTAGAATCTTATAAGTGTGAGCACCATTTAACCCTGAAACTTCTCACACCCTTTTAAGGTTATGGAATAGTATTTTTCTGTTGAGATGACTGCGCTATTTGTTATACCAAACTGTGGCCTTCAACTTAGTTCTCTGCATAGACCATTATATTACTTTAGTCTTGTTGACTATCGTTCTAGTAGTCTCTTCGGTTACGAAGTGATCAGTTTCATGCTAGGCCACCTAGTGCCAATCGCAAGTTCAAGCTCGATATGTCAACATCTTTATGGGTCTTCGACTTATCTAGATCTTTATATTTGAACCTGCTTCCCCTTGGTCTGCCTACCTCCATTGAAGGGTCCTATTACTAGGACTAACTAAACTACAGCTGATCTCAGAAGGGTATGGGTGGTTTCAGTATATCCTCAACAGCCTCCACTACTGGGACATCCTCTTGGAGTATTTCGCTGAAAATGTCCTGTCACCTTTGGCCTATAATTAGGAAGTCTAACTTTGAAGCATACTATTTCAATACACCTCCCATGGATTTCTTCTGTTTCACTTCCCAGACATCACCTAAAGTCTGCTCCCATATATCCTGCAAACAGCATGCAGTCAGACAGATAGTGGTGATGTATATGGTGTTATAAAGTCGGCTTCATTGATATGACATTTTAGTTACAGGAGGCAACTCTTGAAATCTCACTAATAATGTACGGGCTCCATAAGGGGGTCGGAAGGGGGGTGTTGGCTCCAGGAAATCGAGGGTCTGTACACAGTTATCTTACTGTGAGGTCTGTGCACTTTGTCCCAGATTTCCATATGTCGAACACAAAGTATTGGAAGCTGCAGAGAAAAGACTCTGAAGGATGCTGGAGTCAAAGTCAGTACTTAGCCAAGACTCCACTAGGAAACTCCACTCCCATAATAGGCTATAACTCTATGATTATTGGCGTTAGGTAGATGTTCTTTAGACTGTTAGAAAGCTGGCATCGAGTAGGTGCAGGTACGAAAGTATCAGAATCTGTATCATAAGGACCCTGCAGGAATCTGGTATCAAGGTCAGCACTTAGTCAAAATCTTGCTAAAGACTCACTAGGCTGTAATCCTATAGATGTTGGTGCTGTGTAGACATTTCTTAGACTGTTGGAAAGCTGGTATCAACTAGAGCTAGGTACCAAAGTGTTGCATGCTGTGCCCAGAGGGCTTTGAAGGTACCTGGCTTCACAGTCAGCACTAGTACTTAGCCAATCGTGAAGGTAAGAAATGATATTGTATTGTTATAAGAGCTAATGAATGCACCAGAAAAATGAACCACAACCTGTCTGGGTCATGTTACCACAAGCAGAACTCAACTATCACTTACTTTTATAGTCAAAACTTGAGCTATTTCTACTCTACTATTCTTCTAGAACATAAAATAGATTTTCTGCTATGTCTTTTATTTTTGCTGCTACATCAAGGTTAGTTTTCTTGCAAAGAGGCTGGTTCTGGTACTTACTAAAGTTAGTGTGGTATTAGATCTTGGTTGTTCTAGCCACACTAGTATGACCTCTGGGCAACAGTAATCAGATCCAGAAATGGGGCCTGCCAAGTCCTCTCTTGGGATATCTTCCTGACATTCCAGATATCCCATGTTACCACCAGATGCCCCAGACATCCTGTGTTACTATCAGATATTCCAGATATTACATGTTACTACTAGCTATGAGTGAAGTCTCCTGTACTAACTTGATGCACCTGAAGTACTGGGGATGTACTTTGAATGTCTTGATGTATAGAATATACGGGATGCAAATGACACCTACTAGCCGTCCAATCACAATACGGGCACTTCAAATGTAGGTTCTTTTTTGCTGGTACTTATGACTCATAACTATGAGTCTTGTGAAACCATTTTCTCGGTAAGTCCTATTTGTGATACTCTATAATGTTTATAGAGCATTTTTAAAAAAAAAAAAAAAGAAATATGTAAAGAAAATCCTGCTTATGACTTTCCTGTTAGACTAATCTATATAAGTAACTTGAAGTGGCATTTAAAGTCATGTACTTTCTAACTGCCAAAGCTCTGACAAAACTTTCTATTCATTAACTTTGTGTAACTAGTACTGGTTACTGGTTTAGGATTTTAGGTATCTGTTGATACTGTTTCTGTTTTAAAATTGTTTCAGGAAATGAGGTGTCCATCTACCCTGATAGTATAGAGTTTGATACTCTATATATTTTATGTTTGGTTTTGAGTATCGGTTTGATACTCTATATATTTTATGTTTGGTTTTGAGTATCGGTTTGATACTCTATATGTTTTATGTTTGGTTTCAAGTATCGGTTTGATACTTTATATGTTTTATGTTTGGGTTTAAGGCTACCACTTTTGGAGCCTTATATATTTTGTGATACAAGGCTCAGGGTAGCCTAACCAGTGTATTTAAAAAACTGTTATTCTTTGTGTTAGAAGAAGTACATTTCGACGGACAGAGTTTTCAATATACTTGATTGAACAGTTACTCTATTCAGTTCGTTTTGAGAATCTTTAGTTTAAGATCTACCAAATATCTCGGAGACTTTAGTAGTTATGATACTGTAAGGAGTCTATTCAACAACCTCGGTTAAACCCTCTGGACTTTGATTCACTAGTTACCACCTTGGTACAGATCAAAGCCGGTTAACTCAATGTTTTCCGCATCTCTCGAGAGGTGGTTACACTTTGAATATCTCTACTGGTTGCTCTATTAGTAACAGTACTAGTTGTAGAACTAATATTCTTAAACCATAACTAGACTTTAATTTTATTGTTTTTTCATTAAATTATAGAATTTATCTGCCTCTTGGTACAGACCTTACATATACCCTAAAGTATAGTATCAAAAACCTTATCCACTGGTTAATGAAGAACAAGTCATCCCAATTCTCTCTGATATGGGACAAACTGCATATCCTAGAGCTAGACTTCTAGGCATGTACTCTAGTAGTATCACAAGAGAAATAGAGTTACACTATTATGCATTCTCTATTAAGCTTTTCACCTATTCTGAAAAGTTTAAAATTTACAATACTACCTGATTTGAGTAACATTAATAGGAAAAACTCAGTTGTTTTTAAGAAGTAAAGTACTCAGAATATGACAAAATAAGTATAGTTCAATAGCTAAGATGGAAATAAGAAATTTAGTGTAAATATACTCCTAATTCTCTAAGTAGACTAGTGTTGTGAAATTTATGGTCCGGAATGTCTATATTTTTCTGATTCCTTAAACCATTTCAAGTACTGTGGCTAAAGGTGAGTTAGGGGAACAGCAGGTGTGATTGGTAGCATTGTAACCATAAAGAGCTACATAATAGTAATTCTGACAGTTATGATGTAACTTGAATACCACATCAAAATATTATTCCCTAAACTGCTGAAACTTCCCAGTCCAGCTTTAAAATCCAAAATACTAGCCTGTTAGAGTAACTGAGATAGAAAAAACTCTGGGAATGCATCTGGTATCAGTACCCAGAAACTGGCAACATCAGTATTGCTTAACATGACTGTGACAGAAATAACTTGAAGTAGGATTACTAGTGTAGATCTGGTCATGGTTATCCAAATGGGCTAGCACATCCACTTAACTACTTGATCACTCTCTTTTCCCTTCATGCACTTAAATTCAGATCTAACTCTCCCTGTTCTGTCCTAGCAATTGCCGATCCTCTTGTAAGTGCCAGACTAAAAGTTAGTGAAATTCGGGTACAGACGAAGGGATAGGTTCAGCTCCTCCAGACCATAACTCTCCTTTCCACCTTGTGCAAGAACTACAAAACTCGAGTTGCCAAACCTACAATTCAAAAGTTCCGACCGCAGCCGAACGGGCCCTAAGTTATCCTAAAAGTTTCAAGGCTCGCAAACTGGACTCAATGTCGTGCAACATTAACCGTATTCTGTTGCTAACGGCATTTCTCAGTGATCTCACCATCCTCGTGCTCGTGCTCGTGCTCGAGTACTCGGAGATGGAAATAAAAATCGAGCAAAACAGGATCATTACAGGGAATCTCAGATATCCTACTATTGACATCATATAAAAAAAGGGGCATCAAGGAAGTCAAAATCCCAGAGTAGTTGCCTATTTGCTCTAGGACTTCAAGTTACAAATATGAACTTGGAGGAAAATAGAATCAATTCAATTTAGTTGAGCAATCATACACAGGAAGATTGAAGTCCATTCGATCAACTTAAAACAAGTAAATGATTAATGATGAAGCATAAAACAAGCAAGCGTTGAATAGAATTATCAAGCAATGGAGTGACTCAGAGTGAGTAAATGAATGATCAATATATAAACTATTCGGACAAGTCAAGCGAATCAGTGATTAACTGATTACTCAATCAATCAATCAATCAACCAATCAACCTATCAATCAGTCAAGCAAGCAAGCAAGCAAGAACACAGGTAAATGAACAATCAAGTAATCGAAGCTGGAAAAAACCAGGTAATTCAACAATCAAATGATAGGTAATATACTAGACAATACTTTCCTATATAATAAGCACCCAGGACAATGAGTAGGAGGTTCAGAGTGCGTTCAACTACTGCCTAGAATTGCACATCGAAGAAAAAAGAAGCAAATGAATGGTTGGTGCCCAGTATGCTGAGAGCTCGCTTTGTAGGGAAACATTGTAACCTTTAGGATAGAATTACCACTTCGTATGGCTACCACCAGCTGCAATAAGATCATGAATTCTTTCTAGAACCGAGGAAGTAAAGACAGCTATCGTAGCAGGTGTAAGGCTATCCCATTTCTCTAGAATTGCAACACGGAGTTCAAGAACGGTAGTAGGATGCAGATTTCAGTGAGTGATATTTTGTTTCATTTGTTTCCAAACCTCTTTGATTGGTGACATATCAGGTCAACTCGGAGGCCAGAGGAACAGATACGGTTCAATTCCAAGTCTTGGAAGTTCGCTTTTGGTATTTTTGGCATTGCGAGTGGAGGCACCATCCTGTTGAAAATATACATAGCCAGAATTGCTTCTCTGCTGGCATAGCTGCTGCCACCAGGGAAAGAGAACAGGAGAAATTATGTGATCGAGGTATGTCTGGGAGGAGATCTTGCCTCAGTTATCTGATTCCCAAATAATGAGTTGTGACTTTAGGCTCCCACAAATTACCCCCCAGACCATCACAGTTATTAGTTTTTTGAATTTAGGTACAAGGCAATTGTCATGGTATTCTTCACTAGCCTTTCTGGTGACCCATACAGTACCGGATAGTTCACCGCAGTTGAAAGCTGCTTTATTAGAGAAAAT
Organism: Tuber brumale; assembly: GCA_014065205.1. Taxonomy (NCBI): domain Eukaryota; kingdom Fungi; phylum Ascomycota; class Pezizomycetes; order Pezizales; family Tuberaceae; genus Tuber; species Tuber brumale. The sequence goes on along the minus strand of JACCEG010000074.1, from coordinate 215,939 downwards.
TACATCACTGAAGTCATCGGTATCCCATTGTTGCATGAAAGTCCATACCCCAGGTAAATCTATTCTCTTTTGATCTTACGATGAGAAAAGGCTTAACTCTAGCAATACGACGATTGTAGCCCTCACTTTGAAAGATACGGCATAAAGTTCTCTTTGATGCCTTAATAGCAGCAACTCTCGCAACATCAGTGAGCTGGAGATGGCAGTTATATGAGTTGACTGTTGCTGTTTCAATGAGACAGTGTTTAATCGACATGGTCAACATCAGTTTCCTCTCCCGATGGCTATCCGTATTATGTCCTGACTTGTATGGACTGTGGAGAAGGCGGGACAGACTTCTCGTCAGTATATCAAATTTGTTGTGTAGCTGGCAATACGTCCATCCTCCTTGTTTACGAAGTTGGCGGATAGTATTCCATGTTGAAGGGATCACAATACGGTATCTGTTCTTGTGTGTCTTTAGTTCTTGATTCTCTTTGTCTCTGTTTTCTTTCTCAGCTTTTCCATTTTCTCCCTATTCAAATCAGTTTATACTAACTTTAATATCTGCTTCTTAAAGTATTGATATAGCTAAATTAAGGTTTGAAAACTAAGGTGACAATTCCCATACAAAGTGTCTGAGTCCAACTTCAACTCTCTTGTACAAGTACGAGTATGAGATCAGAAAACTAACTTATATCTATAGCTGATATATAGTGGACTCGCTCAGTTCCAATCAGTGTAGGAGTACCAAGTTGATTATGCCATTGGATATAATCATCAAATGACACATTTGCTTCTCCTTCAATCGAGCTTGTGATACTATTGATATTGGCTCTGAAAGAGGACTTGGAGCCTGCAGAGTGTGAAAGAGTAATGGGAGGCATTTCGTATGAAGCATTAAGGTGGCCACAGTGCAAGGTATTGAAATTTCCTATTTATTCGTTTCATAAGTATATTTCTTTTAAATAACTTGCGTTTCTCTCCTTAGCTATATTTCTGGTTTACCTATAGATCACGAACATTACTACAGCTAGAGCATATACATCAGGTATTTCGTTTATATTTCATGATAACGATGGGATAATTGGATATATATTTTCTTATTGTATGTGCGAGATGTTTCGGTTATTTTTACTTATGTACTGCAACCTTTTCAGAAGGTGCATTGCATATTGTTTTTCTGGTTAAAATCTCTCACACCATTACGATTTATATATATTTTATTTGGGATTTACTTGGCAGTTTTTCGGGGTCAAACTTGTTCGCACTTATGTTTTGTACAAGATTTTCCTGGTTATTTCTTTTCTTTGCTTAAGTATGTGCACCTGTATATATAGCTGGTTACCACTCTGAGTGTTAGAAAGAATCAAGAACAAGAACTACTACCAATTGGCCTTCCTACTACCATCCTCCTCGCCTAAGTATGCCTACAGTATATCTTTAATACTGTATCGTATTCTTGTACTCAAGCTATTAAGATTGTGCCGCTGCACACAAATTCAATACAAGGTACTTGTTCGACACATTTTCACAACATTTGTGGCGAGGTTATTCTTTATGCACCCTATTACTATTAGACTTAGAAACAGGTTTTTGTTTCTTCCATTATTCTAACATCATACAGATATCATCATTCCTCATGTTACGTCTTTCCAGCTTTGGTCCGGGTGCTTAGTTCTCCCAACCTGCCGATCTCCTCTAGGATTTTGGCCAACTCAGCCCTTCCTTGCAATGACAGGGTTGCTTAGTATACTCGATTTTTACTTCCATCTCCGAGTACCAGCCTGGAGCAGAAGGTGATCGGAAAAAATGTGGTTGGTACTGTACAACACCACTTCTTTTCCGATCACTTACCCTCACACCCTGGTACAATTACTGACTAGCAGATCGAGCACCAATAGGAAAGTCTCCTCACACAGCCACCCATTCCTGAGACCAATGGTTTCGCGATCCGAGACCCCACCATCCCCGCCAGTCACAAGCAAATAATGCCCACCATCTTTAGTGATTGCATAGTAACGGTCCCCGATACAGCCAAAGTGCTTCTGTATTATCACTCCGGGGGGGGGCATCCATAAAACCCCAATATATAACATGCCCACCCCCTTCAACAAGCTATCACGCTCGTTCCAAATTTAATTTAATTTTCGCATTTTCCGTCTTTTTCAATACTTCAATCCACCGGTACCATAATCATGAAGCTGCCTGAGCAGTTCCTGGGCACTGCCTTGCCTGCTATTCGTGTCGGTTCGATCTTCGGGGGAACGATGGGTTTGGTAAAGAGGGGTGACTACCCCAGGGAATCTAGAATGAGCTATGCCGCTATTGCTATCATGATTGCTTTCCTTTTTCTTGTGGTTTCAATTATTGCGGTTTGTTATTTCCTGCTGTCTTATTATTGTGGAATATTGAGCAAAAGGGCTGATCTGACGCTCCGAACGAACAAAAGATCCGCCACACCGCTGGGCTCTTGATCGCCCTTACTTCTATTGAAGACTCCACCGCAGCTTACCTCCCTCTCGGCCAGAATGACGACAAGGCGGCGGCCGTTTCTGGAATCGGTATTGAAGAGAGGCACTATATCACATCCTCTCTCTTCGGAACTCTCTGTCACTTGCGTTCCGAGGGTGGGTTCTTTGCTCTCTGGAGAGGATTCAATGCGCATTCCTTCCTTCTCATTGCTCGCCTTTTCATCAATGGGATTTGCCAGATTGCGCTTAGGCGGGTCTTGCCGGGCATTCTTGCCAGGATCGTTGGCAGTCTCATTAGTAGTCTTGCATTGGGAAGGCTCGATATGGTTTGCACGCAGTATCTTCCCCCCCTTCCATGGTTATTCGATGTGTGAAAGGATACTAACCATGAACCAAAGCATCGTAATCTCCAAGCCTCAGAGCGCAACCTGGTTCACCCGACTGATGTCGACCCCTTGGTCCACCGCCCGAAAGACCCTCCCGGCCCTTGCGAGTGCCACGCTCCTCATCCGCCTCAGCACAGAACTCATTCACAGCCTTGCTGCCGTCGCAGTTGACGGACGCACTCGCGCCATCGCCATCCTAGCGCCTTTCCTCCTCTACCTCGGCATTGCCCTCCCAGTATCCGTCGCCATGGTTCGTGTTCAGGCCTCTCACCTCCCCGAAGATATCGAGCCGATCGTCCCGTTCGACCGCACCTTTGGGAAGATCGACGACAAAGACTTGACGCTTGGGGAGGCGTGGCGGAGCGTGGGAATGCGGGGGTGGAAGAGGGTTGCTAGGATGTTTGTGAAGTTGGCACCTGTGGCCGTGGTTTTACCACCCATTCTCGTTTGTGGGATGGTTTTCTTCGTGAAAACCTATGCCAAGATTCCTTCCTAAAAGGTGGATGTGTTTGGCAGTGAAGGGGGGAGGGCTTTTTCCGGACATGGGAAATTGTAAGGTTGGGGATCCGAGGGCACTCTGGTGGCATACGACACTTGGGAAATTTAGTACTGTACAAATTCTTTGAACATGACCCGACTCCCGAATCCGTTATAATGTCTAAAAACTCTTGAATACTAATATTCGGGAAGTGGACCTACCGTAGCTCATCATGTACCCCCACTACCACTAATCGCGACACTCTAGCGCACTACCGCCCTAACATATTAGAGACATGTGTATGATACCATAAGAACCATTCAGAGCATACTATACTGTGCCCTACCACCCCAGAAATCCCCACCGCATCTCAACCCACAAAGCCCACAACGGAACACAACCCCTCCTCATGGGAATTATATAGCTCAAGTCCCAACCAGTCCTGTTCTCTGCCTGCTACCCAGCATATCATAATATGATAAAAGCACGAAGCCAGCCACGAGACCTACCCTAGAAGGTAAATTTCGCACTTTTAGTCCATCATACCCGTGAATTAATGGGAAATACGATACGACAAAGTCTAGGATGTCCGGGGGTAAACAACAGACAATGCAAAATCTCAAAAATCCTTTGCTCTGTGTTCGAAATTAGCTATCAGATATGCTCTCTTTTTTTTTCCTTTTCTTTTCTTACCCGCAAGACTAAAATTCTCTCTTTTAGAGCACCGTGGGCCAATCCTTGCATCATATGCTGTGATTCGGTCTCTGACAAAATTTGTCTTAGAACGTGGATTTGCCGTCGCATACTCGGGGTCTTCCTGCTGTGTGGTGTTGCGTGTACTCACTCGTGCGGTGTTGGCTAAGTTACATATGCATTCCTACATATCGATGCTTTCTCGGTTTTTCTCTTGATCTGACTTGTTTTCCGCCCCTTTTTCAATTAATCAACAAAGAAGGCCTTCCGGACTTGTGCTATTTTCTCTTCACATTTCGTAACAATTTGACCCGCTTACCATCCAGGAAACTCTCTCTATTTTTGAAAAAAAATAAAAATAAAAATTTCACTACCCTTTAGGAAACCAATTCCACCCCCTCACGGGAGATCTTGGACATCCTCAGTTTTGCACTCGCAGCGATAAAAAGTCTGCCTGCGAGGTATGGCTGCAGGTTGGCAACGCGGCCCAGTGGTAGGAGACTATGTGGATAGCAATCGCCCATAAATCAAATACTCCTAGGAGCGAGTGTCTACAGCAGTTGCTGGGGAGATTATGAGAAAGTAGGTACGATCCTTACAGGTAGGCCGTGATTGAGCAATTTGTTTGTGCATAGGTAAAGGTTGGGAACAGTCTTTTGATTTTGGCGAGTAGCGGAGAGCTAGCAGTAACCCCTGCAGAGAGCCGTTAGATTGGTATCGCGAGAGACTTCTCCGTGCTGACTATTGCGCAACTCGTGGACACTGCCATAACGTTGTGCTCCGGGGTAAGGGATAAGCCACGCCTTCTATGATACCTTCTCATGCAAGGTTCTGTGGTTTCTAAAAGCGGATCGATTCTTGTTTGGTTGATTTTGAGGGTTCTGGGGAGGGGGGGGGGAGGGTGTCATAAGTGATGGCCTGTGTGAGCCCATTAATCGGGTATCGTGATTGCCCAACTGTGTGGATTTTGGCTGTGAGTGTGCAGTGCCCCAGGGATTCATGGCTCCCACAACGGTCCTGTCCGTTCCAAAAGCTCGATGTTTGGTATGATACGATAATATCATATATTTACTGTATGAGATTAACATAGGTCGTGGTTGCGACAGGTAAGGGTTCGAGACAACTCGAGTGACGAATCAAAGTGAGGTTCTATGATTCTCGATTCTCACGTCAGACTACCGTATATATAAATGATGGCTCGACCGTTGTCGAATCTTTTGGCTAACATACTAGTATCATGGGATTGAGCCGAGGGTTTGCCATATAGTGGCCCGGTAGCAGTTGATCCCTCCGTGTGATACTTTCAAGCACTTGGATTGACAGCCTCACTAGCCTAATATCGTGGCAGGCACTCCTCAAGGAATTGTTGGCCAAGCCATGGTCAAAGACGCATGGCCTTTCCAGTTTAGACTATCGTTAAGTTTTCGCGCTGAAACCTCCGTCCTTAGTACGGTAAATTATTAAAAGTGAGTGAATCCTGGGAACGGAGAAGGAATTGCTTTTTTGGGGGGGGAGGGTTAGTTATCTTATCCACGGAATGCCGGAAATAATTTATTCTTCTTCATAGGATCGGGGTGTAGGGGGGTATTTTGACGTTATCCCGAAAGGAATTTCAAGTTTTGAAGAAGCTCGTGAAGGAGGCCCTTTATATGGAGAGGCTCTGCATTCATGGCCTCGATTCCAGGCTCTTTGTATGATAATAATATTATTATGATGAATAAGTGTATATTAATAAGCCATAAAGATTAGTAAGCGATTCACGTGATTTTGTGTTTGATTCTCAACACATCGCAAAATATCACGTGCTCAGATTACTAATTTACACTTAGTCACCTCACACACAACACAGAGCCTGAAATCGAGGCAACTGCATTCAGTGGGCAATCTCGGTAATCGAGCCCTCACGTGTCGTCAGGGTAAGCTCAAGCACCGGTCTACTCGAGTAAGAGTGGAAGTGATGTACCGGTACTCGTACTCGAGTATGATACTCGTACAGTATCATACTGGTGCGGTACCCAAAGTTCTTGTCTAGTTTAGTCAACTTTTTGAATGGCCCATCGGTGTTTGGAGATGTAGACTGCCGGTACTCGTACGGTGTTTCTCATTCAACTAGATCAAGGATTTTTAACTCCTCAAGATGTTTACTCCGTCTCAAGCCTTTGCGTTGTTGACAACTCCGAAGGAAACGGGGGCTCTCTCTCGCTGCGCTGTGGGCATTCATTCATTTCTTGCCGAGGTACTTGGACCGAGGATATCCCCAATATTAATCAGATGGGGGCAGTTGCGACCAATCGGCTTTCTTTCATACCACATTTTGTGAAGAAAGAACACGTGAAAGTTGGAAAGGCATGTGAGGGACGCCATAGGTAAAAAGTGCTGCAGCCCTCATTCGATCTCTGGGAATAAAGTTTCTTTTGCTTGCTTGTTGGCTGTTAGTGTACTGGTAAGATTCCTGTGAACCATGTCATGGGTTCTATCTTGCGGCCTTCTTCTTGATCCCTCCCTGGCCTCTTGAACCCCGCCTTTCTCCCCTTGTCTTTCACGTGCGAGTTTAGTCTTCCTCCCCCGCTGCTCTTTTTCCCTAAGCCGGCTTCTTCTACTCGAGTACGGTACTCTTCCTTTCTTCCTCCCCCCCTCGCACCCCACCTCCTCTATTCTCTGATACTTGTACTCGCCCATTCACCGTTGTTGTTATTTCTGCCTACTGCAATCATGTCAAAGACATTCAAAGCTACTGAAGTGGCGGAGCACAAGAAGCCCGACTCGCTGTGGATCATCGTCGGGGACGACGTGTACGACGTTACAAAGGTGCAAATAATAACACCTCCCCTTCCGAAGCGTTCTGACAAGTGGGCCCGATAGTTCCAAAATGACCACCCGGGCGGAAAGAAGATCCTACAGAGGGTTGGCGGCAAGGACGCTACCGCGCAATTCTGGAAATATCACAACGAGGGAATCCTGAAGAAGTACAAGGCACAGCTCCAGATCGGATCTCTGGAGGGCAAGGCCGTGTCGCCACTAGAACCGGAGAAGGAGGAACCAAAGAAGGAGCAGGTTGTTCTGCAAGCCGCACCTGTTGCCCCGGCCCCAACGAGCGAGATACACGAAGTGAAGGAGGCTCTGGACACTTATGGTGACCTTATTCCTTTCGGCGACCCTGCTTGGTACCAGGGTGTAGGTTACTCTTGATCTCGAGATTCAATTGTTCGAGACTTGTGGCTGACGGAGGTTGGTTAGTATCATTCACCTTACTACAATGCGTCGCATGCTGCCCTCAGGGACGAGGTTAGGGCGTGGGTTGAGGAGAAGATTGAGCCCCACTTGAACGATTGGGAGAAGCAGAAGTTTGTTCCTGTCGAGATTTACAAGGAGATGGGTACTCGTGGCTATCTTCCAGGGTGTGTTCGCTACGCTACCTTTACTCTTGTACCCAGCCAGTCACACTAACGGTTCAATAGTCTGCTTGGCGTCAAATACCCCAAGGAATACACCCCGCACAGCGTTGCCTCTGTTCCCCCGGAAAAGTGGGATCACTTCCACGAGTTCATTCTTACCGATGAACTATCGCGTACTGGTTCCGGTGGGTTTGTATGGAACATGATTGGTGGCTACTCGATTGGTCTTCCTCCGGTCATGAAGTTTGGTCGGAAGGAGCTTAAGGACCGAATTGTTCCAGGAATCATTACTGGCGAGAAGAGGATTTGTTTGTGTATCACTGAACCCGATGCAGGTAGTGATGTTGCAAACTTGACTTGCGAGGCCAAGAAGACATCAGATGGCAGGCACTACATTGTCAATGGCGAGAGTGAGGTACCCGTAATAATCAACGCAATGAATTTGTGCTAATATCCCACAGAGAAATGGATTACGAACGGTATCTGGTCCGAATACTTCACAGTAGCCGTCCGCACCGGTGGCCCGGGTATGGGTGGTGTTTCTGTCCTCCTCATTGAGCGCGGCCCGGGTGTCTCCACCCGTGAGATGGATTGCCAAGGCGTCCACGGATCGGGAACAACTTACATCACCTTCGAGGATGTCAAGGTTCCCGTGGAGAACCTCATCGGCAGGGAGAATGCCGGTTTTAAGGTTATCATGACCAACTTCAACCACGAACGTCTTGGCATAGTCATCCAGTGCGCTCGCTTCTCTCGCGTCCTCTACGAGGAGTCGATGAAGTACGCCAACCGCCGTCGTACATTCGGCAAGAAGCTGATCGAGCACCCCGTAATACGTATGAAGCTCGCACATATGGCCCGTCAAATTGAAGCGACGCATAACTGGTTAGAGAACATCGTTTACCAGGGTTCGTGCATGGGTGACACAGAAGCAATGTTGAAGCTCGGAGGCGCCATTGCAGGATTGAAGGCTCAGAGTACTACAACCTTCGAATTCTGCGCCCGAGAGGCTACCCAGATCTTCGGTGGGATCGGATACACCAAGGGTGGTGTCGGAGCCAAGGTCGAGCGATTGTACAGAGATGTGAGGGGATACGCTATTCCAGGTGGTAGCGAGGAGATTATGTTGGATCTCAGCATCAGGCAGAGCTTGAAGGTTCACCAGGCGCTGGGTATGAAGCTGTAAGATTGGGTTGGGTGGATTAGTTTAGATTACTTTTGCGTGTGTGTGGGTTTTTACGTTTTAATGCCTGGTTGGTTAGTTGGGCTTTGTTTGATTAGTAGAAATTAACTATGGATGCAACTCTGCAGTATTGCTATTTTCGATAAATATACGTGGGTTTTGGCATTATGGTAGTCTATGAAAAAAGGTGTTGCGAGATTCCCGAGTGCTTGTGGGAGGGGTTCCTTCTGGAATGGGAGGAGGGTATTTGTGTAGTGTAAGCCTGTACTAGGGTACAATACAAGGGTACTCGTGCCTCCGAGCCAAGAATTGGCACCTCTTTTGGAATAGCGCCCGTGGAGTCAGAAAAAGTATAGTGTTGATGCTGCTTTCTAAATGCGTGTATAATATACCATGACCCTTTTTATTTTTTTATTTTTTTATTTTTTTATTTTTTTATTTTTTTATTTTTTTATTTTTTTTAATCATTTGCAGTTTGATTAACTAGGTACAAACACGCACATGGACCTCATGGTATGGTGTACTGAAAAAACCTCTGTGCCTCCCTGCCTCCTAGGAAAAACCCAACACCACAAGTCCCTCTGGTATAGAATCAACCACACATCTCATCCCAAGAAAAGCCCATCCCCACCTCACAAGCAAAACGAGAGGGTGAGAGAAGCCTAACTAAAGACAAGCAGGGAGTTCAGGAAAACCTATATAGCTTAAACATCTTGATAAAGGAAAAAACTAGTATCAAATCAAGTCGACTCAGAAAATGGCTTTAATCATGTAGATGCTGCATGGATGAGCACACAGCTTGTAACCACCATAGATGGAAGCTGGCAAAGTACTATTTTGAACAAAGCCTGTCAGTATGAAGGAAGTAGTACAATACCATCATACAGCCAGCTGAATAGTAGCAGAGACTTGGGAAATTGTATAAACAAGTATAGAGGCAGTAGGATAGCAGCCATCCTCTGTCTCCTCTATTTTCCTCACACTTGAAATCAACCCGCAATGCAGGATTCTGACGATTATCTACACCCCATCGCCTCCCATGATGGCCGCGGCCTAGGAGTAATGGCTATCCTCATCCTCTCCCTACTGTCCTCCTTCACTCTCTTACACGTCGAGGCTTCCCTTCTTTTGGGTTCTGGTACTGCCTTTCTGCTCCTCATTCCCTCTCCCCCTCACCTCGCTGAGGAACGCCCCTCCTTACCGTTGGCTACCCTTTGCTTACCATACTTCAGACAGCTGGGAACATGGTTTGTGGAATACAAAAAGTTTTCAACAGGCCTACAGGTAGATCTTGCCCCTCCCTTTGGTCGGCTTAAGTGGTGGTATCCCATCAACTATATGATGCTATCTCTCTGAGAACTAGAGACTACATGAGAGATGCAGTAAAATTAGTTACCTCTCTCTACTAGGGACTACCTAGTAAGACACAAACATGTTTACCGAGAGATGACACAGTTACGTTCGGTTTCCTTCCGAACCTAATAGTTGGATTGGCTTGCACCCTACTGCTACATCCTTTCCCTAGCTGGTACCCTACTCCTGCTCCCCTCTCCCACCATCCCCTACAGTTGGCTTCATTTCTGGGTTGTATCATGTTCCGTGATACTGTTAGGCTGATGCCAAACTCTAGTATAATTGAAAGATGTAAGCTAAAATCTTTGATTGGAGAATCAGTCAAGGAAGGCTCGTCACGATAAAATAGGTAAGATAAAGATTTAAAGCGTTAAACAATTTTATATTGATAAGATCTCTTTTCTGTTACTTGATGATGTCTGTAGAGCTTGGGAGGTACTTCGATATTTAAATGCCCCATCCGCGTATTTGCAGACTACTTCCCACTACAATGCTTCTAAAGTACCACTGTCGTTTTAAAACGCAAACGTCCAGAATCTTATAAGTGCGAACACTGTTTGACCCTGAAACTTCTCACACCCTTTCACAGTTATGGAATAGTATTCATCCATTAAGATGACTACGCTATTTGTTATACCAAACAGTGGCCTTCAACATAGTTGTCCGCATAGACTATTATATTACATTTAGTCTTGTTGACTATCATTCTAGTAGTCTCTTCTGTCATGAAGTGATCAGTTTCATGCCAGGCTACCTAGTACCAATTGCAAGTACAAGCCTGACATGTCAGCGTCATACAGGTCTTCGGCTTATCTAGGTCTTCCTGTCTGAGCGTGCTTCCTCTTGGTCTGCCTGTTAGGCAAATGCTAATCTCTAGTATAACTGAGGGATGTAGGCCAAGATCTTCGTTCAGAGAATCTGTCAAGGAAGGCACGGCTCGATAAAATAAGGAAAGTAAAGATTTGTAATGTAAACGACTTTTTATTGATAAGATCTCTTCTCCATTGCTTGATGATCCCTCATCAGCCTGGAACAAGTATCTTTTTATCATACTCCATGTATCAAAGTATATAAATTATAATAATAACTTTGACCATAGAGGGAGTTGAATACAAGACCTTGTAAACTAATACAAAAGTCATACCAACTGAGCTATAGTATATGGTATTATTAAGTGGGCTTCATTGATGTGACATTTTAGTTATACGATGCAACTCTTGAAATCTCGCTAATGATGTGTGGGCCCCATAAGGGGGCCGGAGAGGGTTGATGACTTTTTTGGTAAATCAAGGGTCTGTGCGCAGTTACTCTACCATGAGGTCTGTGCACTTTATTGTCTCAGATTTCCATATACCTAATATGAGCTCCCACCTATCATGCTTCACCACGAATACCTTTATAACTTTTTATAATTTTTCTAAATACATTTTAAGACTCATTGTAGTTAGGGTAAAAAATCTTCCACATTCACTTGGCTACGGTAGGAAAACCTTTTCCTCAATATCTTACATCTGCCCTTCCTAGCATGTCCCGATTTTGATTATGAAAATTCTCAACAACTTCTTCCACATATTCTATACAGGTGGCTGGCTTTCATATGTTCTTATATTCTGAACACCCTGGCCATTTGATAAAGCACCACAGTTCCTGCTTCTCTTAATAGCGGCTGCGTACCCATTTTCTGTAAGAGTGGAATCTCACTTCTTACTATTTTTTCAACCTCCCATTATAGATCGCCATCAATGTCTGCCGGTTCTCTAAGGGGTGGTGGGTAATTATCATGAACTGATTTGCGATAGGGTTCCAATAGTGCGATATGGAATACGGAGTAAATGTTCTAATGATAGGATATATTGAGCTTAAATACTTGTGCTCCTTGTATTTCTAAAATTTGAAAGGGACCGTAAAGCTTGGGGCTTAGCTTCTTTGATTTCCATCAGGTACGAATATTTTTTATGTTTAACATTACTTTGTCCCCAATCTTGAAGTCCGACTGTCATCTAGTATTCCGGTCATAGCATTTTGACATTCCTTCCATTATTTTTTTTCCAGTGGCCCCTGTACTTGTTCATGTATCATCTTAATCTAGTTCGCATAGTGTATTGCTTTTGGATTTGGAGCTTCTCACTCCTTCATCTACTCTGTCTGTGGATGGAATCCATAGTTCACATAGAATGGCAATATCCAGCGAGTATTAGTTGTGGAGTTGTTATAGGCATGTTCAGCTAGTGGTAGTCGCTGTTACCAGTTGTCCTAATCATAGTGGTCAAAACTAGGAAAGTATCTGTAACTGCCTCTCGGGAGATGTGGTAAATGCAGGGTTGACGGGCTTTGTTCTTTACCGAAGGGTGGTAACTAGCGAAGCAAAGTCCAGAGGCTTTAACTGAAGTTGTTGAATAGGCTTCTTACTATATCGCGACTTACTGAAGTCTTAGAGATGTTTGATGGATCTCAACTAAAGATACTCGAAGCGAACTGAAGAAAGTAACTGTTCAACCAAGTATATTGAAAAACTCGGTCTGTCGAAGTCTGCTTCTTCTAACATGAAGAATAGCAGTTCTTAAATACACTTTTTAGACTACTGAGAGCCTTATTCTCATAATATAAAAGACTCCAAATTGGTAGCCTTGAAACCAAACATAAAACATATAGAGTATCAAACCAATACTTGAAACTAAACATAAAACATATAGAGTATCAAACTGATACTCTCAGGTTAGAGGCATACCTCGTTTCTTGTAACAAATTCAAAACACAAAGAGTATCAACTGATACATGACAATCCTAAACCAGTAACCTGTAGTGGTTATAGTATCCTTCCCGCACTTAGTTGATACATTCCGTTTGTCCATCAGTTGAGAGTAGTATGTCATTGACATCCTTCGCTTAATTTTCCGCGCCTTGCAAAGGGATTCCAGGAATTCTCCTGCAAACTTCAAGTCCATATCTGAGACAATTTCGATTGGAAGGCCGTGCAGCCTCCAGACTTCCTTTCGAAATGCACTTGTGATATCTTTAATAGTACCTGATGTCTATAGTCCAATTAAATATGCTATCTTTATAAATCAGTCGACTACTACCATCATCTGAGTACATCTTTGCGACTTGGGTAGTTGTGTGATAAAGTCCACTGCGATGGATATCCATGCTGCACAGGGTATTTGCAATGATTGCAATAATCCATACTTAGTGTGTCTAGGTAATTTATTATGTTGGCATTCATCGCAGGATTGTACGTAATCATTGACCCATTCTGTAAGTCCTTCCCAGTAGAAGTCTCGCATAATGATCTCCAAGGTTTTCTCCTGTCCGAAATGTCTTGCAACCTTTGCATTGTGACATCCTTCTGCGATCTTAGTGTATAGTACCTCACTATTTGGTACAAATAGTCTTTGGTTATAATATAGTACATCATCGGTTAAGGTCCAATCCTGGGGGAAATCTTTTCCTTTATCTCGTAGTCCAATGGATTCTTCCCTCCGTTGCCTCTAAATTGCGTCCATCTCGATAGCTGTTTGTATTGTGCTTAAGAATTCAGGATTGAACTGCTTCATACCTTTTTACAGGATTATAGCATTTGACATTAGAACTTTCTGTGGTACTTGTGATATGTCATGCCAGTGTTCATGGTCTTTAGCTGATGCCTGTTGGTAACTGATGCTATGTTCCTGTTCTTTGATGATCAAAGATCTTGTTGCTATATCGGTACTTCCAAATCCTGTGGTTTCTCGTTTCGTGTCTTCCCAGTCATCTACCTCCGTCATATTTGAAGTATGGATTGTTTCTACCACCAGTTGGGCTATGCGATCACCTATTCTTATCTGGCAGTCCATGTCTTTATGATTGAAAAGTACAACCTTAAATTCATCGGTATAAGCGGCATTAATTACTCCAGCTCCAGTAGAGATTCCGCTTCGAACAGCTAATCTGCTTCTTAGAGTAACTCTTCAGTAAGTTCCTCCGAGTAGCCCCATGCTTATTCCTATCCTTATTAACACTTGTCCATATTTCGGGACAATTTCATCCACTATGGCGTACGGGTTGTGACCTGCTGCCATTCTTGAGTCCTTTGTTGGCAAGTATGCCATTTGGCTCAATTTCTTAACCCTAATAACAGGTTCTTTTCCACCTCTTCGAGGTTCCAAATCCAAATTCTTGTCTCCATCCCAGTCTTCTCCTTCATCGCTTATCCTTGGTACTAGTGATACCAAGAAACCTTTTAGTTTTAAATTTTTTATTCATGCTACATAGCTCCCTCCACAGGCTGGTACTTTGGCTGTCTGCGTAATGTATCAGGTTTTTCATTCTTCATGCCTGGTCAGTATACAATACAAAAATTGTATTCCACTAACTTCTAAGCCTATTAAATTTGATAGCCACTTCAGACTTTTGAGGTGAGGAAGTGTTGTAGGTTTTGATGGTCAGTAAAGACAGTAATTGGTTTTTCCATTCTGATCAAGTGGTGTCTCCATTCCTGAAATGCTTCCAGGATTGCGAGAAGTTCTTTATCATGAATTTCATAATTGCGCTCCGCTGAGTTCAATTTTTTTGAATGGAATGCTACTGGATGTAGTTTTTTCTCAAAGTATTGAGAAAGGACGCAACCGAGTACGAAATCGCTAGCATTGGTTTCTTCCACTATTTCTCTTTCCGGGAAAAAGTGGTGGAGTATGGGGGCTGTGGTAAAATGGTGCTTAAGTTCTTCAAAAGTCGTATTCTGCTCAATTCCCTATTCCAAATTCTTTGGATTTCTTTGTAACGTTGTGGTTATAGGTTTGCAAATAGCAGGAAAGTTTTTTATAAATTGTTGGTAGAAGTTAGCAAATCCAATAAAGACTTGCACATCTCTAACTGACTTAGGTGGCTTGTAAACCATTATTGATTCCACTCTGTAGGTACTCATGGACAACTCATCAACCACCACATTGTAACCGAGAAACTCTACCTCTTTGGTGTGGAAGGTGGATTTCTTTCGCCATATCACTAATTGAAAGTCTGATAGACTTTGTAATACTCTTTCGACACCTGTGATGTGTTGCTTTTCGTACTCGGAATAAATGAGAATATCATTATGGTAAAACACAACTCCAAAGTCCCAGTATTCCTGAAGCACTTGTTTCATCCTATCTTGGAAAGTTGCCAGGGCATTCACTAATCCAAAAGCTATGACCTTATATTCATAGTGTCCATATCTCATACGGAACGCTGTTTTCCATGCATCTCTTTCCTTAATCCTAATCAAGTGGTAGCCATCTTTAAGGTCTAACTTGGTGAAGGTCTTTACGTCAGCTACACGATCTTGAAGTTCAGACATTAATGGAAGGGGATGTTTGTTGAGAATGGTAATCCTGTTTAGATTTCGATAGTCCACAACTAGGCGTAGTCTGCCATCTGGTTTAGGTACAAATAATATTGGTGCTCCTGCTAGTGATTGACTCTGGGTGATCTTTCCTTGTTTGATCATAGTATCTAAATATTCCTATAAATACTGAAGCTGTTTTTCAGATAGTGGATATATTGGCCCCCAGTGTAACTGCTTTACGGGAGATGCGGCAATCGTAGCATTAATGGGCTTTGTTCTTTACCGAAGGTGGTAACTACCGAATCAAAGTCCAGAGGCTTTAACCGAGGTTGTTGAATAGACTTCATACTATATTATGACTACTGAAATCTCTGAGATGTTTGGTGGATCTCAAACTAAAGATTCTCGAAGTGAACTGAAGAAAGTAACTGTTCAAGCAAGTATATTGAAAACTCTGTCTGCCGAAGTCTGTGTCTTCCAACGTGAAGAATAGCAGCTCTTAAATACACTTCTTAGGCTACCCAGAGCCTTACTTCTCACAACACATAAGACTCCCAAATGGTAGCCTTGAAACCAAACATAAAATATATAAAGTATCAAACTGATACTCGAAACTAAACATAAAACATATAGAGTATCAAACCTATACTCGAAACCAAACAGAAAACATATAGAGTATCAAACCGATACTCGAAACCAAACATAGAATATATAGAATATTAAACCCTATACTATCAGGCTAAAGACACACCTCGTTTTCTGAAACAAATTCACAACGCAACCAGTATCAACTGATACCTGAAAATCCTAAATCAGTAACCAGTACCGGTTACACCCAAGGGGGAGTTGATCCTGGAATCAACTTGATCTCATGATCTAAGGTTCGTCATAGGGCTAATCTTTTTGCTATCAGTACTTCAAACAAATGTTTATAATGCCAGTATTCATTGGTAATGATTTGAGTTCCACTATATTCTTGATGGCTCTGATTCGTCCGATGCGACAGGCATGAGAGTCCCAAGCGACTAATTCACCACATTCAAACATAGCCACTATCACTTCGCCTTCTTCCATTCAGTTCTTGCAATATTTTTGCGGTGAAAGTTCAATTTTCTGCATCTTTGATGTGAGATATTGGGTGTTCACGCTGCCACCAACCAAAAGGAATTATCATTCCATAATGACCTGCTTTAGCCACTTCACATGACACTTCCTAAATGTGTCGGTTCGGTCCTATTTCTAACTTTATACGTTGGGTATAACACTTCCCTCCTCAGGTGGCTGATGATCCATCAAAGTCTAAGATATCAACTGCGCTGTTACATTATACTACAGGAATGCGAAGGTCTTTAACTAGGTCCTTATTAATAAGGAACATGTTGGATCCTGAGTCCAACAAGACTTTAACTTTATAGCGCTTATCATGTATATGGAGGTAAGCGATCCCCTGTGGACAGTTGTATCATTTTGGTTTTGTAGTGTCTCATTTCACATACTTAGTGCACCTTAGATTTTCTTGGTTTTTGCGCTTAGGCATCGTAGGTGTTGGATATAGCTAACAAGATATTAGTTACTACGCTCACGTAGTTTCGACCATTGAGGTCTCCTCAGACAAACTCGTAACTCTTTAGCTCTAACAATCTGGGTCTACATACTAAGCAGCATTTCACCAATACCCAATTTGCGCATGAGCACTTTTCAGGCTGGATGCCTTCTCCCAACATACCAGACCTAGGCTCGTAGCACATTTTCGCTCAGTTATTAGCCACCTCACTCTCTGGGTATGGGGTTTGCGCTTTCACTAATCCTGTCCCTTATAGTTTCGGTTATCCGTCCAGCTACCTCAGAGGGGCCTTGTACACCAAACTGGTATATCCCTACCCAACACTAGGGCCAGAAGGCAAGACAGCATATACATATAATATGACTCAAACTCATGTGGTAGGTAGAATGGCCCGCATCGGTTGTCCTCCTGTCATGTATTATTATCAGGTAGATCTTGCATTACTATATCCCAACTTCTTCGGTATTGTAACTTGCTTGCACATGGGTAGCAGGCAGCCACCAGGTGATTCAGGGAACTTCATAGTGTTGGCTCCCAAGCCATGTAGGCATGTCGACTATCCTTTCTTTCAATCAAGACTCTCCATATATTAATGCTTGTATTCGAGTTCTGAAGTCCATTGTAGGGTCCCTTTACTTGGAGCCTACTAGCTTTGATCTTGAAAGGAGAGACTTGCTTCATGCCGGTTTGATCATTTTCAGTTTCGACTCCTGTAGTTATACACGGACTACTTAATTCCCATCATGGGTAGTACCCAATGCATCCCAGCCAAAGAGGATTCCCATTTCGATTCCAGTTCCAAGTAGACACTGACTACCCAAACGCCATCGCCGTTGGTGCCTGTGAACAGACCTAGGTCAGTTCTTTGTCATCTGCTAGTTCCCAGATACTATTTGTATGGGCTGGTTACTGGACGGTAGTGACTCTGCGTGCTAATTTCAGTTTTATAATAGCTGATCTTGCATGACGAATTCCCATTTTTATCGCTCTTGAGCTGACTATTGCCACCAATATATGGGGGTCTTCCCAACATGTTTGATATGCGTGGTTTTCCTTTCCACAATGTGTGCAATTCTTTTCCCCTTTCCGCGTATCTATCCTACTTTACAAGATACCAGTATGGGTCTGTTCACAGTTTATGTGTGTTGTCTGCACTATGCCGTCCATCTTCTTTTTTGGCCTTTCTGGCTCATCTTTCCATTTTCGCTTTTGTGATGGGACTCCACTTCCCTTAACATATAGTTTACAATTCCTTTGTCGCTTTGGTTTAAAGTCATATTTGTCTTCTCTTTTGACCTCTTGGACTATTTTTGGCTATGGCGGATGGTCTCTTGCTAGCCTTTTCCTAGCGAGAAGTGCTTCTTCCAATCGAACACATAGCCTAAGCACTTCTTCCCATTCTTGATCCTTTGTGTATTGCAAGGCTAATACCTTGTGGACAATTTGTTTTGGAAGTTTGGATTCGACTTCCTCCCTCCAGGATTCTCCAGTCATGGGCGCTCTAATGTTTAAATTGTGCATGATTGTGAGGTAACGCTCAATACTATCTGCGTACTTGACCAGCCTTATTTCCCGAAGTGCTTGTCTCAGCTTCCACTGGGCAAATCGCTTGATCATATCTAGTTTCGAAGTGAGTCCACATAGCCAACTCGGGCTGCTGGATTTCCCCTTGAAGTCCATCCATAGCCTTCCTATACCAAATAGTGTAAGCAAGTACTATGTTTCCCTTAGTATGGTTGAGCGCATATATAACTCGTTCCTGGGCATTATCCCAGATCCATGGGTTTCTTTCGAAATAGTCTGTGTATTGTATAATCTAGACATATATGTCTTGTCTGGATTTATCCTCAAAGAATAGGGGTGGTTCTGATGGTCACTTCACATTAAGCGCTATCGTATTAGGAAGTGTCTCTGCCATATCAGACTGCTCTAGTGTCTATCCTCTCCAGCCATGGCTTGAACTTTCTCTCTTTCTACCTTTCCCCCTCATCATCGTCATCATCATCGTCCAGATCTTTGGGGTCACCTTCTTGTGCCCCTAAGAGGGATGCATCAGTGGCTTCTTTACCTTTCCCCTTCACCCTTCGTGTAGGTATAGAATAGTAGTATTCATCATTTCCTTCTTCTGGGACTGAATGTAGTGGTGCCAGGACCTGTCTCATCTGTTTCTTTGTCATATCCACTATTTCATTTATGGCTTTTACCAAGGATTTGACAGCTTCTGAGATGTCTTAGGCCATTTTGGTTTACTCTCTTTGCATCGTTCGGATGTCCCTATGTTGCTCTTTCGTGGCATTGTGCATGTCTAACAATGTTGTTGTGAAGCCTTCATCTCGCGCCACTGTTTGATTTTGAAAGAAATTGAACTTGCTCCAAAGTTCTGCAACCAATTTTCCCAGAGTTTGGTCCCATGCAAGGGCTTCCTGTCATTACTGACCCAGAATACCATGTAACTGAGTAGTTACATTTTTATGGGCTTGCTGCTGCTGATCTTGTTTGGCCAGTTTGGCCGCCACATTGCGGATTCTCACCGCCTGCATATCCTTCACCTGGGATTCTACTGCAGTTAACTGTATCAATAAGATAGCTAGCTCATTGTCACGAAGGTCCTACCCTTCTACCAATTTCCATTGTACTTCCATCCACTTTAGTGCATTCCCTTGAGTTGCACCTGTAAGCCTATTGAAGGCAATATTGGCGGACTCGATAGAAGTATTAATGTCTCGCCGAATCTGTAGGAGAGTTCTCCCTAGGCGTTCAGCCAAATCTTTCAAGTTGGCTTCATGCTCATTCGAAAGTTTAGGGGTCCCTGATCTTGATATATGGTATATACTAGATACACTTGATGATCATAGCCCCATGGGAATATCTGCCCTTTGAAATACTGGAGTTAGAGACAGAGATTGACTGAAATGGGAGGCGTCACTTGAGGATAAGATGTCTGCAAACTGGGCCGAGCTCCCCTCATCGGAGATGTCTAGCCGAGTATTCATTGGTTCTCTTTCCGTAATCTGTTTTGGTCCTTTCAGACCATGTGGAATCTCTGCCATCCTATTGACAAGTTTTTCTAATAACTTTAATCCTAACACTGTATCGTTGGGTTCTGGGTCTGGTATCTTGTACCAATATTCTTGATCTCCTCTAAAAGGTTTGAGGAATATGATGAATTGTAGGTGGCGTAAGAGGAATTCTTTTGGAGAGGGTATAGAAGGGTTTAGGCGATCAGATTCTGGATTTGAAACCTGGATTTCCTTTTTCTGAAAGTTTAGAATGTACTTGTAGTACATATATGGGTCATAGGTTCAAGCTGAAAAAGCGGATTGTCCTTGGCTGATGGTGACTAATTTCTTGTCCTCAAAGTACTAGGTACTCTACTCTAGAAGGTGTTCCAACTTGGTTGAACTCCACCTGGAATTGGAACTGTGCCAAGTACAATATACGCGATTGGATTGATCTCTTGTTAGGATCTCAAAAGGTATTATGAACCGCGAAGGTTCTTGTGTAAACTCTTCTTCAATTTCAAATACCTCAGTGTCAAAGATTTCTTCAAATGTATGAGTGTATATGAGACAGGGAGGTGCTTCGAAAATGTAATCGAAGTATGAGCTGAGGGTAGAGTTTGAAGTAAACTCGTAGTTCATATAGTGCGCCTTAGTAACAGGGGAACTATCAAAATGCTGCCAGGCCGATGCCAGTCTGTAGTATAATTGAGGGACATAGGCCAAAATCTGTGTTCGGAGAATCTGTCGAGAAAGGCGCATCTCGATAAAATAGTTAAAGTAAAAATGGGTAAAGTAACTGATTTTCTATTGATAAGATCTCTTCTCCATTGCTTGATGATGTCTGTAAAGCTTGGGAGGTACTTCGATATTTATATTCTGCGTTTAAATGTTCGTGGACTACTTCTAACTACTATGGTCCGGGAGTACCCCTCTGGTTTTAATGCGCCAATGTCCAGAATCTTACAAGTACAAGCACTGTTTGACCATGAAACTTATCACACCCTTTTACAGTTACGGAACAGTATTCCTCTATTGAGATGACTGCGCTATTTGTTATACCAAAGAGCTGCCTTCAACTTAGTTGTCTGCATACACTATTATATTACTTTAGTCTTGTTGACTCTCATTCCAGTAGTCTCTTCAGTCATGAAGTGATTAGGTTCATGCTGGGCCACCTAGTATGAATTGCAAGTCTAAGCCTAATGTGTCAATGTCGGTATGGTTCCTGACTTATCTAGGTCTTCCTTTTTGAATGAGCTTCCCCTTGGTCTGCCAGCCTCCATAGAGGGGTCCTATTACTAGGACCAACCAACATACAGCTGATCTCAGAAGGGTATAGGTAGATTTGATATGTCCTTAATAGCCTCCGTTACCGGGAAATCATCTGGGAGTATTTCGCCGAAAACGTCCTGCCACCTATGGCCCATAGTTTAGGCAGTCTAACCTTGAAGCCTACTATCTCAATGTGCCTCTTGCGGAATTCCTCCGTTCTACTTCCCAGATGTCGCTACAGGTCTCCTCTCGTATATCCTGTGAAGAGCCTATAGTCAGATGAACAGCAGTGATGTATACGATATTATGAAGTGGGCTTCATTTATGTGTCATTTTAGTTACAGGACACAACTCTCGAAATTTCACTAATGACATGCGGGTCCCATAAGGGGGCCAGAGGGGGGTGCTGACTTCTCCGGAAAATTGATGGTCTGTGTGCAGTTACCCTAACGTGAGGTCTGTGCACTTTTTATCTCAAATTTCCATATGCCCAACACCTGATGCTGTACCGCCAGCTGCCAAATTACCAAATTTACAGGAATTGAGAGTATAATTCATACTACTCACCTAGGTCACAGTGGGCAATTTACGATATCTGTCTATAAAAATTGTTCTTATTATAGTACTAGTATCCTACAATAGCTAATATATAGAAGTAGAGAGTCTAGATACTAATATAAAGAAATATTGACTACGAGAATAGTAAATAACATAACATATGGTAGTGTTACGATCCCTAACCAATATCAGTTCTCAGTAACGGGTAGATGATACTTCTCTTGTCTTCTCTCTCAACAATAGTTCTTAGACCTGAGTCTACGATAAGGTGGGAGAGACTCTTGTGTCTCTAGTCCTTATCGGTTATCATACTCTTTCTTCAACTCTACTCTTGTAGTAGAGTTCTCGTCTCGTAGGTAGGTATTCATACCTGTCTCTTATACACATCTAGATGTGTATAAGAGACATTCCTAAAAGAGATGTGACATTTATATGTGGACTAAACCAGGCTAGGAAATGTGAGTGATAGCTGGTGAGTTGCATTTGGTGGCAGCAAAAAGTTGGGTCCCTTCCAAAAAGGGGAGTGCTACAAGTGATATCTTATGAATATGGTCGGCAAAATGAAGTCTATAATAATAATATGCTTTAAAATACAGAAATTAATATCTAGTAGGTCCCCCATCCATATCAATAATAGCTTGAAGGCGTTGTGGCGTTGTTCTAATCAAGCTATCAAGCCTTTCTGTTGGAATTGAATTCCAAACCGTACTCAGAGCAGTCTCTAAGGTTGGAATATCACCAATTCAGCCCCAAGTCTCCCCCAACTCGTTCTCCATATCTAACCATAATTGTTCAATTAGGTTTAAATCTGGAGATTGCGCGAGCCACCGCGTGCTCTCCATCTCATTCAAGTTCTGGTACTGTATGGCCTTTGTTACGATTCCTAACCAGTATCAGTTCTCAGCAACGGGTAGACGATACTTCTCTCATTCTCTCTCGACGATAGTTCTTAGACCTATGTCTACGATAAAGTGGAAGAGACTCTCGTGTCTCTGATCCCTATCGCCTATCGTACTCTTTCTTCAACTTGACTCTTATAACAGAGTACTCGTCTCATAGTTAGGTATTCGTAAAGAGCGTAAAGGTTTTATATTCATAAAAGCATAAAGTAATAAGTAAGGAAATAACTTAGAACGAAGCGTGAAGAGCCTATCTACTCAGTCTTTTTTTTTCTTTTTTTTCACTTTTTTTTTTCATATTCATGTATTCGTTGTTATTTAGGGTATAAGAACTTGCATGCAGCGCTAGCTATGGTATAAACAATCCCCATTCCTCCTTCCGCCTGGCCCGACTGTATCCCTAGGACCCTCTGGTATGGGCCAAACCGCACATCTCGCCCCAAAGAAAAACCCGTCCCCACCTCGCAAGCGAACTTAGAGAATAGGAGAAGCCTAACTAAGAAGAAAGCCGGAAAACATAGGAAGGTAACTGCCCGGAACATCTCAAAGGCAAAACAAAAGAAAAAACAGCACCAAAGATCCTACAACAATCATGCCAGGTATATGCGCTGGCAGCAGAAACAGTAGAAGTCATCCCGGAATGCGACGCAGCCGAGAAAATGGGCCGCCTGTGGTGGACGGCAAAAGAGGGTGGAGCAGTAGGGTGCAAGCCGAGTAAGGGTGAAGCATTAGGGTGAAAGCCAATCCAGCTGCCAGAACAGGGCGGAAACCGAACGCGACCATGTCAACTCTTGGTAATCGTGTTCGTGTCTGACTACGCAGTCCCCAGTAGCAGAAGGTAAGCGTTTTACCGTGTCTCTCACATAGTCCCTTGTTCTCAGAGAGATAGCATCACTTAGTGGATGGGATACCACCGCTTAAACGGACCGTGGGGAGAAGCGAGATCGACGTGTTGGCCTGTTGAGGAGTTCTTGCGTACCGCAAACGTTGTTCCCAGCCGTCTGAAGCATGGGAAGTGAAAGGTCGCGGACCGTATGGAGGGGCCATGCCAAGCGAGAAAGGGGGCGAGAACGGGTACCGCGAGAGGCATACCGGCACTCAAAGGAAGGAAAGCCCTGGCGTCTTGAGAAAGCAGAAGAGGGCAGTGAGAGGAGGGGGGAAATGGCTGTCACTCTTAGGCCGAAGCCATCGTAAGAGGAGAGAGGGGGTGGGTAGTTCATGAACTCCAAGCGTTCAGGGTTGATTTCAAGCGCGAGGAAAATAGAGGAGACGGAGGATGGCCTATCAACTCGTTCTTTTTTTTTTTCTTTNTTTTTTTTTTTTATCATCATATATTTATTGCTTTTTACGTTACAAGAACTTGCATGCAGTGCTAGCTATGGCATAAACAAAACCTTAATCTCAAAAGCCACAAACACAAAAGAAATAATCGCACCAAACTATAAAATCCTCCTAGTAGTGTCCGATAGCCGACACAAAATTCCAAGGAACTAAAGCGATAAAATACAAAACTCATGACGAAAAATAAATCCCACCAACATACCAAAAAGAAAAGCAAGCATCGGTCGGAGCAAATCGTGGAGCGGGTGCCGTGGTTCAGGGCATGAAGCCGTGAATCGGGAGACCCTCATTGGTGTAAATGGGCTCAAACAGGAGGTCCCCGCATGCCGGCGGCATACCGGGAGGGAATCCTGTGGCGGTTATGTTGAGGTATCTCCCCAGGGAGTGGAGGGAGTCCTTGTTGGTCCATAGAGGGCTGTCTCTGCTGATGTCTGTGAGCCCCCGGAGGTGGCGTTCATGAGGCTCTCTGTGGGACTCGTAGTATAGGATAGCATGAGTGAAGTCCTCCTCTTCCTCCTCGCAAAAGGGGCAGAGGGGAGAGGGGTCGTCTGTGAACCAGGAGGGGTGGGCTGTGAGGTAGCTCTTGCCCGAGCGCATGTGGTGAATCCTTCCCGCTATGAACCTCCCCAGGCCCATGAAAGGGTGGGGCTTATGAGACGCGGCGTAAAGGTAATAAGGGGGGGGGGGGAATTGGGTGGCCCAATCCCTGGTGAGAGCATTTCTCAGCCGTATCTTAATCGACTGGCAGGATGGGGTCCTTTCCTGCAAGGGAAGCTCGTCGGGAGGAAGCAGGTTCGGGGAGGCCACTGGGATGGGGCCCGAGGCATTAATGAATTGGAGGGTCCTGTGAGCAATCTCGTCCAAAGGAAGGTGTTTAGATATGGGGGAACAGGGAGGTGCAGTACTCCAGAGGAACGGGGCGTAGACTGACGTTAGTCCCCTAGTGAAGTGTCAGAGGTCCTCCAGGGACCTGTGGGGAGAGGAGGTGGGAAAGGACAGTGTAACCTAGCAGTCGCCAGGTTGGCCTCGGGGGGGAGGCATACAAGCCGGACGGCCCCCAGTCTCTGACAGTAGAGGACTAAAAGTGGGAGGGGGAGTAGAGATGATTCACAGGCCAAGATGCCAACCAGAGTAGACGAAAAGCAGTTTGTCATCCACCTCTAAACAGATCTCCAAAAGACGGACATGCTGTCCAGGAGGGTGAGGCTTGGCGAGAATAAGTCTGCCCCATAGGGGAGGATTGGAGAGATGAGGGAGTACGCGAGGGGATGGCAAAGAAAAGGAGCGAGACCCTTTCCGGGTCTGGAGAGTCGCTTGATCGTTGCGAAGGCCCCTTGGGCCAAGCCAAGCCTTCTCGTAAAGTGGGAAGTGGTGCCTTTATTGCAGGAGGTGGATGAGGGTTCAAACCAGTACACAAGCCAGTGTACCAACTGGGAGGGATGAAAGAGGTGGCCGTCGAGCAAGACCGGGATCACGGGAGGATGGACCTTTTGGGCTGGGGTCGCCCAGTGCATGAGCTCTGTCTTCGGAATCGAGAAGGGGACCCCCAGCCTACCAGCTTTCGATTGGAGTATTCTGAGGATGCCTTGTAGTCTCTGGACGTTGCAGCAATACGAGCCAGAGGTGACCGTGACAGCGAAGTCATCGACGTAGGAGAGGATAAGGCCCGGAGGGACCGAGAGGTGAAGGGAGGATACATAGATAACAAACAGGAGGGGAGAGATTGGAGAGCCCTGAGGGGTGCCAACCGAGACCGGCGAAAAGACCTGGGGAGCCCTCTAGAAAACCAGGCGGCAGGAGCGTCCATAGAGGAAGGACCTTATCCACGAGACCATGTAGGGGTTGACTGCCTTGGTGGCAAGCCTGTCGCAGAGTAAGGAGGCCGAGATATTGTCAAAACCACCTTTGATGTCGAGGAAAAGGGCTGAGACCTTGAGCTTGGGCGCATAAAAAGCTGAACCTCGTGAGAGAGGGTTGCTGCTACGTCAAAGGTACTCAGACCAGGGAGGGATCCAGTTTGGTGGGGGGACAGGAGGCCCAGGAAGTGGGCGAGAGCAGAGAGGCGGGTCGCCATGACCCTCTCAAGGATCTTGGAAACAGTTTCCAGGAGGACTATGATGCAGAACGGTGCTGGCGTGTCATAAGAGGGCGACTGTAATTTCTTCCGCCGACAGCGGCGGAACATCCATGAACTCCCACATGATGGCCAGGAGGCTCGAGGACAGTTTATCTGGGAAGAAGTGAGAAAGAAGGGCTTTGTTTATTTCCGTGAGGCTGTCAGCCCCAGGTATCTGTGGGAATCTGTCCGGAGATCTTCCGAAAGCATAGTGTTTCGCAGTCCAGAGTGTCTGTGGGGTGGCAGTCTTCAGGAAATTGTTCCAATACTCGGTCTTGGCCTTCTTTATGGCCTTGAAGTACAAACAGCGCGCATCCTTGCACTGCTGCTTTGATGAAGGGAGCGGGTCCCGTCTTGACAACCGAACCGTTGAGTGAAAGGCAGCCCTTTGTGACGTGAGGTTGGGGGTCCAACAGGGCTTAGATCTGTGGGAAGGTCTCTTGTCTGGAGTGTGGAGCTTGAGCACGGTCCTAAGTCTGCCGAGGGCAGTGTCGAACCGGGCTGAAAAGGTGAGGGGTGTTGGGAGGAGGGGAGGGGGGTCGACTCTCATAGCTTTAATCTCATCCTCACGGGAAAGCCAGTCCGTCTTTGTCCACGCGGGGGTGGGGGGGGGTGGGTGAGCCAAAGGCAGTGATATGGTTATGAAGATCGGGACGTTGTCAGACCCTGACAGAGGCAGCGGCGTGCCCCATGACTGAAAGTTGGGGGACAGGGAGGAGTTGGCAAATGCTAGGTCTATGACTGAGGGGCATAGCCTGGGGTCAAAGGGGAAGTGGGTAAGGGTACCAGGAGTATTCAAGAGGCAGAAGCCCTCTTCTGCAGCTGTTTCAAAGAAAGGAGTAGAGGTACTTATATCCGAAATCAAGAAGAGATGACTGGGGTCCGCCGAGGGGTGGTGGATGTTGAAATCTCCAATGACCAGCATCGGTGTAGTGGTGTGGGGGAATGCAATCTCTGGAGGGACGGTCTGGTGAAAGGGGGAGCCATCCCAGGTGCTGTAGAGGTTCACAAGCCGGAATTTGGCAATGAAGGAATCAAAAAAACTAACAGATGAGTGAAAGTCAACCCCCATCCAGTCCCTTGCCTCCGAAAAGACTGGAAGGACCGAAAACTGTTAAGTTGTGGGGAGGTGGAGGTAGCAGGCCACTCAGGGCTTGCCACCAGCGAGGCAGGGGGGCAAAAAGGGTTTAAAACCTTCCAACGACAGAGGTGTATTTCTGTGTAGGGGGGGGTCTTGAAGGACAACAAGGGTAGGGGGGGAATCCAAAAGAGTGAAGGAATTAAAAAGGGAAAGAAACACATCCCAGCTTCCCAAGCAGTTGTGTGGAAGAATGGATATCGGGTTACAGGAGTCCCCCGCCAGCACGGAACTCGCAGGAGAGATGTGACCAATCATTAAACGCCTTCTGGCGTCTCAGGCTGGGGGAGAGGAGTGGGAGATTGCTGCTATGCGGGATTCGGCAGTGCGCCTCCTTGGGGCTTTGGAGAGGGAATGGGGGGATCTGTCGGGGGGGCATTACCACGCCTAGGATGGGGTGTTTCAAGAGCAAAGGGGGGTAGGAGGGATTGTGTACCAGTTGAAGGACTCTCGCCAGAGTCATTGGTCGTGTCCATAGCTTCCTCATTCGTCAGAACAGAGGACTCCCCCTGGGGAGGAGGGAGGGGAGGTCACAATAGGCATTCTCTGGCAAAAGCTGGGTGCTGGCCCTTGCAGACGGCACACATCGAGGGGGAAGTGGGGCAGCAGTCGACCACTGCTCTGAGGTTACCACCCTTGGGGCAGGTGAGGGTTCTGGCATCTATGTACCTGCTTTCTATGGGAGAGGGTGCAGATTGGGCAGACTGGGTGGTCAATCTTGCATCTAGCCGAATGGTGTCCGTATTCCCAGCAGTTACGGCATTGAGTAAGGCTGTTGCCTATCTACGCAGTCTTTTTTTTTTTTTTTTCTTTTTTTTTTATCTTCATATATTCTTTGTTTACAGTACAAGAACTTGCATGTAGCGCTAGCTACGGTATAAAGGAAAACCTTAATCTCAAAAACCCGCAACTACAAAAGAAATAATCGCACCAAGCTATAAAATCCTCCTAGTGGTGTCCGATAGCCAATACGAAATCCCAAGAAACTATGGCTGCGGAATACAAAACTCATGACGAAAAATAAATGCAACTGGCTACCAAAGAAAAGAAAACAAAAGCAACTGCAGGACGGAGAGAAGCGGGAGGCGAGCGCCCATGTTCAGGGCGAGAATCCGTAAATCAGGAGATTCTCATCAATGGAAGTGGGTGCGAGTGGGGGGTTCCAGCATGCAGGTGGCATGCCAGGAGGGAAGCCTGTGGCGGTTACGTTCAGGGATCTCGCCAGGGAATGGAGGGAGTCTTTGTTGGTCCATAGAGGGCGGTCTCTACTGACGTGCGTGAGCTCCTAGAGGTGGCGCTCACGAGGCTCCTTGCGAGACTCGCAGTATAGGATAGCGTGAGCGAAGTCCTCCACCTATCTACGCGGTCTTTTTTTTCTTTTTTTTTTTATCTTCAATTTTATTCTGTGTTTAAGGAACACCGTCCGCATGTAGTGCTAGCTATGGCAGAAACATAAACCTCCCCCTCTACGCTAGCCTGAAACAGCCGGAAGAAAAACCGTCGACGAATCGGAACAGAAAGGCACACTGGCAGACAGGGCCTAAACCCACGGAACATGAAACCTCACACCTGAACCCCCCGCAGTCGAAAAATCTCCCTGGCCCCGCAACTTGTAGTATACACAAGCGGTAAAGACTGTAAAGAAAAGCCACGCAAACCCATCAGAACAAAAGAAACCTCACTTCCCGACAGTGGTCCAACCCCATAGCTAGAGCCACCCTAAACGGTCTGAACCCGGCCAATCAGTGCCACCTACGACGAAAGGTTATCTGCGGCTAAGGGATATACCCGGCAAAGTGGAAGGGGAACTAAGGAGAGAAAGCCCCAGGCCGAGGAAAGCGAAACCCGTGGGAGGGCAGAGGGACTAGTGCCATCCAGACCGAGAAGCCCGGTGGAGACGCCCTGGCGGTGTTGAGGTAAGGCGGTGTAGCAGGAGGGTGCAAGCTGAGCAAGGAAGTAGCAGTAGGGTGCAAGCCGATCCAACCATCAAGTCAGGACGGAAACCGAACGCGACCGTGTCAACTATCGGTAAGCATGTTCGTGTCTGACTAGGCGGTCCCCAGGGGCGGAAGGCAAGCAATTTTACTGTGTCTCTGATGTAGTCCCTTGTTCTACGAGAGATAGCGTCACTTAGTAGATGGGATACGACCGCTTAAGCCAACCGTAGGGAGGAGCGAGATCGACCCGTGGGCCTGCCGAAGAGTTCTCGCGTACTGTAAAGCGTGTTCCCAGCGGTCTGAAGTATGGGAAGCAAATGGCCGCCGACTGTGTGGAGGGGCCTCGCTAAGCGAGGAGAGAGGCGGGGACGGGCAGTGTGAAAGGCATACCAGAGCCCAGAGGTAGGAGAGCCTCAACGCGCAAAAAGGTGGGGAGGATAATGGGGGGGATGTGGATGGCCGTCACTCCTAGGCCAAGGCCATGATGGAAAAAGAGGGGGGGGGTGGATGGTTCGTGAGATCTCAAGTGTTGAGGATTGACTTCAAGGGCGAGGAAAAGAGGGGAGACGGAGGATGACCTATCTACTCGGTCTACCTTTTTTTCTTTTTTTTTTATCATCAATTTTATTCTGTGTTTAAGGTACACCGTTGTTAGGCGGACGCCAAACTCAAGTATATAACCGAGGGACGTAGGCCAAATCTTTTTTTCAGAGAATCTGTCGAGGAAGGCTCGTCTCGATAAAATAAAACTAAGGTAAAGATTTTATAAGGTAAACAATTTTATATTGATAAGATCTCTTCTCCGTTGCTTAATGATCTCTCACCAACTCGGACTGAGTCGATCTTACTTATAGTAGCTAGTGGGTACTTCTAATCCTCCTACTAACTATGTACCGCTCGCTTTGTTCACGAGTCCAACTTAAGTGCGAACACTGTTTGACCCTGAGAACGAGCACACCACTCTATGGCTTAGTCACAGCTTCCTATTAGAAGCTTCCGATCTTTAGCTCGTATAGACTATGCTGGATACTCTAGACTTAATTGCTATCATTTCAGTAATCTCTTCCATTCACGAAGTGATCAAGTTCGTCACAGGCTGTCTATGCTTCATGCGAGTAAGAGTCCGACGCGCCAACATCTTATGGACTCTTCTCCAGCTATGGCCTTCTACTGAGCGTCCTTCTCCTTGGTCCACCAGCCTTCGTAGAGGGGTCCGGTCACCAGGACCAACCAACATACAGCTGATCTCAGTAGGTAGGGTGTCATCGCTCTGTCCGTTGTATCATCAACTGCAACTTCCGTATGGGTACTGGGGTCTCCGTCTTCAGTTCTTAATTACTCAACAACCAACCGCTCAATTTCTCTCAGATGACTTCCTACGTTCTAGCCAGAGTCCCTTCTGTGCTATTGGTAGAAAATCCTGCGGTCGGAGGTCTTGTGCCGTCGTGCAGGGAGCTCCGAACATGTGTGTCCGGTTGGTAGAAAATATCTCATACGAAAATAACTTTGACGACGGTATGGATTGAACACGTGACCTCTTAATAGATGTCACGTGATACTTCCATTGAGCTATGAACGTGCGGGCCCCATCAGGGGGCCGGAGGGGGGTGTTGGCACTCTGGTAAATTGAGGGTCTGTGCACAGTTACCCTACCGTGGGTCTGTGCACATGTCGCGGATTTCCATATGCCTAACAACCGTCCGCATGCAGCGCTAGCTATAGCAGACACATAAACCTCACCCCCTACGCCAGCCCGAAACAGCCAGAAGAAAAACCAACACACAACCCGAACAGAATGGCACACTCGCAGACAGGACCGAAACCCGCGGAACATGACACCCCCCTCCCGACCCCGCACAGTCGAAAAAACTCCCCCACACCGTAACCTGTAGTATACACAAACGGTAAAGACTGTAAAAGTAAGCCACCCAAGCCTAGCAGAACAAAAGAAACCCCACTTCCCAACAGTGGTCTAAACCCCATAGCAAGAGCCATCCTAAACGGTCTTTACCCAGCCGAACCGTCCCACCTGCGACAAATAGAGGTCTACGGCTAAGGGCTATACCCAGCAAAGTGGGAGGGGAACTGATGATGGGGAAGCACGAACGGAGGAAGCAAAACCCGTGGCCGGGCACAGGGACTAGTGCCATCCAGACCGGAAAGCCCAGTGGAGACGCCCAAGAGGTGCCGAGGTAAAGCAGTGTAGCAGTAGGGTGCAAGCCGAATGAGGGTGTAGCAGTAGTGTGCAAGCCGATCCAACTATCGGGTCAGGAAGGAAACCGAACGCAAGTGTGGCAATTATCAGTAATCATGTTCGTGTCTTTCTGGGCGGTCCCCAAAGGTGGAAGGCAAGCATTTTACCGCATCTCTCATGTAGTCCCTTCTTCTACGAGAGATAGCGTCACTTAGTGGATGGGATACCACCGCTTAAGCCGACCGAGGGGAGTAGCGAGATCGACCCTGAGGCCTGTTGGAGTGTTCTCGCGTACAGCAAAGCCTGTTCCCAGCCATCTGAAGCATGGGGAGCGAGCGGTCGCTGACGGTGGGGAGGGTCCTCGCTAAGCGAGGAGAGAGGCGGGAATGGGCAGCGCGAAAGGCATACTGGAACCGAGAGGGAGGAATGCCACGACGCGCAATGAAGCAGTAGAGGACAGTGGAAAGAGATGAATGGCAGTCACTCCTAGGCCGCAGCCATCATGGAAGGAGAGGGGGGGGGTGGGTGGTTGGTGAGATCCCAAGCATTGAGGTTGATTTCAAGTGCGAGGAAAATAGAGGAGACGGAGGATGACCTATCTACACGGTCTTTTTTCATTTTTTTTTCATCATCATGTATTCATTGTTTACGGTACAAGAACATGCATATAGCGCTAGCTATGGCATAAACAAAACCTTAATCTCAAACGCGTACTCACAAAAGAAAATAAACCCGCACAACAATGTAAAATCCTCCCAAGATGTCTGATAGCCGACACGAAATCTCAAGGAACTAAAACAAAAAAGTACAGAGATCATAATGAGAAATAAAACCAGCTGGCAACCAAGAAAACGGCAGGCGCGGGACGAGTCGAACAGTAGGGTGGGCGCCTCGACTCAGGGCTTAAAGCCATGAATTGGAAGGCCTGCGTCATGAGGGGCGGCCTCTGAGGGGGGGTCCCAGTCTGCAGGCAGCATACCAGGGGGAAAGCCTGTGGCGGTCACATTAAGGTACCTTGCCAGGGAGCGGAGGGAGTCTGTATTGGTTCAAAGTAGGCTGTCTTGGCCGACGTCTGCGAGCTCCCGGAGGTGGCGCTCGCCCGGTCCCTTGCGAGACTTGCAGTGTAGGATGACGTGTGCAAAGTCCTCTTCGTCCTCCTCGCAGTATGGACACAGGTGGGAGGGGTCGTCAGTGAACCAGGAGGGGTGGGCAGCGAGGTAGCTCTTGCCCGAGTGCATTTGGTGGATCCTACCTGCGATAAACCTGCCCAGCGCCATAAAGGGGTGGGGCTTGAGAGATACGGTGAAGGGGTAGTAGGGTGGAGGGGGAACTGAGTGGCCCAGTCCCTGATGAGTGCGCTTCGTAGTTGTATTTTGATCGACCGGTAGGATGGGATCCCCTGTCTCAAGGGGAGCTGTTCAGGTGGAAGAAGGTGGAGCGAGGCCGCAGCGATAGGGCCCGAGGCATTGACGAAACGCAGAGTTCGGTGCGCAATCGCGTCCAGCGTGAGGTGTTTGCGTATAGGGGGTGGGGGGGGGCTGTGTTCCAGAGGAGTGGGGTGTAAACTGATGTCAAGCCTCTAGTGAAACTGCGGTGGTCTTCTAGTACCCAGAAGGGTGAGGAGGTCGGGAAGGATGGGTGGAGCCTGGCTGTGGCCAGATTGGCTTCGGGGGAGAGGCAAACTAGGCGTGCAGTGGCCAGCCTCTGACGGTGGAGGACCAACAGCGGGAGGGGAGGGAGAGCCAATTCAGAAGCCAAGATACCCACCGGGGTAGACGAAAAGCAATTCGTTACCCACCTTTGGACAGNGAGCCAATTCAGAAGCCAAGATACCCACCGGGGTAGACGAAAAGCAATTCGTTACCCACCTTTGGACAGTTCTCCAAAAGACGGACATCCTGTCCAGGAGGCTAAGGCACGGGGAGAAGAGGTCCGCTCCGTAGAGGAGATGACGGGAGATGAGGGTGGATGCCAGGCAATGGCATAGGAAGGGGGTGAGGCGTTTACTGAGCCTGGACAGTCTTTTAATCGTCGCGAAGGCCCCTTGGGCCAGGGCGAGTCTCTTAGTGAAGTGCGCAGTGGTGCCTTTTGTGCACGAGGTGGACGAGGGTTCCAACCAATACTCAAGCTACCGTATCAGTTTGGAGGGGTAGAAGAGATGCCCTCCCACAAGGACCGGGATCGCGGAGGGGTGGACCTTCTGTGCAGAGGTTGTCCAGTGCATGAGTTCAGTTTTCAGGATCGAGAAGGATACGCCGAGTCTGCTAGCCTTTACTTGGAGGACAGAGGTGATTCCCTGCAATTGCTGGACGTTCCGGCGGTATGAGCCGTAGGCGACAGTGACTGCGAAGTCGTCCACATAGGAGAGGAGGAGACCCCGAGGGATCGAGAAGTGGAGGGTCGAGACGTAGAAGACGAAAAGGAGGGGTGGGATCGGGTAGCCTTGGGGCGTGCCGACGGGGACCGGGGACAAGACCTGAGGGGCCCCCTGGAACCCATCTACGCGGTCTTTTTTTTATTCTTTTTTTTTTATCTTCATGTATTCGTTGTTATTTAGGGTACAAGAACTTGCATGCAGTGCTAGCTATGGCATAAACAATCCCCATTCCTCCCCGCGCCCGGCCCGAGCGTATCTCCAAGACCCTCTAGTATGGGCCTAACCGTACATCTCGCCCCAAAGAAAAACCCGTCCCTACCTCGCAAGCGAACTCAGAGAATAGGGGAAGCCTAACTAAGAAGAAAGCAGGAAAACATGAGAAGGTAACCGCCCAGGACATCCCGAAAAGAACAAAAGAAAACTCGCACCAGGGTGAGCCCCACAACAAGCAAGCCAGGGATACGCGCTGGCAGTTGAAAACTGTAGAAGTTATTCCGGAACGCGATGTAACCGAGAAAGGGAGCCGCCTGTGGGCTGCGGTGGGAGAGGGTGGAGCAGTAGGGTACTAGCCGAGGGAGGGTGTAGCAGTAGGGTGCAAGCCAATCCAACCGCCAGACCGGGCCAGAAACCGAACGCGACCGTGTCGACTATCGGTAATTGTGTTCGTGTCTTGCTAGGTGGTCTCCAACAAGAGTAGTCCCAACTTGAACCGCAAGACTAGGAGGGTATAGCCAAATCTCCAAGCGAGACCGACCCCGCAGTGACTAGCCGAGGCGTTCTCCCGCGGGGCGCGTGCACACAGGGAGACAGGCGTCCACCACAGCCAATGCCAAACGTAAACAAAGAAGAGAGGTCCCCCAGGAAGGAAAGGAGCGAGGTCAGCCATTAGGCCTACAGAGTATCCCTCGCGTACCGCAGAAACCGTGTTCCCAGCCGTCTGAAGCATGGGAAGCGAGCGGTCGCCGACCGTGAGGAGGGGTCTCGCTAAGCGAGGAAAGGGGCGAGAACGGGCAGCAGAAAGGTAGTACCAGAACCCAGAGGGAGGAAGGCCAGGCCGTGTAAAAGAGCAAGCGATGGCAGTGGGAAGAGAGGGAGGTGGCAGTCACTCCTAGGCCGAAGCCATCGTGGGAGGTGAGGGGGGGCGGATGGTTCATGAGTACCAAGCGTTGAGGGTTGGTTTCAATCGCCGGGTGTGTAGAGGAGACGGAGGATGACCCATCTACGCAGTACTTTTTTTTTTATTTTTTATTTTTTATTTTTTATCATGTATTCGTTGTTATTTAGGGTACAAGAACTTGCATGCAGCGCTAGCTATGGCATAAACAATCCCCATTCCTCCTCCCGCCCGGCCCAACCATATCTCCAAGACCCTCTGGTATGGGCCTAACCGCACATCTCGCCTCAAAGAAAAACCCGTCCCCACCTCGCAAGCGAACTCAGAGAATAGGAGAAGCCTAACTAAGAAGAAAGGAGGAAAACATAAGAAGGTAACCACCCGGGACATCTCAGAAAAAACAAAAGAAAACTCGCACCAGGGTGAGCCCCACAACAACCAAGCCAGAGATACGCGCTGGCAGCAGAAAACCGTGGAAGTTATCCCGGAACGCGACGTGACCGAGAAAGGGAGCCGCCTGTTGGCTGCGGCGGGAGAGGGTGGAGCAGTAGGGTGCTAGCCGAGGGAGGGTGTAGCCGGAGGGTGCAAGCCAATCCAACCGCCAGAATGGGCCAGAAACCGTACGCGACCGTGTCGACTATCGGTAATTGTGTTCGTGTCTTGCTAGGCGGTCTCCAACAAGAGTAGTCCCAACTTGAACCGTAAGACTAGGAGGGTATGGCCAAATCTCCAAGCGAGACAGGCACCGCAGTTACTAACCGACGGGTTCTCCCACGGTGCTCGTGCACACAGGGAGACAGGCGTCCACCACAGCCAACGCCAAACAGAAACGAAGAAGAGAGATCCCCAAGGCAGGAGGGGAGCGAGGTCGACCATCAGGACTAAAGAGTATTCCTCGCGTAGCGCAGAAACCGTGTTCCCGGCCGTCTGAAGCATGGGAGGCGAACGGTCGCCGACCGTGAGGAGGGGCCTCGCTAAGCGAGGAAAGGGGCGCGAATGGGCAGCAGAAAGGCAGTACCGGAACCGTGAGGGAGGAAAGCCACGCCGCGTAAAAGAGCAAGCGATGGCAGTGGGAAGAGGGGGAGGTGGCCGTCACTCCTAGGCCGAAGCCATCGTGGGAGGAGAGGAGGGGCAGATGGTCTGTGAGTACCTAGCGTTGAGGGTTGATTTCAATAGCCGCGTGTGTAGAGGAGACGGAGGATGACCCATCTACTCGGTCTTTTTTTTCTTTTTTCTTCTTCCTTTTTTCTTTTTTTTTATCTTCATGTATTCATTGATTTATGGTACAAGAACTTACATGCAGCACTAGCTATGGCATAAACAAAACCTTAATCTCAAAAACCTGCAGGTAACAAAAGAAACCTCACACCAAGCTATAAAATCCTCCAGAGCGTGTCCGATAGCCGACACCAAATCCCTAAGGAAATAAAACAATAAAGCACACGTTCATAACGAAAAATAAATATCTCCTAGCGAACCAAGAAAGACATAACAGGGGCAGGATGTCTTCCTCACTGGGGAGTAAAACCATGGATCGGAAGAGCAGACGTGTCGGCGTCAGGGGGGTGGTGTCGGTCCCACGCCGCCGGGGGCATACCCGTGGGAAACCCGTCGCCACCACGTTTATGTACCTGGCGAGAGAGTTTAGAGCGGAAGTGTTTGACCAGAGGGGGCTGTCCCTATCTAACGAAGTGAGGCCTTGGAGGTGGCGCTCACGAGGTTCCTTGCGGGACTCGCAGGTCAGGATTGCATGGTTGAAATCTTCTTCGTCCTCCTCACAAAACGGGCAGAGGGGAGAGGGGTCTTCAGTGAACCACGAAGGGTGGGCCGCGAGGTAGCTCTTGCCTGATCGCATCTGGTGGATCCTCCCAGCCATGAACCTGCCCAGGCCCATAAATGGGTGGGGTGTCAGGGACACTGGGTAAAGGTAGGTCGGGGGCAGCGGGAACTGGTCATTCCACTCTTGGACTAGTGCCAATCTGATTTTCAGTTTGACCGACTTGTACCAGGGGGTGCCTTCACCTATCAGAAGACAGGCTGGCGGGAGGAGGTCGGGGGAAGCCACCGGTAGAGGGCCGGAAGCGGGAATGAAGGGGAGGGTCCGATGAGCAATAGCGTCAATTGGAAGGTGCTTTCTTATGGGTGGGGAGGGGACGGGGGTCTTCCATGAGAGAGGAGCATAGACTGATGTCAGTCCTCGCGTGTGCCGGCGGTGGTCGTCGGTGGCCTGGAAGGAGGATGATGCCGGGAACGTGGGGTGGAGCCTGGCCGTCGCCGGGTTGGCCTCCGGGGGGAGGCAGACCATCCTTATGGCCGCGAGCCTTTGGCGGTGACGTATCAGGAGGGGCATGGGGGGCAAGGCTGACTCGCAAGCAAGGGTGCCGACAGGAGTAGAGGAGAAACAGTTCGTGACCCATCTCTGGACACTCCTCCAGAAGACCGACATGCGGTCGAGGAGCGTGAGGCTTGGGGAGAAGAGGTCCGCGCCGTAGAGGAGGATTGGAGAGATCAACGATGTTGCCAGCCGGTGGCAAAGGAAGGGGGGGAGGCCCTTACCGGGCCTAGATAATCTCTTGATGGTGGCGAAGGCGCCCTGGGCCAGACCGAGTCTTCTGACGAAATGGGACGTGGTGCCTCTTGTGCCTAAAGTGGAGGGGGGCTCGAACCAATAGCCGAGCCATCGTATTAACTTAGAGGGGCGGAAGACTAAGTCGTCCCGCAGGACCGGTATCGCGGGTGGGGCGATTTTTTGGGAGGGGGTTTCCCAGTGCATTAGCTCGGTCTTTGGGATCGAGAAGGACACACCTAGCTTGCCGGCCTTCCGCTGGAGGGTTCTGGTGATTCCTTGCAGTCTCTGGATGTTCCTCCGGTAAGAGCCCGAGGCAAGCGTAACCGTGAAGTCGTCCGCATAGGATTGGATGAGGCCTCTAGGGACCTGAAAGTGAAGGGTGGAAACATAAATAACAAAAAGGAGGGGGGAGATCGGGGAACCCTGAGGGGTACCGACCGAGACGGGTGAGAAGATCTGTGGTGCTCCCTGGAAAACCAGTCGGCAGGTGCGGCCATGGAGGAAGGACCTTATCCAGGATACCATGTAGGGGTCGACCGCCTTAGTGGCGAGCCTTTCGCAGAGTGTCGGGGCCGAGACATTGTTGAAGCCCCCTTTAATGTCTAGGAAGACGGTCGAGACCTTAAGCTTGGGGCGCATAAATAGCTGGACCTCGTGGGAGAGGGTAGCCGCTGCGTCGAAGGTGCTTAGTCCGTGTAGGGAGCCAGTTTGGTTGGGGGAGAGGAGGCCCAGGAAACGGGCCAGGGCCGAGAGCCGGTTCGCCATCACTCTCTCTAGGATTTTTGAGACAGTTTCCGGGAGGACGATTATGCGGAAAGATGCGGGGGTGTCATAGGATGGTTTACCAGGTTTGTCCAGCACAATGCTGTTGGCCTTCTTCAGTGAGGGTGGGTGGTGCCCGTACCTAACCAGGGGGCCCAAGAGAGATGTCAGGATGCTCGGGTTAATCAGGTGGACCTTCTTCCTGACTGAGTATGGTATCTGGTCCAGCCCGGGGGCAGAGGACGAGGAGGACTTCCGAAGAGCCGCAGATACTTCACCCTCCGACAGCTCAGGAACGTCTTTAAACTCTCGCAATATTCGCGGGGGTGGAGAGGA
This sequence comes from Tuber brumale, assembly GCA_014065205.1. Lineage (NCBI taxonomy): Eukaryota > Fungi > Ascomycota > Pezizomycetes > Pezizales > Tuberaceae > Tuber > Tuber brumale. Next base: position 177,517 of record JACCEG010000074.1, on the reverse strand, counting down.
CCCCTTCTCGGGAAACAAGTGTTCGAGAAGGGCTTTGTTGATATCATTGGGGCTTTCTGCCCCCGGAATTTGGGGGAATCTGTCAGGGGGTTTGCTGAAGGCGAACCTTTTCGCCGTCCAGAGGGTCTGGGGGTTTGCCGTTTGCAGGAAATTCTTCCTGTATTCATTCTTGGCTTTCTTGATGGCCTTGAAGTAAAGGAGTCGTCCCACTTTGCACGAGTCTTTGGACGAGGGGAGGCGGTCATTGCGGGCTGCCCGGACGGTTGAGTGAAAGGCAGACCTTTGTGCTGTTATGTTGGGTGTCCACCATTGCTTCGACCTACCGGAGCGTCTCTTGTCTGGGGTGTGACTTTTGAGTTGGGACCTCAGCCTGTCCAGAGCCGTGTCAAACCAGATTGACAGCGTTCGTGGCGTAGGGAGGGGGGGAGGGTGGCGGAACTTCATCTTTTTTATGCCCTCTTCGAGGGCGGGCCAGGCGGTTTTTGTCCGTGACGGAGAGGAGGGAGGGGGGCGGGCCAAGGGTTCTAATAGTCTGATGAGGATGGGGACGTGATCTGAGCCTGATGGAGGGAGAGGTGTGCTCCAGGATCGGAAGTTGGGCGCAAGGGGGGCATTGGCGAACGCCAGGTCTATCACTGACGGGCGGAGGTTCGAATCAAAAGGAAAGTAAGTTAGGGTACCGGGCATGTTCAGAAGGCAGAAGCCTCCTTCAGTGGCCCTTTCAAAGAATGGAGATGACGCCCTAAGGTCTTGGATCGAGAAGAGGCGACCGGGGTCAGCGGAAGGGTGGTGGATGTTGAAATCGCCAACGACCAGCGTGGGGAAGGGTGTGGGGGGGAATGCAGCGTCAGGTGTGATGGTCCTTTTGAAGGGGGAGCCGTCCCAAGTGCTGTAGAGGTTCACCACGCGGAACTTGGTTACAAAGGAATTAAAAAATCCAACAGAAGAAAAGAAATCCATCGCCATCCAGTCCCTTGCTTCAGAAAAAACAGGAAGAACCGAGAACTGTGGGGTGGAGGGAAGGTTGAGGTAGCAGGCCACTCTAGGCTTGCCACCGTTAGGACATGGGGGGAGAAAAGACTTAAAGTTTGCAAATGCAGGGGGCTTGCCCCTGTACAGTGGGGGGTCTTGAAGAGCAACAAGGGTGGGGGGGTGGTCCAGTAAGGGAAAGGAATTAAACAAGGAGAGAAACACATGCCAGCTTCCCAAGCAGTTGTGTTGTAGAACGGATATAGAATTATTGGAGCCCGTCGCCAGCACGGAACTCACAGGGGAGGTGTGACCAGCCATTACACGCCATCCGGCGTCTCAGGCTGTGGGATAGGAGTGGGAGTTGCCTGCCATGCGGGGTTGGGCAGGGCACCTCCTTGGTGTTTTAGAACGTTTGTGGGGGAACGTGTTGGGGGGGCATCACCGCGCCTAGGGCGGGGTGTCTCAAAATCGATGGCGGGAAGGAGGGGTCGTGCACCAGTTGAAGGACCCTCGCCGGAGTCGTTCGTCGTGTCCATGCTTTCTTCATCCTGCGATAGAGGGGGTTCCCTACGGAGAGCAGGGGGGGCGGGTCTTGATGGGCANAAATCGATGGGGGGTAGGAGGGGTCGTGCACCAGTTGAAGGACCCTCGCCGGAGTCGTTCGTCGTGTCCATTCTTTCCTCATCCTGCGATAGAGGGGGCTCCCTGCGGAGAGCAGGGGGGGCGGGTCTCGATGGGCAGTCACGAGCGAAGGCCGGGTGGGGGCCTTTGCATATGGCGCAGAGCGGGGGAGAGGTCGGGCAGCAGTTCGCGACTGCTCTGAGGTTCCCACCCTTCGGGCAGGTAGGGTTCTGGCACCTGTGTGCCTGTTTTCCCATCTACTCGGTCTAAATGACCTCCTTATATAGTTGCCCTTCACGCCCTTGTGACTCACTCCTCAAGTCACGCACCACATATGACTCACAACTCGTGAGTCATATCAAAACATCATAAACTAGTCATATGACCAAAGTAGTCACATGCGCGAAACCCATGACCTCTAAATGGGGTCATGTGCAAAACATAACATATCGTTATAACCATATCATATGACTAAAGTGGTCATATGTGAGAAACCCATGACCTCTAATGAGGTCATGTGCGAAACATAACATACCTACGACTCCTAACTATGAGTCATGTGAAAACTTCTTCCTCACTAAGCCACATTCGTGACATTAGCTCCTCCCTCCCTAAGCTTGAGTCTCTTTGAGCTTAGAATCTCTCATCGTGGAGGCGGTCTGTGAACCTCCTGAAGTGTTTGGAGCTGTCTTTTGCCTCCAGGCGCAATCTGCATACTTCGTCAATGATGGCTCTTCTTTTGAGCGATTCCTTCTGTACGGCTTCGTCTGCCTTTTCCATACTCTCATTGTATGAGGCTCGTATTATATCCAGCCCCCTGCTTGATCCCTCGATCCTCTGCCGGTATGTTCTCCCTTCTTTTTCCGGCTGGAGGATTGTTTCCGGCTGTCGTTTTATTTCTTCTTCCTGTCGATCGATATCTCGACGCAATCTCTCAACCATTAGGCCTAGTTCTTCCTTGGACACAAAAGCTTTTGTATTCTCCCCCTTCTTAGGTTCCGTCCTCGGAACCTCGCGGGTTGCCTGCTTGGCTTCCCATTGTTGTCTTTAATAGTAGGGGCAGTTTCTGCATATGCAGTTCTGCCAGGAGATGTTGTGGTGTGAGGGGCCGGTGGGTGGAGGTTGTGGTTGTGTTGCCCATTCGGCTTGGATCGGGGTGGTTGGAGGCGACTGCTTTGTTGCCGACTTCTTGCTCGTGAAGAAGTTGCTTCATTGTTTTCCATCTAGGTGCATAGGGCACTCATTGTCCGTGCATGTCATCCAGTAATAGTCAGCATGGTTTCTTTTGTTGTCTTTGACCACCTTGGCCCACTCGGCCTCGATGGTCTTCTCCTCTTCCTCCTTCTTGATTCTGATTTCTTCTTCCGCTGCAGCCCACTTGGCTGCGTCCGGTGGAGGGCTCGTGGAGCTACCCAAGAGCTTGAAGCCTTCCTGAACGTCCTCGACGCTCAGCTGACGGCTTCTGTGGGTAGCGTTGGTGGAAGAGGTTGAGGGCATCTTGTGCATTTGCAAAGTTGGTAGCTAGGTACCACTCTTGATCGTATTCTGGAGAGTAACCGATCCACTTACCATGGTATTGAAGATTACTGTGGTATAAGCGGGAGTCGATTATTTCGTCGAGTTCGTATTTGGATTCTCTGTCTAATTCGATAGGCGGAGGAGGTGTGACAGTCTGTGAGGGAAGTTTGTCATCGTGACAGAGTTCCAAAAGCGAGATGTGGAATGTGTTGTGAATTTTCATAGACGGGGAAAGGTTGAGCTTATATGCTCATTTCCCAATCCTTTCTAATATCTCGAATAGTCCTATTTTCTTGCAATCCAGCGCCTTGGATGGTCGTGTTGTTCGTATATTTCTTGGTAGTAACCATACCTTGTCGCCTCATTGTAGGTGTGGATCGGGCTATCTGTGTTGATCGTAATTTTCTTTTTGTCGTAATTGTGCTGTCGTCATTTCTGCTCATAGGGTGTCATGTAATTGAGTCATATCTTCCTTGTCCGTTATCAGTCCTTTGGTCGTATGACCTATGGCCTGAGATTCTGAGTCGACACGGTAATTTGGATAAAAGGGTGTTGTCTTAATCGTTTCTTGTTTTCCGTTGTTATATGCAAATTCCGCTATTGGTAGTAAGTTGTCTCAATTGTCCTGCTGATAGTTGATATAGGTTTGCTGATATTGTTCCAATATGCCCTTCAGTCATTCTGTCTACCCGTCCGTCTATGGGTGAAAGGCCGTAGAAAGTTTCCTTTTGATTCCAAGTTCTTCTGTTATCTCTTTCCATATTCCTGATGTGAATATGGACCCTCGACCGGTGATGATGTCTTTCAGTAGTCCATGAAGTCGAAAGATTTCTTTGATGAATGTTGTTGCGAACTGCCGTGCCGTCATATCCATTCGTGTTGGTATAAAATGACTCATTTTGGTCAGGCGATCCACCACGACCATGATTGAGTCATATCTGTTGGCCTTAGGTAAATCCATTATGAAATCCATAGATATGGATGCCCATGGTTTTTCCGGCCCTTCATTGGGTTTTAATAGCCCATATGGTGCATGTCGTACCCCCTTCATCCTTTGGCAAATGTCGCAGTTTTTGATGTATCGTTTGACCGATTCCCTCAGTCCCGGCCAGTAGTATTTCTGCGTGATCAGTTACGTTGTTTTAGCTGTTCCTCTGTGTCCGGCTGGTTTGTCGTCGTGGTGTTTCTTGATAAGGTTCGTTCTAATCTTTTCATTTTCTGGTATCCATATCTTTCCGTCGTACCATAGATAGCAGTCCTTCCATTCGTACAGGCCTAAGGCCACCCCTTTTCTTTCCTTTTCTCCTTTTTCCAGGCTTTCCCTTATTTCTCGAAATTCCTTTTCTTCTTCATTTGCTTTTCGTCGTTCTCCGTTGTCCTCGTCCTGGATTTCCGTTGGTTCTATAGCTTCAAAGGATTTCTTTTGGAGCAGAACTCGATTCTTCTGCTTGATTCTTTCGCCCTCTTTGTCTTGTGGTTTGTTGCTTGCTATCCTGGTTAAGGCGTCGGGTTTTCCTCCTTCTTTTTCAGGTCGGTATTCGATTTTGAAGTTGTATTTGCTTAGGCTCTCCATCTACCAGATGTGCCTATCGTTGAGTTCCTTTGTTGTCATGAAAGGAACTAGGTTCTTGTGGTCTGTGAGAACTCTGACCTGATGGTCATTGTTCTGTATATATCTTCTCCATTCCTTGAGCGCTTGAACTATAGCTAATAGTTCTTTGTTGGCCACATTGTAGTTGCATTCGGCCAGTGTCATTGTCTTCCCTCGATAGCACACCGGACGCCATTTCCCCTCTTTGCATTTCTGGGATAGGATTTTAGAGCAGACATATTTTGATGCGTCTGTCACGATTGTTGTTTCTTTTCGTGGATCGAAGTGCACCAATATTGGTACTGTTGTGAGTTTGGTTCGTATGTCGTCATATGCTTTCTGCTCCTTTTCTCCCCATTCCCATTTGACGTCCCTCTTTGTTAGGTTATACAAGGGTTTCGCCATTCTTCGGAACCCTTCAATAAACCAGTGGTAAAAGTTGCAGAATCCCATGAAGCATAGGATGTATGTTTTGTTGTTTGGCTTCGCCCAGTCCCATATAGCCGCTGTCCTGACTGGGTCTACTTAGACTCCATTTCCGCTGATGATGATTCCTTGGTACTCGGTTTACTTTTTATGGAACTCGCACTTGGATAGTTTGATCTTCATCCCCGATTTCTGAATTTCATTCATTATACTGCCAACGTCTTTTCTGTGTTGTTCCAGGTTTTCCAAATATATGAGTACATCGTCCAGATAGACGATGCAGCATATATCCTGGAACCTGTTGAGTACCTGATTGATCCATCTTTGGAATGATGCCGATGCATTGGTCAGGCCAAATGGCATAACCAAATACTTGTACATCCCGTATCTTGTCGCTAAGGTCATTTTCCATTCGTCTCCTTCCTTTATTCGTATGTTGTGATAGGCTTCCTTGATGTCCAATTTGGTGAAATATTTCGCTGTTCTTAATGGATCCAGGGCCTCTCCAATCAATGGTAGCGGGTATCGGTCTTTCTTCGTTACCGAGTTGAGTGCTCGGTAGTCCACGCATAATCTCATCTTTGCCTCCATTTTTTTGACAAATAATATTGATGACCCTGCTGATGCGAACGAATGTCGTATCTATCCTCATTTTATATTCTGTTGAATATATCCTCGTAGTTCCTCTAATTCCTGTTCTCCGAAGGGGTAAACTCATTGGTATGGAATCTTTTTCTTTGCTTTAGTCCTTTCATCTTTTTCGATGTGGGTCTCGTGATCTACTCCTGGTCTTCTAGGGGGTAGTCGGTCCGCCTCTTTTTCTTCGAACAGATTCGTGAACTGGTGGTATTCTTGTGGTATTATATCATACCACTCCTTCTCTTTTCATTGTTGCTTTTGTCGTATTGCCAGTTCGGTGCTGATATTAATTTGCGCCAGCTGCAGCTTCTCTTCTCGTGGATTCCACTTGAGGATCCCTGTAAGGTCTCCTCGCTTGTAATATCGTCCAAATGCGTGGGCCGATATTTCTCGTATCTGTGCCGATTCCTCTGTCTTGCTTTTCTGGCTATTCGTGCTGCTGAAACCTTTCGTTTCTCTTGCGCTGTCATGAAGTTCTCGTACTTCATGTATCTCTTCCTTGTTGATCTTCTCAATGATCAACTGTGCTATCCGGTCTCCATGTCGGATTTCTTGGTCGATATCTCACAGGTTGGCTAGGACCACCTTGATTTCTCCCGCACTGTCGGCATCGATAACCCCTGCGTTGGTAATGAGTCGTTTGTTGACTGCTAGTCCACTGTGACGTGCTATCTATCCATAGGTACCGGGAGGTAGCCCTATCGCTATTCCAGTTGATATCGTCTCTTGACCCCTTGCTTGGATGGCCTTGTCTTGGTCGGCATATAGGTCATAACCTGCCGCTTGTCTGGAGCCCTTGGTTGGTCCCAGCAGCTTTTCATGCAACCTTTTGAATCTGACGCAGGATCAGGTTCTTCTCCAAGTTGGTCGAATAGTGCCTTCAGGTTCGCTTCTGGTGACTCTCTTTCTGGTGTCGTGTATACCACCAGTGAACTGTTGCGACATCCTGTCGTGCATCGTTCGCTAGCGAATGTAATCTTGTTGTCATCACAGTCGATTGTGGGATTATGTTGTCATAACAATGGCATCCCAAGGACAAGCTCGTGGTTCTTCAGGTTCACTACCTGGAAGGTTGCCTCTTCCCTATGGCTGCCTATGGCCATGGGTACTTGCATGGTATGGGTTATGGGTCTCATAGTGCTGGGCTTTCTGTCCGCTAGATAAACCTGTCTTTTCTTTTGTGTCGGAGTTAGGGGGTAGCCGTATTTGTCACAGATTTCCTTATCGATGAAATCTTCTGTTGCCCCCCAGTTGCGCATCGCATGTATTGTAGTGCTTTTCTTCTTCGAATCGTATAGTGTTGTCTTGCTCATAATATGATCTCCCTCTTCTTCTAGTAGTGCCGTATAGTAGTTTGCCATGCTGATTTATTTTCTTCCTTTCGTGTCCGTCCTATCGATGGTTTTCTCCCCCTTCTTGTCCGCTAGACTATCTCTTACTGGGGACCGTCTTCTTTTTCCGATTGGTTCTCCTCCATAGTCATCTCCCTCCAGTTGGTTCTTTTCTGTTGTCTCATCCAGTTGTTGCCTTGGGCATGTGTCATCAGTTTTTGTCCATTATCTGACCAGTTCCGGCATTCCCGTATTTGATGTCCTTTTATCCTGCACCTCAGGCAGAGATTCTGATCTCTACGCTTTTTGTATTCTTCATTGAATAGGTTGAGGGGTCGCCGTGTTTGAGCTTTGTTCATTTCCACCTTGCAGTTGATAGTGGGTTTGAAACTTCCTATGTAGGTTTGTGATGTAGGTCTGCATGTTCCGTCCATGTTCCGTGAGGTGGAAGTTTCTTTTGTTTTCTTGGTCTTCTCCCTCCTTAGGTTCTTTAAGATCACCAGCCGAGTTTCCTTCTTGATGGCCCATGCTGCTAATTCATCCACGGTCGTGGTCTCGGCGTTGAAATGTTCAAATTCCTCCTGTAATCTTTCTGTCATACCCGCATACAGGTATTGCGATGCTGTTGCGTCGTCCAGTAGTGCTTCCGTTTGGTGGAGTCTGAACTCATTCCAGTATTCCGTCACCAAGTGGGATCCTTGGTCCATGTTCATTATGTGAATCCTGGCCGCAGCCCTGGGGTCCACTTCTTCCAATTGCTGTTTGATTACTTCCTTGAATTCTTCCCAGCTCCTCCATCCTGGTCATTTGTTTCCTTCTGTATATGGTGTAAGCCATTTGCTTGCATCTCCTTGTAGGAGACTTGAAACATAAACGATCTTTTCCGCGTCGTGTCCCTCTTGCCATCCCGTAGCACGCAAGTAAATTGTTAATTCAGCTATCCAGTTCCGAAGCTGGTGTCTGTTTCCCCCATATGTCTGTGGTTGCTAGACTTTGGGTTGGTGTAGTCCCATGATTTGGAGTAGCTGTTGCATTTGTTCCTGGGTGAGTTCTGGGGCTGGGCTTGGCTCCTGGCCTGCCCCTTCTCCCCCTACAGGTCCTGTTGTCTCCATCCATTTATTCTCTTCTTCTTCGGAGCAAGACTCCGCGTATGTTGATCCTTCTGGTGGTGTTATCGGACTTGGTGTTCATCTGAGTTGTGAAACAGTTCGTTGTGGTTCGCTTGCTACTTCAGGTAGCTCCAGGGACTGATCCGCAAAGGTGTAGTCCATCTTGGTATCGTCTAAGCATCACTGTAAGTGACGCTTTGTAATATTACGATCCCTAACAAATGTCAGTTCTCAGCAACGGGTAGACGATACTTCTCTTGTCTTCTCTCGCGATAATAGTTCTTGGACCTATGTCTGCGATAAGGTGGAAGAGACTCTCGTGTCTCTAGTCCTTATCGCTTATCGTACTCTTTCTTCAACTCTACTCTTGTAGTAGATGTTAGCCATATAGAAATCCGAGACGGGTGCACAGACCCACGGTAGGGTAACTGCGCACAGACCCTCAGTTTACCGGAGCCAACACCCTCCTCCGGCCCCCGTATGGGGCCTGCACGTTCATAGCTCAATGGAAGTACCACGTGACATCTATCAAGAGATCACGTGTTCAATCCACGCCGTCGTCAAAGTAATTTTGTATGAGATATTTTCTACCAAGCAGACATACATGTTCGGAGCTCCCTGCACGACGGCACAAGACCTCCGACCGCGGGACTTTCTACCAATAGCACAGAATGGACTCTGGCTAGAATGTAGGAAGTCATCTGAGACAAATTGGGCGGTTGGTTGTTGAGTAATTAAGAACTGAAGACGGAGACCCCTGTACCCATACGGAAGTTGCAGTGGATGATACAACGGACAGACCGATGACACCCTACCTACTGAGATCAGCTGTATGTTGGTTCGCCCCGGTAACGGGACCCCTCTGCAGAGGCTGGGGGACCAAGGGGAAGCATGCTCAGTAGAAGGCCATAGCGGGAGAAATGTCCATAAGATGTTGGCCCATTGGACTCTTACTCGCCTGAAGCATAGGCAGCCTGTGACGAACTTGATCACTTCGTGAACGGAAGAGATTACTGGAACGATAGCAATTAAGCCTAGAGTATCCAGCATAGTCTATACGAGCTCAAGATCGGAAGCTCCTAATAGGAAGCTGCGACTAAAGCCGTAAAGTGGTGTGCTCATTCTCCGGGTCAAACAGTGTTCGCACTTAAGTTGAACGCGAGAAGAAAGCGAGTGGTACATAGTTAGCAGGAGGATTAGAAGTACTGACTAGCTACTATAAGTAAGATCGACTCAGTCCGAGTTGGTGAGAGATCATCAAGCAACGGAGCAAAGATCTTATCAATATAATATTGTTTCACACTTTAAATCTTTACCTTACCTTACTTTATCGAGACCAGCCTTCCTCGACAGATTCTCCAATCCAAGATTTGCGGCCTACGTCCCTCAGTTATATACTTGAGTTTGGCGTCCTCCTAACAGTATATTGATGGTTCTCCTGTTACCAAGGCTCACTATATGAACTACGAGTTCACTTCAAACTCCACCCTCACCTCAGACTTCGATTATATTTTCGAAGCACCTCACNACCAAGGCTCACTATATGAACTACGAGTTCACTTCAAACTCCACCCTCACCTCAGACTTCGATTATATTTTCGAAGCACCTCACTATCCCATCTATATTCAGATATTTGAAGATGTTTTTGACAGCGAGCTCTTCGAGATTGAAGAAGAATTTATCACTGAACTCTCCTGGTTCACAAGACCATTTGGGATCCCAACGAGGGATGAATTCAATAGTATATATCGCATCTGGCACGGTTTGGATTTCAAGTGGAATTCGACGGAGTCGTAAAACTTCGTCGACTGCAGCATCCTGTGTTCTTTGAAGACGGAAGAGAAGAAAAAGGAAAACCCAGGGACAGCCATCCGGGGGCCAGACATCCCCTCGCCCTGGGCCTAACACAATTTTATATGTACTATAAGTACATCCTAAACCTCGAAAAAAGGAGATTCAGGTCTCAAGTGCAGAGTCGGACCAACCGAACCCTTTTATACCTACACCTGGTGTGTATCTCAAGCGTTGGATACCTTATATATGATTTCTTAAAACTTTTAAAGGATATCGAGAACTCTGGTATGAAGTATCAGTAATAACTCATCTAGGGCTATTAGAGCAATTAGCATACCTGGAAAGCATCACAATGGCTGAGATACCTCAAGACCCGAGAAAATGGATAACGGCAGGAGAACCCATGGACACCTGCCCCGATACGATGGACAAAACCGATAATTCGGCTATATGGAGCCCCTCTCCGCCAACACCTCATGAACCCGCATTTCGAAGAGGAAATCTACCCTCTCACCGCTCCTCCCGTGTCGCAAGTACACATTGGATATCAAGGGCCTCCATGCCTAAACCATGAGGAGACCATGCCGCAAACCTACCAAGGCTGGCTGCCTGTTTAGGGATAACCTTGGGGCGAATAAGGCAGGACATAGATACCTCACTTGACCAAGCCATTATCGCCTTCAAACATTTGAAGGGGGCTACCCAAGACAATACCTTAAAACTAATTAAGGTACAAAAGCAAATCGCCGAAGGACAAGATGGCCGCGATAATGATATTGGACTCCTGTTAATGCAGCTCGCAGGCGTGGAAGCTGAGATCAAGGGAATACAAGAGGAAATGCTACGAGAGGTGGCAAAGAAGATTGACGCCCAGGAAAGACGTCAACAGGACCACCAAGAGGTAACCACGAGGTTACATGGAACCCTCGGGGAAGAAAGCCAGGCGGCATTAGCCCAAGATCAGACTTTGGCACAAATGGTCCTCAGTCTACGGGTGGAATTTGTAGAATTCCGGGCCCAATGCACCACACGTGAGAGGGAGGTCAACCGTACCCTAGGACAAATGCGGTTAGATCAGACTACTCACCAGGCAGAAATCCGCCGATCTCAGGACCAGCAGCAGCAGCAAAATCACGAGACTAACAATACCCTAAAGGTATTGACAAAGTCGATAAACAGAATGTTAGCTGCCCCACCAAGTCCTGAAGCTGCTGGACCTGCACCCTTACCCGCAGTCCAAGAAACTGACAACGAGGAGTACTACGCTCCACCTACACGCAGGGACAAGGGGAAAGGACAAGAAGCCGGTGATGCATCCCCCTGAGGTGTCCAGGGAGGTAACCCTGAAGATCCTAGTGACGATGACAATGATGATGATGAGAGAGGAAGACGGAGACGAAGTCCTAGCCGACGTGTGCGACGACAGACACCAGAACAGTCTGGTATGGCAGAGACACTTGCCAACGCGATGGCGCTGAATATTAAGCGACCATCAGAACCACCCCCATTCTGTGAAGACAGACCCGCATAAGATATATAAGTGGGGATCTTGCTATGCACAGACTATTTCGAAAGAAACCCGCCAATCTGGGATGACGCCCAGGAACGTGTCATATATGCGCTCAGCTGTACGAAAGGAGACATAGTCCTTGCGTATACCATATGGTACTGGAAGGCTATGGACAGACTTCAAGGGGAAACCCAGCAGCCAGAGCTGGCGACAAGGACTCACTTTGAAGATGATATGATCAAGCGATTCGCCCCGGTAGAAGCCGAAAGACTAGCTCTTCGAGCAATGAAACTAGTCACGTATAATGGCAGCATTGAACCCTATCTGACAGTCATGAACAACCATAACATTCGTGCACACATGACCGGGGAGTCCGGGAGACAGGAAGTCGAAGACAAACTTCCTGAACAAATTGTCCGCAGGCTGTCGGCCCTGCAATATACAACGGATCTAGAATGGGAAGAGGGACTAAGGCTATGTGGACGGTCAGAAGAAGGACTGCTAGCTAGAAAGGAAATTGGGCGAGACCAACCGTCCAAGCCCAAAATAGTCCAAGTGGTCCAAAGAGAAAACCGACGGGACTCTAAAACAAACCGACAAAGAGATACTAAACCTTATGTCAAGGGAGGTGGAGCCCCACCACGAAAACGGAAAAGGGATGATGAACTAGAGAACCCCAGGAAAAGGTTGGGTGGTGCGACAAAGACCATCCACACAAACTTCGCCCAGGCCCATACCCGTATCCCGCAGAGTGTGATAGACACGCGAAGGAAAGAAGGAGATTGCACACTTTGTCGGAAGAAAAACCACACCTATCAGATGTGTTGGGGAGATGCCCATATATCGCCAGCAACGGTGAGCTCAAGACAGATAAAAATGGGAATTCGACGAGCAAGATCGGCTATTGTAAAGCCTAAATTAGCTCGCAAAGTCGCGACCGTTCAGCACCCAGCCCGCGTAAATATGATCTGGGAACTGGCGGACGACCAGGAACTGACCTAGGTCAGTTCATTGGCACCAACGGTGACGGCGATTGGGTATTCAGTGTCCAAGTGGAGCTGGAATCGAAATGGGAACCCCCTTTGGCGGGGGTGTGTTGGGTACCGACCACAACGGGGATCGGGTATTCCATGTGCAACTACGGGAATCGAAATTCAAAAATGATCAAAGCAGCGCGAAGCCAGTCTCTCCTTTCAAGATCAACGCAAGTTGGCGCTAAGTGAAGGGACCCTACGATGGACTTACGAGCTCCAACATAAGAATCAATATATGGAGAGTCTTGATCGAAAGAGAGGATAGTCCACATGCCCACATGGCCCGGGAGCCAACAGTACTAAGTTCCACGAGTATCCTGGTGGTTGCCTGCTACCCGTGTGCAAGCAAGTTACTATACTGAAGAAGTTAGGACATAGCAATGAAAGATCTACCTGTTAACATAAAATGACAAGAGGACAACCGACGCGAGAGGTTCCACCTACCACACCAGTCTGAGTAGTATTATACATACGTACTATCTTGCCTTCTGGCCAGAGTGTGGGATAGCGATTTACCGCTTTGGTGCGCAAGGCCCCTGGGAGGGAGCTGGATGGATAACCGATGTCCTGAGGGAAAGGACCTGGTGAAAGCAGGAACTGCACACCAGGAGAGTAAAATGGCTTATAACCGCCCGAAAATCTGCTATGAGCCTAGTTTTGTTGTGTTGGGAGAAGGCATCCAGCCTGAAAACTTGTCGTGCGGAATTGCGTATCGGTGAAACGTCGCTTAGTATGTAGAGCCAGATTGTTAAGAGCTAAAGAATTACTAGTTTGTCTGAGGAGACCTCAATGGTCGAAACTATGCGGGTGTAGTAACAAACATCATGTTACCTACACCCCTCACCAACAATGCCTAAGCGAAAGAACCAAGAAAGTCTTATCCGTGCTAAGCGCATAGAACTAAACGCTTCAAAACCAAAACAATACAACTGTCCGCAGGGGATCGCTTACCTCCATATACACTATAAGTGATACAAAGTTAAAGTCTTATTTGACTCGGGATCCAACGTATTCCTTATCAATAAGGACCTAGTTGAAGACCTTCATGTTCCCTCTGTAGAACGCGACAATGCAGTTGATATCTTAGGCTTTGGCGGATCGTCAGCCGCGTCTGGACGGAAATGTTACACTCTACCAACAAAATTGGAAATAGGAAAAATGCGACACATCTCTGAATTGTCATGTGAAGTGGCTAAAGCAGGTCATTATGGAAAGATAATTCCTTTTAGTTGGTGGCATCGTGAACACCCAGTGTCGCACATAGAAGATGCGGAAAATTGGACCTTCTCCGCAAAATATTGCGAAAACTGTGTGGAAGAAGATGAAGGAATAGCGGATATGTGCGAATATGAGGAATCTGTCGCTTGGGATCCTAATGCCTGTTGCAGGGGAAGAATCGGAGCTATTGAAAATATGGTGGAACTCGAATCATTACCAAAATATTACTGGAATTACAAACATTTGTTTGAAGCCCAGACGGCAGGAAAATTAGCCCCAAGACAGACATTCGATCATGAAATCAAACTGATTCCAGGGTCAACTCCCACTTAGAGGCCTATATATCCACTGTCCGAAAAACAGCTTAAGGCTTTACGAGAATACTTGGAAACGATGATCAAACAAGGGAAAATCACACGGAGCCAATCGCCAGCAGGTGCACCCATATTATTCGTACCTAAACCAGATGGTAGATTACGTCTAGTTGTGGATTATCGGAATCTAAATAAGATTACTCTCCTCAACAAACATCCCCTTCCACTAATGTCTGAACACAGAGATAGAGTAGCCGGCGCAAAGATCTTCACCAAGTTAGACCTTAAGGACAGCTGCCACCTGATTAGGATAAAAGAAGGAGATGAATGGAAGACAGCGTTCCGTACGAGATACGGACACTGCGAATATAAGGTTATGCCTTTTGGATTGGTCAACGCTCCGGCAACCTTCCAAGATATGCTGAACCAAGTTCTACAGGAATACTTGGACGTCGGAGTCGTGTGTTACCTTGATGATATTCTCATCTACTCAAAGGATGAAAAGGAACACATCGAAGCTGTTAAGAAAGTTTTACAAACTCTATCCGACTTTCAGTAAGCGGTATTGCTAAAACAATCGACTTTCCATGCCATGGAGGTGGAATTCCACGGCTGTATGGTGGTGGTCGATGGGGTGCCTATGAGCACCAGAAAGGTGGAATCCATAATGGTCTGGAAAGCACCTAAGTCGGTTAGGGAAGTACAAGTCTTTATGGAGTTTGCTAACTTTTACCGATGATTTATAAAAAACTTCTCGGCTATTTGCAAACCAATAACTGAGACGTTACAAGGAAATCCGTAGAATTTTAAGTGGGGAATTGAACCGGACACTGCTTTCGAAGAGCTAAAGCACCAATTCACCACAGTCCCCATACTCCACCAGTTTTTCCCAGAAAGCGAAACAGTCGTAGAAACGGACACTAGTGATTTTGCACTCGGCTGCATCCTTTCTCAATATTTTGAGAAAAGATTACATCCAGTAGCTTTCGATTCCAGAAAATTAAACTCATCAGAGCGCAATTATGAGATTCATGATAAAGAACTTCTCACAATCTTAGAAGCTTTTAAAGAATGGAGAAACTACTTGATCGGAACGGAGAAACCGATCACAGGCTTTACCGACTATCAGAACCTACAATACTTCCTCACCTCAAAAGTCTGGAGTGGCCGTCAAATTCGATGGGCTCAGAAGTTGGTAGAATACAATTTTCGCATTGTATACCGACCAGGCACAAAGGGCGGAAAGCCTGATGCGTTAAGCAGACAGCCGGAGTACTGTCCTGAGGAGGGAGCTACGCATCGCGAACACAAAGTTTTGAAAGAAGAAAGTTTCTTGGTGTCGGTAGTAGCCTGGGTAGGCGATGAAGGAGAAGATCGGGATGGAGATAAGGATTTGGAATGGGAACCTCGAAGAGGAGGAAAGGAACCCAGGATTAGGGTCAAGAGGTTGAGCAAAAAAGCATACTTGCCGACAAAGGGCTCAGGAATGGTGGCAGGACATGACCTGTACGCCATAGAGGATGACATTGTCCCAAAATATGGACAGGGATTAATAAGGGCGGGTATCGCTGTGGGGCTACGCGAAGGAACTCATGGAAGAGTTGCCCCAAGAAGTCAATTAGCGGTCCGAAGCAGAATCTCTACCGGCGCAGGAGTAATCGATGCTGATTATACCGGCGAACTCAAAGTCGTACTTTTCAACCATGAAGATATGGACTGGCAAATAAGAATGGGCAATCGCATAGCTCAATTAGTGGTAGAAAAGGTCAACACCTCAGACATGAGGGAAGTCGACAACTTGGAAGAAACAGAGCGAGGAACTGCGGGATGCGGAAGCAGCGATATTGTAACCGGTACTGGTTACTGGTTAGGATTTTCATGTATCAGTTGATACTGTTTGAGTTTTGAATATGTTTCAGGAAACGAGGTGTGCCTCAAGCCTGATAGTATAGGGTTTGATACTCTATATGTTTTATGTTTGGTTTCGAGTATCGGTTTGATACTCTATATGCTTTATGTTTAGTTGCGAGTATTGGTTTGATACTCTATATGTTTTATGTTTAGTTTTGAGTATCGCTTTGATAGTCTATATGTTTTATGTTTGGTTTCGAGTATCGGTTTGATACTCTATATGTTTTATGTTTGGTTTCAGGGCTACTGTTTTGGAGTCCATTATGTTATGAGCACAAGGCTTCTGGTAGCCTAGGAGGTGTATTTAAGAACTGCTATTCTTCTGGTTAGAAGGAGCAGACTTCGGCAGACAGAGTTTTCAATATACTTGGTTGAACAGTTACTGTCATCAGTTCGCTTCAAGAATCTTTAGTTTGAGACCTACCAAACATCTGAGAGACTTCAGTAGTCACGATACAGTAAGAAGTCTATTCAACAACCTTGGCTAAAGCCTCCGGACTTTGATTCGCTAGCTACCACTTCGGTACATAACAAAGCCCATCAACCCTACGATTACCACATCTCCCGAGAGGCGGTTACATTTTTTTCACTGTAGCAAGTTATCAAGATAGAAGGCTTTTGAGGACCAAGTAAGGGCAAGGCCCCTGAGAAAGGTTCTCAACAGCGTACCAGGGATTCCAAAGGTCGGTTCATAAAGACTCCAGCTTGGGAGTAGGCAGTCAGCGAAGCAGTTGCTAGGCAGTTAGCCAGAGATGCGGCTGAACAAGCGACGGAAGAATCATCACAACAACCACTAGAACCGGCAACCACTACCCCTGGAGGGTACCCAGAATCCCCAAGAAAGCCTACAGGTATACAAGTACCTCCAGCATGACCAAGTAACGATCCAGAAAGCTTGGATAGCGATAAAGGATCAGACTATATGGCTTCAGAACGAGGACCCTCAGGGTCCGGAGCCCCAGTATGAGAAGTCCCTAGACCACCGACACCTAGGCCTAACCCAGCTGTTACAGCTAAACACAACATCAAAGTACCTACGCCCAGTAAGTTTACTGGTGAAGGAGATGAGGTCAAACTGGAAGCATTCGATAGATGGTATAATTCAGTACAGTTATACCTACGGATTAATGGACTACGGACTAGCGAGGCTGGAGGAGGAAACTATTGGATCCTCTATACTGAATGAAGAGCTCCAGAAGCAGCTTTCCAAGCAGCTGAGTATTTCGGTGAAGACATGACCAGAGAAGACCTTGTTGGATTCCTACGGGAAAGATTCCAGTCTTCAAAACAGAAAGATGATACCTATCGCAATTTCCATGGAATCATGCAAGTGCATAATGGCAAGATACAGCGAATATCAACCATAGCAACTGACATGCTAATGTTCCGATCACGCCTACCTGCAAATACCATAAGCAACTATGCCTTCATTCAACAGTTCTTCAAGAGCATGCACCCTATACTACGGCAAGAAGCGGAATTACAGCATGCTGAAACTGACACTGTTATGGAAGCTATACAAAATACAAAAAGCATAGATGCTACCCTAAAAAGCACTGGTGCTTATGGGAAAGAAAGGTTTGAAAAACTACTGAAGGAATTCATTTCCAAACAAGAAGGCGGGAAGGACAATCTGAAAACCAGCAACAAGCCCCACTCCAAACCTAAGGAACGAAAAGAAAAAGGTTTTTGCGATACCTGCGGAGGTAAAGGACATCTAGCAGGAGACTGTCCTAGCGAAGATGAGAAGGGCGAAGGCAAGGGCAAGGCTAAGGGGAAGAAAGATGTTACCTCCAACAGAATGGAACAAGAACAACTAGCGGAAGAGGTGTTTATCAATGGTATGGAAATAGGGGAAGAAGAGGAAGACGTTATCACGATGGCCGCTAGACCCACAAACATGATACCCCATGACGCTCTCGAAGGAACGATGCACATCAATGCGAAAGAAGCCAGGGGCCTGTTTGATACCGGATCAATAGGAAGAAACCTGATTAGAGCTACCTTTCTGACAAGGCACGGAATTCCTGGTCAGGAATTGAAAACACCGATCAGAATACATCTAGCTATGAAAGGATCACGATCCAAAGGTCATAAAGAAGGTTCTGGCAACATATCAGCAGGAAAGCTGAGCACGCCAGGGACCAGGATGTTAGTCGGAAACCTGGCAAAATACGATGCCCTACTTGGAATGCCTTTCCTAAAACAACACCAAGCTCAAATTGAATTTGGCAAATTAGCGATCCAGTTTCCAAAACAGAATGTTCGAATTATTTGCACACCTACTAGTGGTATGATCCGAGCAGCGGTGATCAGCACTGAAGATATCATGAGCCAACACCCGGAAGTATTTCCCGATGAAATGCCGGAAGACTTACCACCTCTAAGCAAGATGAATCATAAGATAGATCTGCAACCAGGGAAAGAGCAGCGCTCATTACACACTTACTCGATACCGGAAGGATGGGCAACCGAGATGAGCATATGGCTAAGAGAAAAGGAGAAAGCCAGAATTATTAAGAGACAAGCAGTTTCATCGGCAGCACCCATGTTTGCACAAGAAAAAAAGGACAAGAAACTAATGAGGTCTTTAGTAGATCTCACAGCTAGGAATGAGATTACAATCAAAGATGTTGAAACCATTCCAGACCAAAAGATGATCCTGAATGCCCTAGCTAGGGCAAGATACCGCAGTAAAATCGATCTTAGCTATGCTTACTTTCAAACAAGAGTGGAACCAGAGGATGTGAGCAAAAACGCTTTTAAATCACCATTTGGATGTTTTGTTAGCAAAGTAATGCTACAGGGAGATATGAACGCTCCCGGAACCTTCATGCGCATAATGTCCGATTTATTCGCCGACTACCTAGGACGATTCATGTGGGTCTATATTGATGATATACTTATTTTTTCCAATACACAGTCTGAACATTTGCAACACATATCTCTGATTTGCGATAAGCTCAAGGAGGCATGATTCTACGCAAGCAGGAACAAATCAATATTCTTCGCCACAAGCATAGAGGTATTGGGCCATGCCACCAATGATGAAGGACTTTCACTAGCACCAGAAAAGATACCGAAGATCGAAGAATGGACTACGCCACAAACTAAGAAACAGTTACAGGAATTCCTAGGAACGGTCAACTACATCAGCCAGTTTTTGCCACCTATTGCAACCATTACATCACCCCAAACGGAACTCACTGGAGTTGTAGAATTTGTGTGGACCGCCACCAAAGACCAAGCCAGGGATAATGTTAAACGACTTGTTTCGAAATACGAGGTTATGAAACCAGTACAATATGATTCGTCACTTCTAATATGGTTGATAACCAATGCATCCAACACAGGCATGGGAGCATGGGTAGGACAAGGAGAAACACCAGAAAACGCCAGACCTTCTTCGCTTCTTAGCAGTAAATTCTCTAATGTCTAAATGAATTATGGCACAACCGACAATGAAGCTCTAGCGATAGTTGATGCACTGACGGCATTTCATCACATACTTGCAGGAAGCAAGTTTACTATCGTCACAGATCACCTACCTTTGACGTATCTCACGACAAGCAGAACACCCACTAAAAAACAGTTACGATGGTGAGGGTTTATTGGGAAGTATGATACTGAAATAGTATACAGACCAGGAAAATGGCACTATTTAGCAGATGCTTTATCCCGCCTTTATGAGGAAAACAATAATTGCCTACATACCGTAAACAATCCTACATCAGAAGACGATTTACCTAGTTCCTCACCTATTTCATCCGTTCTTTCTTACGAAGAACCTACTATTGAACACAAAATGTCTGGATTCGAAACCCTTACAGTTGAGCACATCGGTGCTCACTCAGAACGTGGAAGGAACTGCAGCCTGGAGCAAGCACAGCTAGATGCAGACGATTACAGAAATAGCGAACCTCTAAATGATTGGTGGGACCATCATACTTATACCAGTGGTAGGAGTGAGGAGGAACTTGAACAAGCATCAATGCATTGGGCATTCTGCAACATACCTTTCTGTCCTGACCACGAGGAATTGAAAGCGAAGACTAAGATCTACGCCAGATCCCCCTCCAGCAGTCCACCAGTTATCGAAACTCCGCCTAACACCAATGACGATCACAATGATAGAGATACCCACTCACCACGCCCGCGTCTTGATATCCGAGCCCTCAAAGAACGTGTCAAGAAAGCGTTAGGCTGTGGCACGCCCCCTACCGAAAGTCAGGCTTCCCAGTACCCTGAACACTACTACAACGAGCCCCTCTATGGCGGGCCCCGCGCATACCTGAATGAGGTTCCGATAGTGGAACCACCCTCCCTACCTCACGAGAAGCATGAGCTCTACAAAGTGTATGAAATACCTAAAGAGGAGGAGGAGGTTACGGTATTAGAAAGAGTGGTGGACGAAAGGGATATCATCCAAGGAGTGGATGATATGAAGAACATTTGTAGGGAACAGATGGTTAAAGGATATAGAAATGACTCTATCTATCAGTTAGCAAAGGATTCCAACCTCTCTTCGCGAAATGGAATGATGCAACATTACCAAATACGCAATAGGCTACTGTACGCTACCACAAGAGGAGGAAAAGATTGCCTTTACATTGCGAAGGGTCATGGAGTGAATGGAGAAACACTAAGGGAGCTGATGATAGGAGAAATACATAATAAAGGACACCACAGCCCGGATCGAAACCTCCGGTACGCAACAGAATACATCTACTGGCCGGAGATGAAGAAAGATTTCAAAGACTATGTCCAGCAATGTGACATATGTCTACTGAACCGGGAAAGGACTATATTACCTACTGGCAACACCGTCTCGCTTCCCTTTCCCATGGAGATATTTTCGAGCTATGCTATCGACTTTATGGGTCCCTTTACGAAGCTGAAAGGATATGATTCAGTACTGGTGGTAGTAGATAGAGCTGTTGGTTTCAGCTGGCTGATACCAACATCAGTAAACGCTACTGCGATTTCGACTATGGAGTTACTCCGTCACCATATTTTCACCCCTTATGGAATACCTACGTCGCTTGTTAGCGATGCTGATCCTCAGTTCACCTCCCAGTTTTGGAAAAAAACTTTGAAGATGATAGGAGTTGAACCCATTATGGCGACGCCTGGCCACCACCAAACCAATAGACAAGCAAAAAGGAAGATTCGAGAACTGAAAACAGCATTAAGGAATGTTGTGAATCCCCGCCAGACCAACTAGCTTACTTCCCTCCCCGAAGTAACAGCTTACTCCAATGTAGGTCACTCCGATACTATTGGAATGTCACCATATAAGGCTGTGTATGGACGAGAATACCAACTACTCGATACCTATAAAGGCAATGCTACAACAGTACCCGCATCCGATGATTACTACAATCGACACCAGGAGATCAGAAATGCGGCATACCAAGCATTACGGTTGGCGAGAGCAAGAGCGAACAGAGTGGCAATTAAGAGGAGGAACTCACACAAACCTGGCGAGATTGGGGAAAGAATTCTGGATTTCGGAGACCAGTTTGCAACGGAATCTGGCAGATCTCGGAAATTGCAGCCACGCTGGCGAGGCCCTTTTACAGTACTCGAATTTGACGAACACACCCAGAACTATACAGTAAGCATGGATGCTAGAATGTACCGAAGGAAGAAAGCAGTTTTCCACTGCTCAGTAGTCAAACCTTACTACCCTAACGATGATTTCCGATTTCCAGGACAAGGATTTGCAAAGCCGGCACCCATTCTCATAAGCGAACAACAGGAATGGGAAGTTCAATCTGTCATCGATTACAGAGAACGATATGGAAAGGGACAATTTTTGGTTAGTTGGAAAGGATATCCTGCAAGTGAGAATAGTTGGGAACCGGTGGAATGATTAGAACATGCGATGGAATTAGTTCAGGCATGGTAGACAGATAACATGCTAGGAGATGAATTTCCTACGGTATTTTCTGGGTTTATTCCTATGTGTTATTCCCCTACTAAAGACGGTTTTGAGAGCTATCAAAATGTACGCACGGTTGATAGAGGGTTTTGGGATCCTTATTTGAATTCTGATTATGATAGTGAGGATTAGGAATTTTTTTGTTATGTTTTGAAATAAGGGTTTTATTTTGTTTTCGGAGTGTAACAGATACTGGTTACTGGTTAGGATTTTCATGTATCAGTTGATACTGTTTGAGTTTTGAATATGTTTCAGGAAACGAGGTGTGCCTCTAGCCTGATAGTATAGGGTTAGATGCTCTATATGTTTTATGTTTGGTTTCGAGTATCGGTTTGATACTCTATATATTTTTTGTTTGATTTCGAGTATCGGTTTGATACTCTATATGTTTTATGTTTGGTTTCGAGTATCGCTTTGATACTCTATATGTTTTTTGTTTGGTTTCGAGTATCGGTTTAATACTCTATATGTTTTATGTTTGGTTTCAGGGATACCGTTTTGGAGTCCATTATGTCATGAGAACAAGGCTTCCGGTAGCCTAGGAGGTGTATTTAAGAACTGCTATTCTTCTTGTAAGAAGGAGCAGACTTCGGCAGACACAGTTTTCAATATACTGGGTTGAACAGTTACTCTCTTCAGTTCGCTTCAAGAATGTTGAGTTTGAGACCTACCAAACATCTCGCAGACTTCAGTAGTCACGATACAGTAAGAAGTCAATTCAACAACCTTGGCTAAAGCCTCCGGCCTTTGATTCGCTAGCTACCGCTAAGGTACAGAACAAAGCCCGTCAACCCCATGATTAACGCATCTCCCAGAGCCGGTTACAGATATAGCGACAATATCCTTGATCGTCAAGGAACAGGAACCTAGCATCAGCTACCTACAGGCATCGACCAAAGACAATGAACATTGGTACGATATTTCAGAAGTACCCGAAAAAGTTCTAATGTCAAATATTATTATCCTGCAGAACGGTATGAAGTAGTTCAATCCTGAATTCTTGAACGAGATACAGGCAGCTATCGGGACAGCTGCAGTTTGGCAGCAATGGAGGGAAGAACTCGGCAGGTTGTGAGCCGAAGGAAAAGATTTTCCCAAAGACTGGACCTTAACTGATGATCTACGATATTATAAGCAAAGACTATTCGTACCAAATAGTCAGGAGCTATATACCAAGATTGCAGAAGGATGTCACGATGCAAAAGTTGCAGGACATTTTGGACAAGAAAAAACTGCGGAAATAATCATGAGAAACTTCTACTGGAATGGACTTGCGGCATACGTCAACGACTACGTATGATCCTGCGATGAATGCCAACATAACAAATCGCCTAGACATGCTGAGTACTGATTATTGCAACCACTGCAAATACCCTACACAGCATGGGCATCCATCTAAGTGGACTTCATTACCCAACTACCAGAGTCGCAAGGATGCACTCAGATAAAGGTAGTAGTCAATCGATTCACAAAGATGGCACATCTCATCGGACTTCAGACCTTGGCTACGGCCAAGGATGTCGCAAACTCATTCCTGAAAGAAGTATGGAGGCTGCGCGGCCTACCAACCGAAATCGTCTCGGACCTGGACTCAAAGTTTGCAGGAGAACTTTGGGAATCCTTTTGCAAGGCGCTGGAAATTAAGTGAAGAATGCCGACGGCATACCACCCTCAGACTGACGGACAAACTGAACGTACCAACCAAGTGCTGGAAGGTTACCTGTAAAGTTTTGTCAATTACGATCAGGATGACTGGTATCAGCTGCTACGGCTAGCTGAACACGCCTATAACAACTCCGCAACAAACACTCGCGGGATGTCGCCATTCTATGCGAACTACGGATTCCATCCACAGACAGAGTGGATGAAGTAGCTCGTAGCTCAAAATCCAGGTGCGTTATTTTATGCGAACTGGATTAAGACGATACATGAACAAGCAAGAGGGTCACTAGAAAAGACACGATAAGGGATGTCGAAATATTATGACTGGAAAGTTTGACAACAGCCGGACTTCAAGATCGGGGACAAAGTAATGTTAAACGCCAAAAACATCCGCACCCGACGAGAATGCAAGAAGCTAAGTCCGCAGCTATACGGCCCCTTCCAAATTATGGAACAACGCCGATCCAGAGCATTCAAGCTCAACATATCCGATCCACGGAACATTCATCCCGTATTCCATGTCGCACTATTGGAATCCAACCGCGACTCAGTTCATGACAATCGCCAACAACCCCCTAGAGAAGCGGGGGATATTGACGGCGATCAGCAATGGGAGGTTGAAAAAATCGTAAGAAGCGAAATTTGTACTTACAGGAAACGAGTACGCGGCCGCTATCAAGAGAAGCGGGAACTGTGGTACTTCGTTAAGTGGCAAGGGTGTTCGGAAGATAAGAACACATGGGAGCCTGCCACTGGTATGGAAAATGCGGAAGAAGTTGTGGAGAATTTTCATAATGAAAATCCGGACATGCCAGGAAGTGCAGAAGTAACAGAGTGAGGAAAAGGTTTTCCTACAGTGGCCAAGTAAACGCGCAAGGTTTTTTACCCTGACCACACTGAGTCTTAAAATGTATTTAGAAGAAAGTATAAAAATGGTTATAAAGGCATTCGAGGCGAACCCTGGAAGGAGGGAGCTCATGTTGGGCATATAGAAATCCGAGAGAGGTGCACAGACCCACGGTAGGGTAACTGCGCACAGACCCTCAATTCACCGGAGCCAACACCCCCCTCCGGCCCCCTTATGGGGCCCGCACGTTCATAGCTCAATGGAAGTATCACGTGACTTCTATCCAGAGGTCACGTGATCAATCCACACCGTCGTCAAAGTTATTTTGGTATGAGATATTTTCTACCAACCGCACATACATGTTCGTAGCTCCCTGCACGACGGTACAAGACCTCCGACCAAGGGATTTTCTACCAATAGCACACAATGGACTCTGGCTAGAACGTAGGAAGTCATCTGTGAGAAATTGGTCAGTTGGTTGTTGTGTAATTAAGAACAGAAGACGGAGACCCCTGTACCCATATGGAAGTTGCCGTTGATGATACAATGGACAGACCGATGACACCCTACCTACCGAGATCAGCTGTATGTTGGGTGGCCCCAATAACGGGACCCCTCTGCGGAGGCTGGCGGACCAAGGGGAAGCATGCTCAGTAGAAGGCCATAGCTGGAGAAGAGTCCATAAGATGTTGGCCTGTCGGACTCTCACTCGCATGAAGCATAGACAGCCCGTGACGAACTTGATCACTTCGTCAACGGAAGAGATTACTGGAACGATAGCAATTAAGCCTAGAGTATCCAGCATAGTCTATACGAGCTGAAGATTGGAAGCTCCTAATAGGAAGCTGCGACTAAAGCCATAGAGTGGTGTGCTCGTTCTCCGGGTCAAACAGTGTTCGCACTTAAGTTGAACTCGAGAAGAAAGCGCATGGTACATAGTTAGTAGGAGGATTAGAAGTACCAACTAGCTACTATACCTAAGATCGACTCAGTCCGAGTTGGTGAGAGATCATGGAGCAACGGAGAAGAGATCTTATCAATATAATATTGTTTCACACTTTACATCTTTTCCTTACCTTACTTTATTCAGACGAGCCTTCCTCGACAGATTCTTCCATCAAAGATTTTGGGCCAACATCCCTCAGTTATATACTTGAGTTTGGTGTCCGCCTAATAGTAGAGTTCTTGTCTCGTAGGTAGGTATTCATAAAGTGCGTAAAGGTTTTATATTCGTAAAAGCATAAAGTAATAAGTAAGGAAATAACTTAGAACGATGCATGAAGAGCCTATCTACTGGGTCTTTTTTTTCTTTTTTTTTTCTTCTTTTTTCTTTTTTATCATCTTGTATTCATTGTTTACGGTACAAGAACTTGCATGCAGCATTAGCTATGGCATAAACAAAACCTCAATCTCAAACGCGCAATCACAATACAAAATAAAACCCGCACCAAAATATAAAATCCTCCTAAGGTGTCCGATAGCTGACACGAAATCCCTAGAAACTAAAACAAGAAAGTACCTAAATCATAACACAAAAGTAAAACTAGCCAGGGACCAAAAAGGCAGTAAATGCTGGGTGAGTCAGAAAGTGAGGTGGGCGCCGCAACTCAGGGCTTGAAGCCATGAATCGGAAGCCCTGTGTCGTGAGGGGCGGTCTCTGAGGGAGGGTCTCAGTCTGCAGGCGGCATGCCAGGGGGAAAGCCTGTGGCTGTCACATTAAGGTACCTCGCCAAGGAGTGGAGGGAGACTGCATTGGTCCAAAGCGGGCTGTCTCTACCAACGTCCGTGAGCCCCCGGATGTAGCGCGCGCGAGGGCCTTTGCGAGACTCGCAGTAAAGGATGGCATATGCTAAGTCCTCCGCGTCACTCTCGCAATACGGGCAAAGGGAAGAGGGGTCGTTAGAGAACCAGGAGGGTTGGGCAGCGAGGTAACTCTTGCCCGAGGGCATTTGGTGGATCCTTCCTGCGATAAACCTACCCAGTCCCATAAAAGGGTGGGGTTTGATGGACACAGCGAAGGGGTAGTAGGATGGGGGGGGGAACTGGGTAGCACAGTCCCCGACGAGGGCATTTCGTGGCTGCATCTTGATCTACTGGTAGGACGGGATCCCCTCTCTCAAGGGGAGCTGTGCAAGTGGAAGAAGGTCGAGTGAGGCCACAGAGACAGGGCCTGAGGCATTGATGAACCGGAGGGTGCGGTGAGCAATCGCGTCTAGTGGGAGGTGTTTGGGTATAGGCGGGTGGGTGGTGGCTGTCTTCCAGAGGAGTGGGGCATCAACAGACATCAAGCCTCTAGTAAAACTGTGGTGGTCTTCTGGTGCCCGAAAGGAGGAGGAGTTCGGGAAGGACAGGGGGAGCCTGGCTATTGCCAGATTGGCTTCGGGGGGGAGGCATACTAGGCGGGCAGTGGCCAGCCTCTGACGGTGGAGGACCAAAAGCGTGAGGGGGGGGAGAGCCGATTCACAAGCCAAGATGCCCATCGGGGTAGATGAAAAGCAATTGGTTACCCACCTTTGGATAGATCTCCAAAAGACGGACATTTTGTCCAGGAGGGTAAGACGCGAGGAGAAGAGGTCTGCTCCATAGAGGAGAATCAGCGAGATGAGGGAAGATGCCAGGCGATGGCATAGGAAGGGCGGGAGGCCTTTACCGGGCCTAGACAGTCTTTTAATCGTCGCAAAGGCTCCTTGAGCTAGGGCGAGTCTCCTGGTGAAGTACGCGGTGGTACCTTTGGTGCATGAGGTGGACGAGGGTTCGAACTAGTACCAAAGCCACCGTATCAGTTTGGAGGGGTAAAAGAGGTGCCCGCCTACTAGGACCAGGATCGCGGGGGGGTGGACCTTTTGTTTAGGGGTTGTCCAGTGCATGAGTTCAGTCTTTGGGATCGAGATAGACACGCCGAGTCTGCCAGCCTTTGCTTGGAGGACAGAGGTGATTCCTTGCAGTTGCCGGACATTCTGGCTGTACCAGCGGGAGGCGACCGTGACTGCGAAGTCATCCACATAGGAGAGGATGACACCCCGAGGGACCGAAAAGTGGAGGGATGAGACGTAAATGACGAACAGGAGGGAGGAGATCAGGGAACCCGGGGGCGTGCCGACGGAGATGGGGGAGAAGACCTGAGGGGCCCCCTGGAAGACCAGGTGGCAGGAGCGGCTGCGGAGGAAGGACCTAATCCAAGAGACCATTTACGGGTTGACTGCCTTAGTGGCGAGCCTTTCACAAAGTAAGGAGGTGGAGACATTGTCGAAACTTCCTTTTATGTCGAGGAAGAGTGTCGAGACCTTGAGTTTGGGGTGCATAAATATTTGAACCTCGTGAGCAAGAGTCGCTGCCATGTCAAAGGTGCTCAGGCCGCGGAGGGAGCCAGTTTGGTGGGGGGACAGGAAGCCCAAAAAGCGGGCGAGGGCAGAGAGGCGGGTTGCCATGACCCTCTCGAGGATCTTGGAGACTGTCTCCAGTAGGACGAGGATGCGGAATGAGGCCGGTGTGTCATAGGAGGGCTTACCTGGCTTGTCCAGTACTATGCCATTGGCTATCTTCAGGGAAGGTGGGTGGTGTCCATACCGAACGAGGGGGCCGAGGATGGTAGTCAAAATGTTGGGATTCAAGGAGTGGCTTTCTTCCATACAGAGTAAGGGATCTGGTCAGGACCGGGCGTGGAGGATGAGGAGGAGTTCCTGAGGGCCGTTGTGATTTCCTCTGCCGACAATGGTGAGACATCTTTGTACTCCCTCAGGATGGCTGGAGGGCGTGAGGGTTGCTTTTCCAGGAAGAAGTGGGAGAGCAGGGCTTTGTTAATGCCCATGGGGCTGTCAGCCCCGGGTATCTGTGGGAACCTGTCTGGGGGCCTCCCAAAGGCATAGCGCTTGGCGGTCCAGAGCTTCTGTGGAGTGGCTGATTTTAGGAAGTTATTCCAGTATTCGGTCTTGGCCTTCTTTATGGCCTTCAGGTATAGTAGGCGTGCTTCTTTGCACTGCTAGTTGGAGGAGGGACGGGGGTCGCAACGCGCGGACCTAACTGTCAAGTTGAAGGCAGCCCTCTGCGTGTAGAGGTTGGAGGTCCACGAGGGCTTAGACTTGTGGGAGGGCTGCTTGTCTAGAGTATAGAGATTGGGGATAGTCCGCAGTCTGCCAATGGCTGTGTCGAACCAGACGGCGAAGGAGCGGGATGTTGGCAGAGAGGGTGGGGGGTCGATCTGCATCGCCCAGATCTCCCCCTCGAGGGAGGTCCAATCTGTTTTTGTCCAAGCAGGAGCTGGAGGGGGTGGGCAGGCCAGAGGTTCGGCTAGGGGTATGAGGATTGGAACATGGTCTGAGCCGGTCGGGGGCAGGGGTGTGTCCCACGATTGGAAACTGGAGCATAGAGCGGCGTTGGCGAAAGATAGGTCAATTACTGAGAGATGGAGTTCATTGTCGAAGGGGAAGTAGGTGAGGGTACCAGGGGTATTCAAGAGGTAGAAGCCCTCTTCGGCAGCCCTTGCGAAAAAGGGTGTCGAGGCGCTGAGGTCTGAAATCGAAAAAAGGTGGCGGGATCCGCCGAGGGGTGATGAACATTCAAGTACCCAATGACCAGCGTCGGTGTGGTGGCGTGGGGGAAGGCTATCTCAGGGGAGATGGTCCGGTGAAAGGGGGAGCCGTCTCAGGCAATGTAGAGATTTACAACGCGAAACTTAGTAACAAAGGAATCAAAGAAACAAATAGACGAACGAAAGTCAACGGCCATTCAATCCCTCGCGTTCGAAAAGACCGGGAGGACCGAGAACTGCTGAGTAGAGGAGACGTGGAGGTAGCAGGCCACTCTGGGCTTACCGCCATTGGGGCAGGGGGGCAAAAAGAGTTTGAATCCAGCGAATGATGGGGGTCTGTTCCTATGTAGGGGGGGGTCTTGCAGCACGACTAGGGTAGGGGGGGAATTCAAAAGAGGGAAAGAATTAAAGAGGGAAAGAAACACATCCTAGCTTCCCAAGCAGTTGTGTTGTAGAACGGATATGCGGTTAAGGGAGCCCACCGCTAGCGTAGAACTCCCAGGAGAGGTGCGACCAGCCATTACACACCTTCCGGCATCTCAGGCAGGGGGAGAGGAGTGGGAGATTTGTGCCATGCGGGATTCGGCAGGGCACCTTCTGGGAGCATTGGGACAGGGACGGGAGGACATGTTATGGGGGCATCACCATGCCTAGGACAGGGTGTCTCAAGAGCGAAGGGGGGTAAGAGGGATCGTGAACCAGTTGAAGGACCCTCGCCAGAGTCGGTCGTCGTGTCCATAGCTTCCTCATTCTGTGGAACAGCAGACTCCCTATGGGCAGGAGGGGGGGGGGGTCTTGATGGGCATTCTCTAGCGAAAGCCGGGTGTTGGCCCTTACAGACCACATACATTGAGGGAGAGGTTGGGCAGCTGTCGACCACTGCCCTGAGGTTTCCGCCCTTAGGGCAGGTTCGGTTCTAGCACCAGTTTGCCTTCTTTCGGTGGGAGAGGGCGCAGATTGGACATACTGGGTGGTCAATCTTGCATCTAGCCGAAGCGTGTCCATATTCCCAGCAGTTACGCCATTGAGTGAGGCTGTTAGCCAAGTAGGCCCTCACGACGTTGCATCGAGAGGAGAAAAGGTAAGCGTTGCCCCGCATTGTGGCCTCATTTTCAGGCACAACCGTCACAACAACGGAGGTCGCCTTTTTGTGGAATCTGGAGTCGCGGTCGGGATTTAAATAGCGAGTGGAGAGGATCTGGATGTTCTTGACGTTCAGGATGGTGTTGCTAAGGGACTGTAGGAGGTCATCGTCGTCCTCCTGAAGGGATGCAACAGGGAGGGAGTGTATTGCCAGTTGAATTTAGTTGGAGGCCAGGTGGAAAGGGAGCCACGGAGCGTCCACGGTCGGGAAGGACTGGTTTAGCTTGGCCGTGAGGGCTTTGTAGTAGGGTGCGTAAGCAGTAGAGGAGACAAATCGGGAGAGAGTAAGAAGGGTCACTGCTCCTCTATCGTTGACCCGGGCTGAGAAGGATAAGGGTAGGGTGCAGCCCGCCTCTCGAAGGACAGAGGCAGCTATGTCTGGGAAGGAGGCGGCTAGTCGGTCAGACTGGGAGGGTGGGAAAGGGGAAGACCTTGGGGCGAAGAAAGGTCTCTCAGCGGCTGGGAGGCTCCTCTGCCCTTTTGACAGGGCCGGAGGTGCCGATCCAGAGGCAACCTGGGTAGCCGAGGGAACACCTTTTGCTTTATTTGTCTTTCCTTTCTTCTTCTGTCCAGCTGCAGTGGTTTGGGCAAAAGAGGGGGCGGCGGACTGAGCCGTCGTATGCGGGACAGAATGGAACTCGGAGAGGGGGGGGTACTTCTCTTCCCTGTACGTCTGGGCCTCCCAGGAGCGCGGGAATTTCGCCGCATATGCGGCCGGATCGCCGTACCATTTTAGGACTTTCGCGCTGTAGCAAGGGATGTCCGTGTCACCCCCACCCTCGTAGAGGGGGTTTAGCACATCTGTGAGGGTAGCGGTAAGAGGGGATGCTGCTACTTCCTTACCCTTTCAGGAGGGTGCTGCCTGAGCTGTGTGGGTGGCAGGGACTGTAGGTGTACTGCGTTGGGCTGGGGGCTGTTGGTGGCTTACTGGTTGTGGAAGGGGGGTGGTCAGCGGAGACGCCAGGTCTCGAACCGACAGCTGGAGGGTGAAGAGCGATGCCGCTGTTGCGTCGTTCTGGCTGGGGGGGGCAGGAGGGCACTGGGGTTTCTCCTTACGGGAGTAAAGTTTGTCCACTTGTCCCTAGAGGCGTGCGACCTCGAGCGCCAGGTCATTGATTTGTGTGGAGATAGACCTTGATGCTAGGAGTGAGGTGCAAGGGATGGGGGGAATGATGGCCTCTCCAGGGGAGAGGTCGTCAAGCTCCGGGGAACTGATGGGGGGGAAGAGTTGGTTGGAGATTCCTGTGTCCATCGAGGATCGGCCGAGGAGCTCCAGGAGGAGAGAGACATGAGCGCGTACTCCTGATACTGAGAAGTGTTCCAAGGGGGGAAGGGGAACTGAAGCCATTCCTGTCGTGACCGGGAGGTTCCGGCCAGGTTGTACTTAGCATGGTTCGAACGTATGGGCACACCGGATGCTGATGGTGCTGAAGGTGAGGTAGAAAGGTAGGGGGGGGGAAATAGCGTAAGAGGAGTGTGGCCTATCTACTAGGTCTTTTTTTTTTCTTCTTTTTTTTCTCATTATCCACAATTTTATTCTATGTTTAA
Organism: Tuber brumale; assembly: GCA_014065205.1. Taxonomy (NCBI): domain Eukaryota; kingdom Fungi; phylum Ascomycota; class Pezizomycetes; order Pezizales; family Tuberaceae; genus Tuber; species Tuber brumale. The sequence continues at coordinate 145,856 of JACCEG010000074.1, read as the reverse complement.
GGTACACCCTCCGCATGCAGCACTAGCTACGGCAGACACATGAACCTCCCCCCCAATGCCAGCCCCAAACAGTCAGAAGAAAAACCATCAACGAACCCGAACAGAAAGGCACACTGGCAGACAGGACCGAAACCCCCGGAACATCAAACACCCTACCCGAACGCCGCACAGTTGAAAAAACTCCCCCGCCCCGCAACTTGTAGTATACACAAACGGTAAAGACTGTAAAGGAAAGCCACCCTGGCCTATCAGAACAAAAGTAACCCCACTTTCCGACCGTGGTCCAAACCCCATAGCAAGAGCCACTCTAAACAGTCTTAACCCGGCCGATCAGTGCCACCAACGACAAAAACACGTCTATGGCTAAGGGCAAGCCCGGCAAAGTGGAAGGGGAACCGAAGAGAGAAAAGCCCAAGCTGAGGAAAATATAACCCGTCGCAGGGCACAGGGACTGGTGCCGTCCAGACTGGGAAGCCTGTTGGAGACGCCCAGGGGGCATCGAGGTAAGGCGGTGTAGCAGTAGGGTATAAGCTGAGCGAGGGTGTAGCAGTAGGGTGTAAGCCGAGCGCGGGTGTAGCTGTAGGGTGCAAGCCAATCCAACTATCAGGGCGGGACGGAAACCTAACGCGACCGTGTCAACTCTCGGTAATCGTGTGCGTGTCTGACTAGGCGGTCCCCACGGGCCGAAGGTAAGCGATCTTACCGCGTTTCTCATGTAGTCTCTTGTTCTATGAGAGATAGCGTCACTTAGTGGATGGGATACCCCCGCTTAAGCCAACCGTGGAGAGGAGCGAGATTGACCTGAGGGCCAGTTGGAGAGTTCCCGCGTACCGCAAACCATGTTACCAGCTGTCTGAAGCATGGGAAGCGAATGGCCGCCAACCATGTGGAGGCGCCTCACTAAGCGAGGAGAGAGGCGGGGACGGGAAGCGTGAAAGGCATACCGGAACCCAGAGCGAGGAAAGCCTCAACGTGTAAAAAAGCTGAGGAGGACAGTGGAGGGGATGTGGATGGCCGTCACTCCTAGGCCAAAGCCATCGCTGGAGGAGAGGGGGGGGTGGGTAGTTCGTGAGATCCCAAGCGTTGAGGGTTGATTTCAAGTGCAAGGAAAACAGAGGAGACGGAGGATGGCCTATCTACTCGGTCTTTGTTTCTTCTTTTTTTTTCTCTTTTCTTTTTTTTCTTTTTTATCTTCATATATTCTTTATTTACGGTACAAGAACTTGCATGCAGCGCTAGCTATGGTATAAAGAAGAACCTCAATCTCAAAAACTCACAAACACAAAGGAAATAACCGCACCAAGCTATAAAATCCTCCTAGTGGTGTCCGATAGCCAACACGAAATCCCAAGGAACTAAACCAGCAAAACACAAAACTCGTAACGGAAAGTAAATCCAAGTGGCAATCGAAAAGAAAAAACAACTCCTGGTCGGAGTGAAGCGGGGGGCGAGGGCCCATGATCAGGGCGCGAAAACGGAAATCAAGGGACCCTTATCAACAGAAACAGGCGCAAGTGGGGGGTCCCAACATGCAGGCGGCATCCCGTGAGGGAAGCCAGTTGCAGTCACGTTCAGGTACCTCGCTAGGAAGTGGAGGGAGTCTTTGTTGTTCCACAGAGGGCTATCTCTGCCAAAGTCCGTGAGTCCTGGGAGGTGGCGCTCACGAGGCTCCGTGCGGGGCTCACAGTGTGGGATAGCGTGAGCGAAATCCTCCTCTTTCTCCTCACAATAAGGACAGAGGAGGGAGGGGTCGTCAGTGAACAAGGAGGGGTGGGCAGCGAGGTAACTCTTGCCCGAACGCATTTGATGGATCCTGCCCGCTATGAATCTTACCAAGCCCATGAAAGCATGGGGTTTACGGGACGCGGCATAGGGGTAGTAAGGCGGAGGGGGGAACTGTGTTGCCCAGTCCCGGAGGAGAGCATTCCGTAGTCTTAACTTGACTGATTGGTAGGACGGGGTTCCCGGCACTAAAGGAAGCTGGTCGGGAGGAAGGAGGTCTGGGGAGGCCACTGGAACCGGGCCTGAGGGAGCAATGAATTGGATGGTCCTGTTGGCAATTGCGTCCAACGGAAGATGTTTCCGTATGGGGGGGCAGGGAGGAGTGGCTTTCCAGAGAAGCGGGGTGTAGATGGACGACAGCCCCCTAATGTATCGGCTGTGGTCCTCTAGGGCCCGCAAGGGGGAGGAGGTAGGAAAGGACGGGTGTAGCCAGGCCGTCGCCGGGTTGGCTTCGGGGGGGAGGCAAACAAGCATGACGGCCGCCAGCCTCTGGCGGTTTGAACTAGAAGCGGGAGGGGGGGAAGGGCCGATTCACATGCCAGAATGCCAACTGGAGTAGACGAAAAGCAGGTCGTAACCCATCTCTGGACAGACCTCCAAAAGATGGACAGCCTGTCCAGGAGGGTGAGGCTCGGTGAGAAAAGGTCCGCCCCATAGAAGAGGATGGGGGAGATGAGGGAGGACGCAAGGCGGTGGCAAAGAGAGGGGGAGAGACCCTTGCCAGGTCTGAAAAGCTGTTTGATCGTCGCGAAGGCTCCCTGGGCCAAGCCGAGCCTTCTCGTGAAGTAGGAGGTGGTGCCTTTATTGCAGGAGGTGGAAGAGGGCTCGAACCAGTATCCAAGCCACCATATCAACTTGGAGGGACGGAAGAGGTGCCCGGCTATCAAGACAGGGATCACGGGAGGATGGACCTTCTGCGCCGGGGTAACCCAGTTCATGAGTTCTGTCTTCGTGATCGAGAAAGCCACTCCTAGCCTTCCAGCTTTCGCCTGGAGAGCCCAGGTGATGCCTAGTAGCCTCTGGAAGTTTTGGCGATATGAGCCAAAGGCAACCGTGACAGCAAAGTCATCCACGTAGGAGAGGATGAGGCCACGAGAGACCGAGAAGTGCAGGGAGGATACGTACATCACAAACAGGAGGGGGGAGATTGGAGATCCCTGTGGGGTGCCGACAGAGACTGGTGAAAAGACTTGGGGGGCCCACGGGAAAACCAGGCGGCAGGAGCAGCCGTGGAGGAGGGACCTTATCCATGAGACCATGTACAGGTTGACCGCCTTAGTGGCGAGCCTGTCGCAGAGTATGGGGGCCGAGACATTGTCAAAGTCTCCTTTGATGTCGAGGAAGAGGGTTGAGACCTTAAGCTTGAGGGGCATAAACAGCTGGACCTCGTGAGAGAGGGTCGCCGCTGCGTCAAAGGTGATCAAACCGGGAAGGGAACCAGTGTGGTGGGCAGACAGGAGGCCCAGAAAACGGGCGAGAGCGGAGAGGCGGGAGGCCATAACCCTTTCTAGGTTCTTGGAAACAGTCTCGAGAAGGACGATGATCCGGAATGACGCCGGCGTGTTGTAGGAGGGCTTCCCTGGCGTGTCGAGGACTATCCCGTTTGCCCTCTTCTGGGAGCGGGTAAGGTATCCATACCGGACAAGAGGGCCAAGGATGGAGAGAAGGATGCTAGGGTTCAACGCATGGACCGTCATCCAGACAGAGTACGGGATCTGGTCGGGGCTGGGTGCGGAGGACGAGGAGGAATTCCACAGGGCAACTGTAATTTCTTCCACCGACAGTGGAGGAATGTCCTTGAACTCTCGCATAATCGCTAGTAGGTTCAACAATGGCTTCTCTGGGAAGAAGTGGGAGAGAAGGGCTGTATTTATGTCCATGGGGCTTTCAGCCCCGGGTATCTGTGGGAATCTGTCTGGAGGCCTTCCGAAGGCATAGCGTTTCACAGTCCAGAGAGTCTGAGGAGTGGCTGTTTTCAGGAAATTGTTCCAATAGTCGGTCTTGGCCTTCTTTATGGCCTTGAAGTACAAAAGGCGGGCTTCCTTGCACCGCTGCTTTGATGAGGGGAGCGGGTCCCATTGCGACGATCGGGCTGTTAAGTGAAACCAGCCCTTTGTGCCGCAAGATCAGGGGTCCAAGTGGGCTTGTATCTGGGGAAGAGTCTTTTGTCTGGGGTGTGTAGTCTGAGGGCGACCCTGAGTCTGCCCAGGGCAGTGTCGAACCAGGTTGAAAAGGTGTGGGGCGAGGAGAAGGGGGGCGGGAGGTCGAATCTCATAGCTTTATTCACATCCTCAAGAGAGAGCCAGTCGGTTTGAGTCCATGCAGGGGCCGGGGGGGAGGGCGAGCCAATGGCTGTGAAAGCGTTATGAGGACAGGGACGTGGTCGGACCCTATCAGGGGCAGTGGAGTTTCCG
>JACCEG010000074.1:126455-140677 GCA_014065205.1 Tuber brumale | reverse complement strand
GATTTATGGTACAAGAACTTGCATGCAGCGCTAGCGATGGTATAAACAAAACCTTAATCTCAAAAAACTCGCGAGTAACAAAGGAAAATCTCACACCAAACTATAACATCCTGCTAAGCGTATCCGATAGCCGACACAAAATCCCTAAGGAAATAAAACAAACAAAAGCATAATCATGACGAAAAACTTCCTTCTAGCAAACTAAAAGAACATAACGGGCAGTGGTCGAGCCCCCTTAGGGAGCGAAACCGTGGATCGGCAGAGCAGATCCATCCGTGTCCGGACGGTGATGAGGGTCCCATTCAGCTGGGGGCATGCCTGGTGGGAAGCCTGTCGCTGTGACGTTTATGTATCTAGCGAGGGAGTCGAGTGCGGTGGGATTTGACCAGAGCGGGCTGTCCCTATCTAACGAGGTGAGGCCTTGGAGGTGACGCTCACGAGGTTCCGTGCGGGACTCGCAGGACAGGATGGCATGGGCGAAGTGCTCTTCGTCCTCCTCACGAAACGGGCAGAGGGGAGAGGGGTCCACGGTGAACCATGATGGGTGGGCAGCGAGGTAGCTCTTGCCCTAGCGCATTTGGTGCATCCTTCCTGCCATGAACCTTCCTAGCCCCATGAAAGGGTGGGGTGTCAGGGAGACTGGGTAAGGGTAGGTAGGGGGTGGTGGGAACTGGTCCGTCCAATCCTTGAGTAGCGCTGATCTAACTCTCAGCTTGATCGCCTTGTAAGAGGGAGCACCTTTACTAATAGGAAGAGAGGCTGGTGGGAGGTGGTCGGGGGAAGCCACCGGTAGGGGGCCGGAGCCGGGGATAAAGGCGAGGGTTTGGTGAACAATAGCATCGATTGGAAGGTGTTTCCTTATAGGCGGGGAGGGGACAGCCGATCTCCCTGAGATGGGGACATAGACTGATGTCAGGCCTCGTGTGTGGTGGCGGTGGTCGTCAAGGGCTCTGAAGGGTGACGAGGTCGGAAACGTGGGGTGGAGCCTGGCAGTTGCTGGGTTGGCCTCCGGCGGGAGGCAGACCAGCCTTATGGCTGCAAGTCTTTGGCGGTGACGTATCAAAAGGGCCACGGGGGGCAGGGCCGACTCGCATGCAAGGATGCCAACCGGCGTCAAGGAGAAGCAATTTGTGACCCACCTCTGGACCGACATCCAGAAAACTGACAAACGGTCGAGGAGGGTGAGACTTGGAGAGTGGAGGTCCGCTCCATAAAGCAGGATCGGTGAGATTAGAGCTGTTGGCAGGCGGTGGCAGAGGAAGGGAGGAAAGCCTTTCCTGGGCCTCGAGAGTCTTTTTATGGTGGCGAAGGCACCCTGGGCCAGGCCGACCCTTCTAACGAAATGGAACGTGGTACCTCTCGTACCTGAAGTTGAGGAGGGCTCGAACCATTAACCAAGCCAACGTATCAGTCTAGAGGGGCTGAAGACGAGGTCGTCCAGCTGGACCGGGATTGGGGGTGGGGGGATTTTTTGGGAGGGGGTCTCCCAGTGCATGAGCTCTGTTTTCGGGATCGAGAAGGATACACCCATCCTACCGGCTTTCCGTTGCAGGATTTTGGTGATGCCTTTGAGTCGCTGGATATTTCTCTGGTAAGAGCCCGAGGCTACCGTGACCGCGAAGTCGTCCACGTAGGAGAGGATAAGGCCCCAGGGGACCGGCAAGTGGAGGGTAGACACGTAGATCACAAAGAGCAGGGGGGAGATCGGGGAGCCCTGGGGGGTACCAACCGAGACACGTGAGAAGACTTGAGGTGCACCCTGGAAGACAAGGCGGCAGGTGCGGCCGTGGAGGAAGGACCTTATCCACGACACCATGTAGGGATTGACCGCTTTGGTAGCGAGTCTGTTGCAGAGCAGCGGGGCCGAGACGTTATCGAAGCCACCTTTGATGTCGAGGAAAAGGGTTGAGACCTTGAGCTTGGGGCGCATAAACAGCTGGACCTCGTGGGAGAGGGTAGCCGCCGCGTCAAAGGTGCCTATCTCGTCGGTCTTTTTTGCTTTTTTTTTTTTATCTACAAATATTTATTGATTTATGGTACAAGAACTTGCATGCAGCGCTAGCTATGGCATAAAGAAAAACCTTAATCTCAAAAACTCGCAAACACAAAAGAAACACTCGCACCAAACTGTAAAATCCTCCTAACTGTGTCCGATAGCTGACACGGAATCCCAAGGAACTAAAGCAAAAAATTCAAAATCTCATAACGAAAAAATAAAACCAGCCTGCTGCCAAAATCAAATGACCGGTGGAAGCAAACGGGGGGCGCAGGCCCCTACTCAGGGCGCAAAACCGCAAATCGGGAGAGCCACATCAATGGAAGTGGAAGCAATTGGGGGGTCTCAGTACGCCGGCGGCATGCCAAGAGGAAAGCCTGTGGCGGTCATGTTTAGGTACCTCGCCAGGCAGTGGAGGGCATCTGTGTTGGTCCATAAGGGGCTGTCTCCGCCGACGTCCATGAGCCCCCGGAGGTGGCGCTCAAGAGGCTCCATGCGAGACTCGCAGTATAGGATAGCATGAGCGAAGTCCTCCTCGTCCTCCTCACAGTAAGGGCAGAGGGGAGAGGGGTCATCAGTGAACCAGGAGGGGTGGGCAGCGAGGTAGCTCTTGCCCGAGCGCATCTGATGGATTCTGCCCGCTAGGAACCTTTCCAGGCCCATGAAAGGGTGGGGTCTGAGGGACGCGGCATAGGGGTAGTAGGGCGGGGGGGGAAACTGAGTAGACTAGTCTCGAAGGAGAGCGTTTCTCAGCCGAAGCTTGACTGACTGGTAAGATGGGGTTCCCGCCGCCACAGGGAGCTGGTCAGGAGGAAGGAGACCGGGGGAGGCCACTGGCACTGGGCCCACGGGGTCGATGAACCTGATGGTCATGTGGGCAATGGCGTCCAATGGAAGATGTTTCTGTATGGGGGGACAGGGTTGAGAGGTTTTCCAGAGGAGTGGGGCGTAGACGGATCTCAAACCCCTAGTGTATCGGCGGTGGTCCTCCGAAGCCCGGAAGGGGGAGGAGGTAGGGAAGGATGGGAGAAGCCTGGCCGTCGCCGGGTTGGTTTCAGGGGGGAGGCAGACAAGCCGAACCTCCGCCAGCCGTTGACAGTGGAGGACCAGGAGCGGGAGGGGGGGCATGGCCAACTCACATGCCCGGATGCCAACTGGGGTGGACGAGAAGCTGTTTGTCACCCACTTCTGGACGGCTCTCCAAAAGACGGACGTCCTGTCCAGGAGGGTGAGGCTTGGTGAGAAGAGGTCCACCCCGTAGAGGAGGATGGGGGAGATAAGTCAGGATGCCAGCTGGTGGCAGAGAGAGGGGGAGAGGCCCTTGCCAGGCCTGGAAAGTCGTTTGATCGTCGAGAAGGCTCCTTGGGCCAAGCCGAGCCTCCTCGTGAAGTGAGAGGTAGTGCCTTTGTTGCAGGAAGTGGATGAGGGCTCGAACCAATAACCAAGCTATCAGATGAATTTAGAGGGACGGAAGAGGTGCCCATCTATCATGACAGGGATCCCGGGCGGATTGACCTTTTGCGCTGGGGTAACCCAGTGCATGAATTCTGTCTTTGGGATCGAGAAGGCCACTCCCAGCTTTCTAGCTTTCGCCTGAAGTGCCTTGGTGATGCACAGGAGCCTGTGGGCGTTTCTGCGATAAGAACCAGAGGCGACCGTGACAGCAAAGTCGTGCACATAGGAAAGGATTAGGCCGTGAGGGACCGGGAAATGCAAGGAGGAAACAGTAGATCACAAACAGGAGGGGGGAGATCGGGGACCCCTGTGGGGTACCGAGAGAGACCGGTGAAAAGACCTGGGGGGCCCCCTGGAAAACCAGGCGGCAAGAGCGGCCGTGGAGGAAGGACCTGATCCGTGAGACCATGTACAGGTTGACCGCCTTAGTGGCAAGCCTGTCGCATAGGCTGGGGGCCGAGACATTGTCGAATCCGCCTTTGATGTCACGGAAAAGTGTCGCGACCGTGAGCTTGGGGCGCATGTAAAGCTGAACCTGGTGAGAGATGGTTGCCGCGGCATCAAAGGTACTGAGATGGGGAAGGGAACCAGTTTGGTGGGGGGACAAGAGGCACAGGAAACGGGCGAGGGCAGAGAGGCATGAGGCTATAACCCTTTCCAGGATCTGGGAAACGGTCTCGAGGAGGACGATGATGCGGAATGACGCCGGCGTATCGTAGGAGGGTTTCCCTGGCTTATTGAAGACTATCCCGATTGCTCTCTTCAGGGAGGGGGGATGGTGGCCATACCGGACGAGGGGGCCGAGGATGGAGGGAAGGATGCTTGGGTTCAACGTGTGGACCCTCTTCCAGACAGAGTATGGGATCCGGTCAGGGCCGGGACTGGAGGACGAGGAAGAGCTCCAGAGAGCAACTGTAATCTGCTCCGCTGACAGCGCGGGAACATCTTTGAATAAGCGCAAAATCGCTGGGGGCCCCAAAGACTGTTTTTCCAGGAAGAAGTGGGAGAGAAGGGCTGTGTTTATGTCCCCTGGGCTTTCAGCCCTGGGTAGCTGTGGGAACCTGTCTGGGAGCCTTCCAAAGGCATAGCGCTTCGCGGTCCAGAGCGTCTGGGGAGTGGCTGTCTTCAGGAAATTGTTCCAATAATCGGTTCTGGCCCTCTTTATGGCCTTGAAGTATAGCAGGCGGGGCTCTCTGCACCGCTGTTTTGATGAGGGGAGCGGATCTCGTCGCGCTGACCGAACCGTGGAGTGGAAGGCAGCCCTTTGAGCCATAAGGTCAGGGGTCCACCAGGGCTTGGATCGGGGGGAGGGTCTCTTGTCCGGCGTGTGTACCCTGAGGACAGTCCTAAGTCTTCCAAGGGCAGTGTCAAACCAGGTCGAGAGGGTATGGGGCGTGGGGAGGGGAGGAGGGGGGCCGAATCTCATGGCTTTAATCGTATCCTCGAGCGAGAGCCAGGCGGTCTTTTTCCACGCAGGGGCAGGGGGGGGCCTATCTACGCGGTCCTTTTTGCATTTTCTTTTTTATCTTCAAGTTTATTCCGTGTTCAAGGTATACCGTCCACATGCAGCTCAAAAACACTATGGCAGACACGAAACCTCCACCCCTACTCCAGCCCGAAACAGGCAGAAGAAAAACCGTCAACAAACACGAACAGAAGGTACACTGGCAGACAGGACCGAAACCCCTGGAACCTGAAACCCCCCGCCCAAGCCCCCCGCAGTCGAAAAAACTCCGCCGTCCCACAACTTGTAGTATACACAAAGGGTAAAGACTGTAAAAGAAAAGCCACCCAAGCCCATCAGAACAAAAGAAACCCCATTTCCTGACAGTGGTCTAAACCCCATAGCCAGAGCCACCCTAAACAATCTTAACCCGGCCCATCAGTGCGACCTATGACAATAAAAACGTCTACGGCTAAGGGCAAGCGCGACAAAGTGGAAGGGAAACCGAAAAGAGAAAACCCAAGCCCAGGAAAGAAGAACCCGTGGCAAGGCGTGGGGACTATTGCCATCCAGGGGGGAAGCCTGGTGGAGATGCCCAGAGGGCATCGAGGTAAGGCGGAGTAGCAGTAGGGTGCAAGCCAAGCGAGGGTGGCGCAGTAGGGTGCAAGCCGATTCAACCATCAGGGCAGGATGGAAACCTAACGCGACCGTGTCAACTCTCGGTAATCGTGTTCGTGTCTAACAAGGCGGTCCCCAGGGGCGGAGGGCAAGCATTTTACCGCATCTCGGATGTAGTCCCTTGTTCTACGAGAGATAGCGGCACTTAGTGGATGGGATACCACCACTTAAGCCAACCGTGGGGAGGAGCGAGATCGACCCGAGAGCCTGTTGAAGAGTTCCCGTATACCGCAAACCGTGTTCCCAGCCGTCTGAAGCATGGGAAGCGAAAGGGCGCCGACCGTGTAGAGGGGCCTCGCTAAGGGAGGAAGGAGGCAGGGGCGGGTAGCGCAAAAAGGCAGACCGGAACCCAGAGGGAGGAAAGCCTCGATGCGTAAGAACGCAGAGGAGGACAGTGGGGGGGATGTGGATGGCCGTCACTCCCAGGCCGGAGCTATTGTGGGAGGAGAGGGGGTGGGTGGGTGGTTTGTGAGATCTCTAGTGTTGAGGGTTGATTTCAAGCGCGAGAAAAATAGAGGAGACGGAGGATGGCCTATCTACTGGGTCTTTCTTTTTTTTCCTTTTTGTTTTTTTCTTTTTTTTTCTTCTTTTTTTTTTTTTATCTTCATGTATTCATTGTTATTTAGGGTACAAGAACTTGCATGCAGCGCTAGCTATTGCATAAACAATCCCCATTCCTCCTCCCGCCCGGCCCGACCATATCTCCAAGACCCTCTGGTATGGGCCCAACCGCACATCTCGCCCCAAAGAAAAACCTGTCCCTACCTCACAAGCGTACTCAGAGAATAGGAGAAGCCTAACTAAGAAGAAAGCAGGAAAACATAAGAAGGTAACCGCCTGGGACATCTCGAAAAGAACAAAAGAAATCTCGCACCAGGGTGATCCCCACAACAACCAAGCCAGAGATATGCGCTGGCAGCAGAAAACTGTAGAAGTTATCGCGGAACGCGACGTAACTGCGAAAGGGAGCCACCTGTGGGCTGCGGCGGGAGAGGGTGAAGGAGTAGGATGCTAGCCGAGGGAGGGTGTAGCAGTAGGGTGCAAGCCGATCCAACCACCAGAACGGGCCAGAAACCGAACGCAACCGTGTCGACTATCGGTAATCGTGTTCGTGTCTTGCTAGGCGGTGTCCAACGATAGTAGTCCCAACTTGAACTGTAAGACTAGGAGGGTATGGCCAAATCTCCAAGCGAGAGGGGCTCTGAAGTTACTAGCCAAGGCGTTCCCCCACGGCGCGCGTGTACACAGGTAGACAGGCGTCCACCACAGCCAACGCCAAACGGAAACGAGGAAGAGAGGTCCCCAAGGAAGGAGAGGTGCGAAGTCGACCATCAGGCCTAAAGAGTAGTCCTCGCGTACCGCAGAAACCTTGTTCCCAGCCGTCTGAAGCATGGGAAGCGAGCGGTCGCCGACCGTGAGGAGGAGCCTCGCTCAGCGAGGAAAGGGGCGAGAACGGGCAGCAGAAAGGCAGTACCAGAACCCAAAGGGAGGAAAGCCACGCCGCGTAAGAGAGCAAGCGATGGCAGCGGGAAAAGGGGGAGGTGGCCGTCACTCCTAGGCTGAAGCCATCGTGGGAGGAGAGGGGGGGTGGATGGTTCGTGAGTACCTAGCATTGAGGGTTGATTTCAATTGCCGGGTGTGTAGAGGAGACGGAGGATCGCCTATCTACGCGCTCATTTTCCTTTTTTTTTCTTTTTTTATCTTCATGTATTCATTGATTTATGGTACAAGAACTTGCATGCAGCGCTAGCGATGGTATAAACAAAACCTTAATCTCAAAAAACTCGCGAGTAACAAAGGAAAATCTCACACCAAACTATAACATCCTGCTAAGCGTATCCGATAGCCGACACAAAATCCCTAAGGAAATAAAACAAACAAAAGCATAATCATGACGAAAAACTTCCTTCTAGCAAACTAAAAGAACATAACGGGCAGTGGTCGAGCCCCCTTAGGGAGCGAAACCGTGGATCGGCAGAGCAGATCCATCCGTGTCCGGACGGTGATGAGGGTCCCATTCAGCTGGGGGCATGCCTGGTGGGAAGCCTGTCGCTGTGACGTTTATGTATCTAGCGAGGGAGTCGAGTGCGGTGGGATTTGACCAGAGCGGGCTGTCCCTATCTAACGAGGTGAGGCCTTGGAGGTGACGCTCACGAGGTTCCGTGCGGGACTCGCAGGACAGGATGGCATGGGCGAAGTGCTCTTCGTCCTCCTCACGAAACGGGCAGAGGGGAGAGGGGTCCACGGTGAACCATGATGGGTGGGCAGCGAGGTAGCTCTTGCCCTAGCGCATTTGGTGCATCCTTCCTGCCATGAACCTTCCTAGCCCCATGAAAGGGTGGGGTGTCAGGGAGACTGGGTAAGGGTAGGTAGGGGGTGGTGGGAACTGGTCCGTCCAATCCTTGAGTAGCGCTGATCTAACTCTCAGCTTGATCGCCTTGTAAGAGGGAGCACCTTTACTAATAGGAAGAGAGGCTGGTGGGAGGTGGTCGGGGGAAGCCACCGGTAGGGGGCCGGAGCCGGGGATAAAGGCGAGGGTTTGGTGAACAATAGCATCGATTGGAAGGTGTTTCCTTATAGGCGGGGAGGGGACAGCCGATCTCCCTGAGATGGGGACATAGACTGATGTCAGGCCTCGTGTGTGGTGGCGGTGGTCGTCAAGGGCTCTGAAGGGTGACGAGGTCGGAAACGTGGGGTGGAGCCTGGCAGTTGCTGGGTTGGCCTCCGGCGGGAGGCAGACCAGCCTTATGGCTGCAAGTCTTTGGCGGTGACGTATCAAAAGGGCCACGGGGGGCAGGGCCGACTCGCATGCAAGGATGCCAACCGGCGTCAAGGAGAAGCAATTTGTGACCCACCTCTGGACCGACATCCAGAAAACTGACAAACGGTCGAGGAGGGTGAGACTTGGAGAGTGGAGGTCCGCTCCATAAAGCAGGATCGGTGAGATTAGAGCTGTTGGCAGGCGGTGGCAGAGGAAGGGAGGAAAGCCTTTCCTGGGCCTCGAGAGTCTTTTTATGGTGGCGAAGGCACCCTGGGCCAGGCCGACCCTTCTAACGAAATGGAACGTGGTACCTCTCGTACCTGAAGTTGAGGAGGGCTCGAACCATTAACCAAGCCAACGTATCAGTCTAGAGGGGCTGAAGACGAGGTCGTCCAGCTGGACCGGGATTGGGGGTGGGGGGATTTTTTGGGAGGGGGTCTCCCAGTGCATGAGCTCTGTTTTCGGGATCGAGAAGGATACACCCATCCTACCGGCTTTCCGTTGCAGGATTTTGGTGATGCCTTTGAGTCGCTGGATATTTCTCTGGTAAGAGCCCGAGGCTACCGTGACCGCGAAGTCGTCCACGTAGGAGAGGATAAGGCCCCAGGGGACCGGCAAGTGGAGGGTAGACACGTAGATCACAAAGAGCAGGGGGGAGATCGGGGAGCCCTGGGGGGTACCAACCGAGACACGTGAGAAGACTTGAGGTGCACCCTGGAAGACAAGGCGGCAGGTGCGGCCGTGGAGGAAGGACCTTATCCACGACACCATGTAGGGATTGACCGCTTTGGTAGCGAGTCTGTTGCAGAGCAGCGGGGCCGAGACGTTATCGAAGCCACCTTTGATGTCGAGGAAAAGGGTTGAGACCTTGAGCTTGGGGCGCATAAACAGCTGGACCTCGTGGGAGAGGGTAGCCGCCGCGTCAAAGGTGCCTATCTCGTCGGTCTTTTTTGCTTTTTTTTTTTTTTATCTACAAATATTTATTGATTTATGGTACAAGAACTTGCATGCAGCGCTAGCTATGGCATAAACAAAACCTTAATCGCAAAAACCCGCAAGTAACAAAAGAACTCTCGCACCATACTATAAAATCCACGTAAGCGTGTGCGATAGCCGACACCAAATCCCTACGGAAATAAAACAATAAAACGCATGATCATAACGAAAAATTAATCTCCTAGCAAGCCAGAAAGAAAACAAAACAGGCAGAGGCCGATCCCTTTTCAGGGAGCAAAACCGTGGATTGGTAGAGTAGACGCGTCCGAGTCAGGGGGCTGACTAGGGTCCCGCTCTGCTGGGGGCATGCCTGGTGGGAAACCCATCGCCGTGATGTTTATGTATCTAGTGAGGGAGTTGAGAGCGGAGGCGTTTGACCAGAGTGGGCTGTCCCTATCTAACGAATTGAGCCCCAGGAGGTGGCGCTCACGAGGTAGCCTGCGGGACTAGTAGGACAGGATGGCATCGGTAAAGACTTCCTCGTCCTCCTCGCAAAACGGGCAGAGGGGAGAGGGGTCTTCAGTGAACCACAACGGGTGGGCGGCGAGATAGCTTTTGCCTGATCGCATCTGGTAAATCCTACCCGCCATGAACCTACCAAGCCCCATGAAAGGGTGGGGCGCTAGGGACCTGGGGTAGGGGTAGGTCAGGGGCGGCGGGAACTGGTCGTTCTAGTCTTTGACTAGTGGCGATCTAATTCGCAGCTGGATCGACTTGCAGGAGGGGGTGTCGTTTCCAATCGGGAGACAGGTTGCAGGGAGGAGGCCGGGTGAAGCCACTGGTAGAGGGCCAGAAACGGGGACGAAGGGGAGGGTTCGGTGAGCAATTGCATCAATTGGACGGTGTTTTCTTATAGGTGGGGAGGGGACGGCGGACCTCCATGAGAGGGGAGCGTTGACCGATGTCAGGCCTCGCATGTGGTAACGGTGGTCATCGAGGGCCCTGAAGGGTGACGAAGTGGGGAACGTGGGGTGGAGCCTGGCAGTTGCTGGGTTGGCCTCCGGAGAGAGGCAGACCAGCCTTATGGCCACAAGTCTTTGGCGGTGACGTATCAGAAGAGGCATGGGGGGCAAGGCTGACTCGCAAGCGAGGATGCCGACAGGTGTCGAGGAGAAGCAGTTTGTGACCCATCACTGGACAGCCCTCCAGATAACCGACATGCGGTCGAGGAGGGTGAGACTCGGGGAGAAAAGGTCAGCGCCGTAAAGGAGGATCGGGGAGATCAATGATGTTGCCTGACGGTGGCAGAGGAAGGGAGGAAGGCCCTTACTAGGTCTGGATAGTCTCTTGATGGTGGCGAAGGCGCCTTGGGCCAGTCTGAGTCTTCTAACGAAGTCGGAGGTGGTACCCCTTGTGCCTAAAGCGGAGGAGGGCACCAACCAATAATGGAGCCATCGTATTAGTTTAGAGGGGCGGAAGACCAAGTCGTCCAGCAGAACTGGGATTGGGGGTGGGGGGACTTTTTGGGAGGGGGTCTCCCAGTGCATGAGTTCGGTTTTCGGGATCAAAATGACACACCCAGCCTACCAGCCTTCCGCTGTAGGATTTTCGTGATGCCTTGCAGTCTTTGGATATTCCTCCTGTAAGAGCCCGAGGTGACCGTGACCGCGAAATCGTCCACGTTGGACAGGATATGGCCCACAGGAACCGAGAAGTGGAGGGTAGAGACGCAGATAACAAAAATCAGGGGCGAGATCGGGGAGCCCTGAGGGGTACTGACTGAGACAGGAGAGAAGATCTGCGGTGCGCCCTGGAAGACCAGGCGGCAGGTGCGGCCGTGGAGGAAAGACCTTATCCACGAGACCATGTAGGGATTGACCGCCCTGGTGGCGAGTCTGCTGCAGAGTATTGGGGCCCAGACATTGTCGAAGCCTCCTTTTATGTCCAGGAAAAGGGTCGAGACCTTGAGCTGCCTATCTACTCAGTCTTTTGCTTTTTCTATTTTTTTTTTTTATCTTCATGTATTCATTGATTTATGGTACAAGAACTTGCATGCAGCGCTAGCTATGGCATAAACAAAACCTTAATCTCAAAAACCCGCTAGTAACAAAGGAACTCTCGTACCAAAATATAAAATCCTCCTTGATGTGCCCGATAGCCGACACTAATTCCCTAAGGAAATAAAACAATAAAGCGCATGATCATGAGAAAAAATTATTTCCCCGCAAACCAGAAAAACGAAGCGGGCTTAGGTCGGTTCCTTGTCAGGGAGCGAAACCGTGGATCGGAATAGCAGACGCGTCCGCGGCCGGGGGGCTATGAGGGTCCCATTCTGCTGGGGGCATGCCTGGTGGGAAACCTGTCGCTGTGACGTTTATGTATCTAGCGAGGGAGTTGAGAGCGGAGGGGTCTGACCAGAGGGGGCTGTCCCTATCTAACATCGTGAGACCCTGGAGGTGGCATTCACGAGGCTCCCTGCGCGACTCGCAGGACAGGATGGCATGGTTGAAGTCTTCTTCGTCCTCCTCGCAAAGCGGACAGAGGGGAGAGGGGTCTTCAGTGAACCATGAAGGGTGGGCAGCGAGGTAGCTTTTGCCTGATCGCATCTGGTGGATCCTTCCCGCCATGAACCTACCCAGCGCCATGAAGGGGTGGGGTGCTAGGGAGACGGGGTAAGAGTAGGACGGGGGCGGCGGGAACTGGTCGTTCAAGTCTTTGACTAGCGTCGATCTGATGTTTACCTTGATCGACTTGTAAGAGGGGGTGCCTGCCCCAACTGGAAGACAGGCCAGTGGGAGGAGGTCGGGGGAGGCGACTGGTAGAGGACCGGAGACGGGGATGAAGGGGAGGGTTCGATGAGCTATGGCGTCAATTGGAAGGTGTTTTCGTATAGGCAGGGAGGGGACAGCGGGCCTCCACGAGAAGGGAGCATAGACCGATGTCAGGCCTCGCATGTGGCAACGCAGGTCGTCAAGGGCCCTGAAGGGGGATGAAGACGGGAACAGGGGATAGAGCCTGGCAGTAGCTGGGTTGGCCTCCGGTGGTAGGCATACTAGCCTTATGGCTGCAAGTCTTTGGCGGTGACGTATCAGAAGGGGCATGGGAGGCAGGGCCGACTCGCAAGCAAGGGTGCCAACAGGTGTCGTGGAGAAGCAGTTCGTGACCCATCTCTGGACAACCCTCCTGAAGACCGACATGCGGTCGAGGAGGGTGAGACTAGGGGAAAAAAGGTCCGCGCTGTAGGAGAGGATCAGGGAGATCAATGATGCAGCCAGACAGTGGCAGAGGAATGGGGGAAGGCCCTTACCGGGTCTAGATAGTCTCTTGATGGTGGCGAAGGCGCCCCGGGCTAGGCCGAGCCTTCTAACGAAGTGGGACGTGGTGCCTTTTGTGCATGAAGTAGAGGCGGGCTCGAACCAATACCCAAGCCATCGTATTGGCTTAGACGGGCGGAAGACGAGGTCGTCCAGCAGAACCGGGATCGGGGGTGGGGGGATTCTCTGAGAGGGAGTCTCCCAGTGCATAAGTTCTGTTTTCGGGATCGAGAAGGACACACCCAGTGTACCAGCTCTCCGCTGTAGGATTTTGGTGATGCCCTGCAGTCTCTGGATATTCCTTTGGTAAGAGCCCGAGGCTACCGTGACCGCGAAGTCGTCCACGTAGGCTAGGATGAGGCCCCTGGGGACCGAGAAGTGGAGGGTGGCATATCTACGCGGTCTTTTTTTTTCTTTTTTTTTTTATCTTCATGTATTTGTTGTTATTTAGGGTAAAAGAACTTGCATGCAGCGCTAGCTATGGCATAAACAATCCCCATTCCTGCTCCCACCCGGCCCGACTGTATCTCCAAGACCCTCTGGTATAGGCCTAACTGCATATCTCGCCCCGAAGAAAAACCCGTCCCTACCTCGCAAGCGAACTCAGAGAATAGGGGAAGCCTAACTAAGAAGAAAGCAGGAAAACATAAGAAGGTAACCGCCTGGGACATCTGAAAAAAAACAAAAGAAACCTCGCACCAGGGTGAGCCCCACAACAACCAAGCCTGAGCTACGCGCTGGTGGCAGAAAACCGTAGAAGTTATCCCGGAATGCGACGTAACCGAGAAAGGGAGCCGCCTGTGGGCTGCGGCGGGAGAGGGTGGAGTAGTAGGGTGCCGGCCAAGAGAGGGTGTAGCAGTAGGGTGCAAGCCGATCCAACCGCCAGCCCGGGCCAGAAACCAAACGCGACCTTGTCGACTATCGGTAATTGTGTTCGTGCCTTGCTAGGCGGTCTCCAACGAGAGTAGTCACAACTTGAACCGTAAGACTAGGACGGTATGGCCAAATCTCCAAGCGAGACAGGCCACGAAGTTACTGGCCGAGGCGTTCCCCCACGGTGCTCGTGCACACAGGGAGACAGGCGTCCACCACAGCCAACGCCAAACGGAAATGAAGAAGAGAGGTCCCCAAGGGAGGAGGGGAGTGAGGTCGACCATCAGGCCTAAAGAGTAGTCCTCGGGTACCGCAGAAACCGTGTTCCCAGCCATCGGAAGCATGGGAAGCGAGCGGTGGCCGACCGTGAGGAGGGGCCTCGCTAAGCGTGGAAAGGGGGCGAGAACGGGCAGCAGAAAGGCAGTACCGAAACCCAAAGAGAGGAAAGCCATGCCGCGTAAGGTAGCAAGTGATGGTGGTGGGAAAAGGGGGAGATGGCCGTCACTCCTAGGCCGAAGCCATCGTGGGAGGAGAGGGGGGTGGATGGTTCGTGAGTACCTAGCGTTGAGGGTTGATTTCAATCACCGGGTGTGTAGAGGAGACGGAGAATGCCTATCTACTCGGTCTTTCATTTTTTTTTTCAATTTTTTTTTTATCTGCAATTTTATTGTGTGTTTAAGGTACACCGTCTGTATGCAGCGCTAGCTATGACCGACGCAAGAAACCTCCACCCCTACTCCAGCCCGAAACAGCCAGAAGAAAAAC
>JACCEG010000074.1:49505-115871 GCA_014065205.1 Tuber brumale | reverse complement strand
ACGAAGTGGGACGTGGTTCCCCTTGTGCCTGAGGTGGAGGAGGGCTCGAACCAGTAACCGAGCCAACGAACTAGTTTGGATGGGCGGAAAACAAGGTCATCTAGTCTGACCGGGATATGGGGCGGGGGGACCTTCTGGGAGGGGGTCTCCCAGTGCATAAGCTCGGTCTTCGGGATTGAGAAGGACACGCCTAGCTTGCCAGCTTTCCGCTGGAGTGTGCTGGTGATTCCCTGCAGCCTTTGAACGTTTCTCCTGTAGGAGTTTGACGCGACCGTGACCGCGAAGTCGTCCACGTAGGATAGGATGAGGCCCCTAGGGACCGCGAAGTGAAGGGTTGAGACATAAATTACGAAAAGCAGGGGGGAGATCGGAGAGCCCTGTGGGGTACCGACGGAGACTGGCGAGAAAACCTGGGGTGCGCCTTGGAAGATCAGGCGGCAGGAGCGGCCGTGGAGGAAGGACCTTATCCACGAGACCATGTAGGGGTTGACTGCCCTGGTGGCTAGTCTGTTGCAGAGGATCGGGGCTGAGACATTGTCGAAGCCTCCCTTGATGTCTAGGAAGAGGGTCGAGACTTTTAGCTTTGGGCGCATGAACAGTTGAACCTCGTGGGAGAGGGTTGCCGCCGCGTCGAAGGTGCTCAAGCCAGGTAGGGAGCCGGTTTGGTTGGGTGAGAGGAGGCCAAGGAAACGAGCCAGGGCCGAGAGGCGGTTAGCCATCACCCTTTCGAGGATCTTAGAAACAGTCTCCAGGAGGACGATGATACGGAAAGAAGAGGGGGTGTCGTAAGAGGGTTTTCCAGGTTTGTCTAGGACTATGCCGTTTGCCTTTTTCAGGGAGGGGGGGTGGTACCCGTATCTAACCAGCGGGCCCAGGAGGGATGTGAGGATTGACGGGTTGATTAGGTGGACTCTCTTCCAGACCGAGTACGGTATCTGGTCTGGCCCAGGGGCAGAGGAAGAGGAGGACTTCTGTAGAGCTGTCGATATCTCTTCTTTTGACAGCTCCGGGACGTCTTTAAACTCTCGAAGGATGCGAGGGGGGGGGGAGGATCCTTTCTCTGGGAAGAAGTGTCCCAGAAGGGCCCTGTTGATCTCGTTGGGGGTCTCCGCTCCCCGAATCTGGGGGAATCTGTCTGGTGGTTTTCCGAACCCGAACCTTTTTGCCGTCCAGAGGGTCTGGGGGTTGGCCGTTTGCAGAAAGTCTTTCCAGTACTCGTTCTTGGCTTTCTTGATAGCCTTGAAGTACAGGAGGCGTGCTTTCCTGCATAG
The DNA here is from genome assembly GCA_014065205.1 of Tuber brumale. Lineage (NCBI taxonomy): Eukaryota > Fungi > Ascomycota > Pezizomycetes > Pezizales > Tuberaceae > Tuber > Tuber brumale. The sequence goes on along the minus strand of JACCEG010000074.1, from coordinate 114,600 downwards.
CTCTTTGGAAGAGGGAAGGGGGTCTCTCCGGGCCGCCCGGACTGAGGAGTGAAAGGCTGATCTTTGTGTCGTTAGGTCGGGGGTCCACCAAGGTTTCGACCTGTGGGAGGGTCTTTTGTCCGGGGTGTGACCTTTGAGTTGGGACCTCACCCTTTCCAGGGCCGTGTCAAACCAAATCGACAGCGTCCTTGACGTGGGGAGCTGGGGAGGGGGGTGAAACTTCATTTCTTTTAGCCCATCTTCTAGTGCGGGCCAGTCGGTCTTCGTCCACGACGGAGCAGGGGGAGGGGGGCGAGCCAGGGTTTCTGAGAGTGTGATAAGGATCGGGACATGGTCTGAGCCCGTCGGAGGGAGGGGCATGCTCCAGGAGCGGAAGTTGGGCGAGAGGGGGGCATTGGCGAATGCCAGGTCTATTACTGAGGGGCGGAGGTTTGAGTCAAAGGGGAAGTAGGTGAGGGTACCGGGTATGTTTAGGAGGCAGAAGCCTTCATCGGCAGCCTTTTCAAAAAACGGGGAGGATGTCCCAAGGTCCTGGACCGTGAAGACGTGGCCTGGGTCAGCTGAGGGATGGTGGATGTTGAAGTCTCCGACGACCAGCGTGGGGGAAGGCGTGTGAGGAAACGCAGCCTCAGGCGGGATGGTCCTTTTAGAGGGGGAACCGTCCCAGGTGCTGTAAAGGTTTATCACTCTGAATTTGGTTGTAAAGGAATCAAAAAATCCAACTGACGAAAAGAAATCCATCGCCATCCAGTCTCTTGCTTCAGAAAACACGGGAAGAACTGAGAACTGTTGCGTGGCCGGGAGGTTGAGATAACATGCCACTCTGGGCTTGCCACCGTTGGGGCAGGGGGGCAGAAAAGGTTTAAAGTTTGCGAACGCAGGGGGCTTTCCCCTATACATCGGGGGGTCTTGGAGGGCAACAAGGGTGGGGGGAGAATCCAGCAAAGAAAAGGAATTAAACAAGGAGAGAAACACATCCCAGCTTCCCAAGCAGTTGTGTTGTAAAACGGAAATAAAGCTATTGGAGTCCGTCGCCAGCACGGAACTCACAGGGGAGGGAAGACCAACCATTACACGCCTTGCGGCGTCTCAGGTTGTGGGACAGGAGTGGGAGTTGCCTGCCATGCGGGGTTCGGCAGGGCACCTCCTTGGGGTTTTGGAACGTTTGCGGGGGGACGTGTTGGGGGGGCATCACCACGCCTAGGACGGGGTGTCTCAAAATCGATGGGGGGTAGGAGGGGTCGTGTACCAGTTGAAGGACCCTCGCCGGAGTCGTTTGTCGTGTCCATTCTTTCCTCATCCTGCGATAGAGGGGGTTCCCTACGGAGAGCAGGGGGGGCGGGTCTCGATGGGCATTCTCGAGCAAATGCTGGGTGTGGGCCTTTGCAGACCGCGCAAAGGGGAGGAGAGGTTGGGCAGCAGTTCGCGACCGCTCTGAGGTTTCCGCCCTTCGGGCAGGTGGGGTTCTGGCATCTGTGTGCCTGTTTTCTGTGAGAGAGGGCGCATATAGGGCAGACCGGGTGGTCGACCTTGCACCTAGCTGAGTGGTGTCCGTACTCATGACAGTTACGGCACTGAGTGAGGCCATTAGCCGAGTATGCTCTCTCGATCTTGCATCGAGAGGAGTAAAGGTAAGAGTTGCCCAACATAGCGGTCTCATACTCCGGGGCCACTGTGACTACGACCGAGGTAGCCTTCTTCTGTGTGCGGGAGTCGCGGTCGGGGTTTAGGTAGCGGGCAGACAGGATCTGAACGTTCTTGACGTTTAGTATTGTGTTTGAGAGGGATTGGAAGAGCTGGTCGTCTTCCTCGGGGAGGTATGCTATGGGAAGAGAGTGAACATCCAATTGCACCTCGTTTGGCGCAGGCCGGAAAGGGAGCCAGGGGGAGTCACCGACTGGGAAGGACTGGTTTAGTTTCGCTGCGAGTGCTTCGTAGTAGGGTGCGTATGAGGTTGAGGAAACAAAGGGTGAGAGGGCAAGGAGGGTTACCGCTCCTCTGTCGTTCACACGGGCGGAGAATGATAAAGGGAGAGTGCATCCAGCCTCGCGTAGGATTGAGGCTGCAGAGTCTGGGAAAGAGGCGGCTATAAGTTCGGCTTGGAGGTGAGGGAGGGGGGAGGAGCGAGGGGCAAAGAAACGCCGTTCTGCCTCTGGTAGACTTTTTGGCCCCCTAACCGGGGGTCTCTCTGCCATTCCAGACGCAACCTGTGCAGCGGACGGGGTGTTCTTGCCCTTGCCCGGCTTACCCTTCTTCTTCTGTCCAGATGAAGCGGCCTGAGCGTAGGAGGATGGGCCGGGATTGGCCGAGGAGGAAGGGTTGGGGTGGAACTCGGAGGCAGGAGGGAACTTCCCGTCTCGGAAGGTTTGTGCCTCCCAAGAGCGTGGGAACTTGGCCGCGTAGGCGGCAGGGTTACCGTACCACTTTAGGTCCTTGGTGCTGTAAACGGGGAAGTCCGGGTCGCTCCCCCCCTCATACAGTGGGGTGAGTTCATCGGCGAGTGTCGGGGCTGAGTCGGCTGGCGCCTTCTCTTTACCTTTTTTGGATGTGACTACCCGAGCCGCCCTCGACGTGGCTTGCATGGGTGCTCTTTGATGGGGTGGGGGCTGTTGGTGGTTTGTTGGTTGAGGGAGGGGGGTGGTCAGACGAGACGCTAGGTCTCTGACCGAGAGCTGAAGTGCGGAAAGTGAAGCTGCCGTGGCATCTTCTGAAGGGGGGGGCGGGGGGGGTGCAGCGGCTTTTGCTTTGCGTGCGGGGAGGTCGTCGATCTGGCCAGAAAGTCGCGCGACTTCCATTGCGAGTTCGTCTATCTGAGTGGATAGCGCCCTGGACGCCAGGAGTGATGTGCATAGGAGGGGGAGAATGACGGCTTCTCCTGGCGAGAGGTCGTCCAGTTCTCCTGAACTAATCCGGGGGAAGAGCTGTGGGGAAACACCCGCGTCTGTTGTAGCATTCTCAAGCAGAGCGAGCAGTAGGGGAACGTGGGGACGGAGTCCTGACACCGACGAGTGTTCTGAGGGGGGGAGGGGGACCGAAGAGGAGGCCATCGTTGTCTAGGTAGTGAGGTCCCAGCCAAAAGGCTATTGGGAGTAGCTGGATCTAGTGTGTACACCGGACGCTGATGGTGTTGAGGGTGAGCAGAAAATGTAGGGGGGGGAAAATAGCGGAAGCGGAGCGTGTAGCGGAAGCGGAGCGTGGCCTATCTACTCGGTCCTAATTACCTCCTTATATAGTTGCCCTACACGCCCTTGTGACTTGCTCCTCAAGTGACACGCCACATATGACTCACAACTGTGAGTCATACCAAAACATCATAAAACAGTCATATGACTAAAGTGGTCACATGCGCAAAACCCATTACCTCTAAATGAGATCATGTGTGAAACATAACATATCACCATAACCATATCATATGATCAAAGTGGTCATATGTGCGAAACCCATGACCTCTAATGAGGTCATGTGCGAAACATAACATACCTATGACTCATAACTAGGAGTCATGTGAAAACCTCTTCCTCGCTAAGCCACATTTGTGACAATATATCGCACTTGGCATGGTCGGAACTTACAGTGGAGTTCTACTGAGTTGGAAGACCTCGTCAAGTGGAGTACCCAGTACTCCAAAAGCAAGAAATCAGGGACTGCTATCTGAGGGCCCGACATCCCCTCACCTTGGGCCTAAGAAACCTTTATATGTACTATAAGTACATTTTAACCCTTTAGGAAAGGGAAATCGAGGTTGTAAACCCTGAATCAGATCGCTCAAATCTTTCCCTACCATATTCTAAAGAAAACCTTCTCTGCCACCTACGATTCATTAAATTCCTCAAACCCTTTAGAGGAAATTAACAATATTGGCATAAGGTACCAGAGCCCAAACCCGACAATACAGTGTTGGGATCAAAATTATCTGAAAGAATTTTCAACGGGATGGTCGAGATACCTCCAGATCCAAGAAAGAAGATAATAGTGTGAGAGCCTATGAACACCCATCCGGATACAATTTTTACTGATGATTTAGCAATACATAGCCCATTCCTGGTGTCTCCTCAGGAACCAGCTTTCCAGAAAAGAGCCCTACCCTCTCACCAATCCTCTAGTGTCATGAGCATACATTGGATATCATGATCCTCCACGCCCAAGCCAGGAGGAGACCAAGCTGCAAACCTAGCTAAGCTAGCTGTCCGTCTGGGAATAATGTTGGGTCGAATAAGGCAAGATATGGACACCTTGGTCGACCAAGCCAAAACGGCCTTCAAAAACTTGCAGGGAGCTACCTAGGACAATACCTTAATGTTAATTAAGGTTCAACAGCAAATCGCCAATGGACAGGATATCTATGACAACGATATTGCATTACTGTTGATGCAGCTGGCAGGCGTGGAGCAAGAGGTCAAAGATATTCAAGAGGAAATGGTACATGAAGTAGCAAGGAAGATAGGCGAATAGGACCAGCGGCAGCAGGCCCATGAAAATGTAACTACCCAGTTACATAGTGGTCTAGGTCAGCAAGGACAAGAGGCCCTTGCTTGAGATGAAACTCTGGGAAAATTGGTGTAAGAGCTCAGTGGTGAATTCAACCTCTTCCGCAACCAGGCAATGCCTTGGGATAAGGACTTCCCAGCATCGTTGATAGACATACACGATGGTTTGAAAGAACAATATACTAGCTGACGCACATTGCAATGCGAGTAAAGAAAATTGGTTGAAGATACCACAGAAGTGGTCAAGTTGCTGATAAAAGCCATAAATGATTTAGGGGAGACAACAAAGGAACCGACAAGACCAGACCCAGCCCCACTATATTCAATCCGAGAAGAAGAGAATGACGAAGACTATTACTCCCCACCTACATGAAGGGAGAAGGGAAAAGGCAAAGAAGCCGCTAATGCATCCCCCTCAGGTACTCAGGGTCGCGATCCTCAGGATCCTAGTAATCCTAATAATGAGGATGATGGGAGAGGAAGAAGAAGAGGAGGTCCTAGCCAAGGTAGGCGAGGACAAACACCAGATCAGTCTGGTATGGCAGAAACACTTGCCAACATGATGGCACTAAATATTAAGTGACCAACAGAGCCACGCCTATTCTTTGAGGATAAACCCACACAAGACATCTATGTGTGGATTATACAAGGCACGGACTATGTGGAGCGGAAGCTGCAAATCGGAGACAATGCCCGGGAACGAGTTATATACGTGTTCAATCATACGAGAAAAGAAATAGTACCTCCTTACACTATCTGGTATAAGAAGGCTGTGGATGGACTTCAAGGAGAAACCCAACAGCCAGAATTGGCTACGTGAACTCGTTTTGAACACAATATGATCAAATGATTTAGCACAGTGGAAGCCGAAAGACTAGCACTTCGAGCTATAAAGCTAGTCAAGTACGACAGCAGTATTGAACATTGCTTGGAGGTCATGCATAACCATAATATTGGCACACACATGACCAGAGAGTTGTAAGCGCCTCGCGGGAGATGCGGTAATCGTAGGATTGACGGGCTTTGTTCTGTACCGAAGCGGTAGCTAGCGAATCAAAGTCCGGAGGCTTTAGCCAAGGTTGTTGAATTGACTTCTTACTGTATCGCGACTACTGAAGTCTCCGAGATGTTTGGTAGGTCTCAAACTAAAGATTCTTGAAGCGAACTGAAGAGAGTAACTGTTCAACCAAGTATATTGAAAAGTCTGTCTGCCGAAGTCTGCTCCTTCTAACAAGATGGATAGCAGTTCTTAAATACATGTTCTAGGCTACCGGAAGCCTTGTTCTCATAACATAATGAACTCCCAAACGGTAGCCCGGAAACCAAACATAAAACATATAGAGTATCAAACCGATAATCGAAACCAAATATAAAACATATAGAGTATCAAACCGATACTCGAAACCAAACATAAAACATATAGAATATCAAACCGATACTCGAAACCAAACATAAAACATATAGAGTATCAAGCCCTATACTATCAGGCTAGAGGCACACTGCGTTTCCTGAAACATATTCAAAACTCAAACAGTATCAACTGATACATGAAAATCCTAACCAGTAACCAGTACCGGTTACACCGCGAAAACAAAATAAAACCCTTATTTCAAAACTCAACAAAAAAATTCCTAATCCTCACTATCATAATCAGAATTCAAATAAGGATCCCAAAAACCTCTGTCAAGCGGGGGCACATTTTGATAGCTCTCAAAACCGTCTTTAGTAGGAGAGTAACACATAGGAATAAACCCAGATAATACTTTAGGAAACTCATCTCCTGGCATGTTATCTGTCCAGCATGCCTGAACCAATTCCATCGCATGTTCTAATCCTTCCACTGGCTCCCAACTATTCTCGCTTGCTGGGTATCCCTTCTAGCAAACCAAAAACTGTCCCTTTCCATATCGTTCCCTGTAATCGATGACTGATTGAACTTCCCATTCTTGTTCTTCATTGATGAAGATGGGTGCCGGCTTTGCAAATGTTCTTCCAGGAAATCGGAAATCGTCGTTAGGGTGGTAAGGTTTGACTACTGAGCAGTGGAAAACTTCTTTCTTCCTTCGGTATATTCTAGCATGCATGCTGACTGTATAGTTCTGGGTGTGTTCATCACATTCGAGTACCGTAAAAGGGCCTCGCCAGCGCGGCTGCAATTTCCGAGATCCACCGGATTCCGTTGCAAACTGGTCTCCAAGAACCATAATCCTTTCCCCAATCTCGACAGGTTTGTGTGAGTTCCTCCTCTTAATTGCTACTCTGTTCGCTCTTGCTCTAGCCAACCCTGACCCTTGATATGCTGCATTTTTGATCTCCTGGTGTCGATTGTAGTAATCATCGGATGCGGGGACTGTGGTAACATTGACTTTATAGGTATCGAGTAGTTGGTATTCTCGTCCATACACAGCGTTATATGGTGACATTCCAATAGTATCGGAGTGACCTGCATTGGAGTAAGCTGTTACTTCGGGGAGGGAGGTAAGCCAGTTGGTCTGGCGGGCATTCACAACATTCCTTAATGCTGTTTTCAGTTCTCGAATCTTCCTTTCTGCTTGTCCATTGGTCTGGTGGTGGCCAGGCATAGCCATAATGTATTCGACTCCTATCGTCTTCAAAGTTTGTTTCCAAAACCAGGAGGTGAACCTAGGATCAGCATCGCTAACAATCGAGGTAGGTATTCCATGAGGGGTGAAAATATGGTGACGGAGTAACTCCGTAGTCGAAATCGCAGTAGCGTTTACTGATGTTGGTATCAGCCAGCTGAAACCAACCGCTCTATCTACTACCACCAGTACTGAATCATATCCTTTCAGCTTCGTAAAGGGACCCATGAAGTCGATAGCATAGCTCGAAAATATCTCCATGGGAAAGGGAAGTGAGAGGATGTTGCCAGTAGGTAATGTAGTCCTTTTCCAGTTCAGTTGACAGATGTCACATTGCTGGACATAGTCTTTGAAATCTTTCCTCATCTCCGCCCAGTAGATGTATTCTGTTGCGTACCGGAGCTTTCGATCAGCGCTGTGGTGCCCCTTATTATGTATTTCTCGTTTCATCAGCTGCCTTAGTGGTTCTCCATTCACTCCATGACCCTTTGGAATGTAAAGGCAATCTTCTCCTCCTCTTGTGGTAGTGTACAGTAGCCCATTGCGTATTTGGTAATGTTGCATCATTCCATTTCGTGAAGTGAGGTTGGAATCCTTTGCTAACTGATAGATAGGGTCGTTTCTATATCCTTTAACCATCTGCACCCTCCAAATGTTCTTCATATCCTCCACTCCTTGGATGATATCCCTTTCGTCCACCACTCTTTCTAATACCGTAACCTGCTCCTCTTCTTCAGGTGTTTCATACACTTGGTAGAGCTCGCCCTTCTCGTAAGGTAGGGAGGGTGGTTCCACTATCGGAACCTCATTCAGGTATGCGAGGGGCCCTCCATAGAGGGGCTCATTGTGGTGGTGTTCAGGGTACTCGGAAGTCGGACTTTCGGTAGGGGGTGTACCACACCCTAGCGCTTTCTTGACATGTTCTTTGATGGCACGGATATCGAGGTGTGGGCGTGGTGAGTGGGTATCTCTATCATTGTGATATTCATTGGTATTAGGTGGAGTTTCGATAACTGGTAGACTGCTGCAAAGAGAGCCCGCGTAGATCTTAGTTTTTGGTTTCAATTCCTCGTGGTCAGGGCAGGAAGGTATGTTGCAGAATGCCCAATGCCTTGATGCATGTTCACGTTCCTCCTCACTCCTACCACTGGTATAACTTCGATGGTCCCCCCAATGGTTTAGAGGTTGGCTATTTCTGTAATCGTCTACATCTACCTGTGCTTGCTCCAGGCTGCAGTTGCGTCCACATTTTGAGTGAGCACCATTGTGCTCAACTGTGAGGGCTTCGAAACGAGACATTTCATGTTCAATGGTGGGTTCTTTATAAGAAAGAAAGAATGAAACAGGTGTGGAACTAGGTGAATCGTCTTCTGATGTAGTATCGTTTACAGTATGTGGGTAATTGTCGCTTTCATCATAAAGGTGGGATAAAGCATCAGCTAAATAGTTCCATTTTCCTGGTCTGTACATTATTTTAGTATCGTACTTCCCAATAAACCCCCGCCATCGGAACTGTTTTTCGGCGGGTGTTCTGCTTGTCTTGAGGTACGTTAGAGGTAGGTGATCTGTGACGATAGTAAACTTGCTTCCTGCAAGTATGTGATGAAATGCCGTTAGTGCATCAACTATCGCTAGAGCTTCCTTGTCGGTTGTGCCATAATTCATTTGGGCATTAGAAAATTTCCNAATTTCCTGCTGTGAAGCGAAGCAGGTCTGGCGTTTTCTGGTGTTTCTCCTTGTCCTACCCATGCTCCCACACCTGTGTTGGATGCATCGGTTATCAACCATATTGGAAGTGACGAATCATATTGTAGTGGTTTCATAACCTCGTATTTTGACACAAGTCGCTTAACATTATCCATGGCTTGGTCTTGGGTGGCGGTCCACACAAATTCTGCAACTCCCGTGAGTTCCGTTAGGGGTGATGTAATGGTTGCAATATGTGGCAAAAACTGGCTGATGTAGTTGACTGTTCCTAGAAATTCCTGTAACTGTTTCTTAGTCTATGGCGTAGTCCATTCTTCGATATTGGGTATCTTTTCTGGTGCTGGTGAGAGTCCTTCATCATTGATGACCTGGCCCAATACCTCTATGCTTGTGGCGAAGAATTCTGATTTCTTCCTGCTTGCGAACAATCGTGCCTCCTTCAGCTTGTCGCAAATCAGAGATATGTGTTTCAAATGTTCAGCCTCTGTATTGGAAAAAATGACTAAATCATCAATATATACCCACATGAATCGTCCTAGGTAGTCGGTGAATAGATTGGACATTATACGCATGAATGTTCCTGTAGCGTTCATATCTCCTTGTAGCATTACTTTGCTAACAAAACATCCAAATGGTGTTTTAAAAGCGTTTTTGCACACATCCTCTGGTTCCACGCTTGTTGGAAAGTAGGCATCGCTATGATCGATTTTACTGCGGTATCTTGCCCTAGTTAGGGCATTAAGGATCATCTTTTGGTCTGGAATGGTTTCAACATCTTTGATTGTAATCTCATTCCTCGCTGTGAGATCTACTAATGGCCCCATTCGTTTCTTGTCCTTTTTTTCTAGTGCAAATATGGGTGCTGCTGATGAAACTACCTGTCTCTTGATAATTCCGGCTTTCTCCTTTTCTCTTAGCCATATGCTCATATCGGTTGCCCATCGTTCCGGTATTGAGTAGGTGGGTAATGAGTGCTGCTCTTTCCCTGGTTGCGGATCTATCTTATGATTGATCTTTCTTAGGGGTGGTAAGTCTTCCGGTATTTCATGGGGAAATACTTCCGGGTGTTGGCTCATGACATCTTCAGTGCTGATCACCGCTGCGCGGATCATACCACTAGTAGGTGTACAAATAATGCGAACATTCTGTTTGGGAAACAGGATTGCTAATTTGCCACATTCGATTTCAGCTTGGTGTTGTTCTAGGAACGGCATTCCTATCAGTGTATCATATTTTGCCAGGTTTCCGACCAACATCCTAGTCCCTGGTGCACTCAGCTTTCCTGCTGATATGTTGGCAGAACATTCTTTATGACCTTCGGATCGTGATCCTTTCGTAGCTAGGTGTATTCTGATCGGTGTTTTTAATTCCTGACAAGGAATTCGGTGCATTGTCACAAAGGTAGCGCTAATCAGGTTTGCTCCTATTGATCCGGTATGGAACAGGACTCTTGCTTCTTTGCCATTGATGTGCATCGTTCTTTCGCGAGCGTCATGAGGTTTGATGTTGGTTGGTCTAGCAGCCATCGTGATAACGTCTTCCTCTTCTTCCTCTATTTCCATGCTATTGATAAACACCTCTTCCTCTAGTTGTTCTTGTTCCATTCTGTTGGAGGTAACTTCTTTCTTCACCTTAGCCTAACCCTTGCCTTTGCCCTTCTCTTCTTTGCTAGGACAGTCTCTTGCTAGATGTCCTTTACCTCCGCAGGTATAGCAAGGACCTTTTTCTTTTCGTTCCTTAGGTTTGGAGTGGTGCTTGTTACTGGTTTCCCGAATGTCCTTTCGGCCTTGTTGTTTGGAAATGAATTCCTACACTGGTTTTTCGAACCTTTCTTTGCCATAAGCACCAGTGCTTTTTAGGGTAGCATCTATGCTTTCCGCATTTTGTATAGCTTCTATAACAGTGCCAGTTTCAGCGTGCTGTAATTCCGCTTCTTGCCGTAGTCTAGGGTGCATGCTCTTAAAGAACAGTTGAATGAAGGTATAGTCGCTTATGGTATTTGCAGGTAGGCGTGATCGGAACATTAGCATGTCAGTTGCGATGGTTGATATTCGCTGTATGTTGCCATTATGCACTCGAGTGATTTTATGGAACTTGCGATAGGTATCATCTTTCTGTTTTGAAGACCGGATTCTTTCCCGTAGGAATCCAACCAAGTCTTCTCTGGTCACGTCTTCACCGAAATACTCTACTGCTTGGAAAGCTGCTTCTTGAGCTCGTCCTTCAATATAGAGGATCCAATAGTTTCCTCCTCAGGCCTCCCTAGTCCGTAGTCTATTAATCCATAGGTATAACTCTACTGAATTATACCATCTATCGAATACTTCTGGTTTGAGGTCATCTCCTGCACCAGTAAACTTACTGGGCGAAGGTACTTTGATACTGAGTTTGGCTGTAACAGCTGGGTTAGGCCTAGGTGTCGGTGGTCAAGGGACCTCTGTTGCTGGGGCTCCGGACCCTGAGAGTCCTGCTTCTAAAGCCATGTCATCTGATCCGTTATCCCTATCCGAGCTTCCTGCATCGTTACTTGGTGGTGCTGGAGGTACTTGTGTACTTGTAGGCTTTCTTGGGGATTCTGGGTACCCTCCGGGGGTAGTGGTTGCTGGTTCTAGTTGTTGTTGTGATGATTCTTCTGTCGATTGTTCAGCAGTATCTCTGACTAACTGCCTAGCAGCTGCTTCGCTGTCTGCCTGCTCCGTAGCTGGATTCTTTGTGAACCGTCCTTTGGAATCCCTGGTATGCTGTTGAGAACCTTTCTCAGGGGCCTTGCCCTTACTTGGTCCTGAAACGCCTTCTATCTTGATAACTTGCTGAAGTTAAAAAGATGTAACCGCCTCTTGGGAGATGCGGTAATCGTAGGGTTGATGGACTTTGTTCTGTACCGAAGCGGTAGCTAGCGAATCAAAGTCCGTAGGCTTTAGCCAAGGTTGTTGAACTGACTTCTTACGGTATCGCGACTACTGAAGTCTCCGTGATGTTTGGTAGGTCTCAAACTAAAGATTCTTGAAGTGAACTGAAGAGAGTACCTGTTCAACCAAGTATATTGAAAACTCTGTCTGCCGAAGTCTGCTCCTTCTAACAAGAAGAATAGCAGTTCTTAAATACACTTTCTAGGCTACCGGAAGCCTTGTTCTCATAACATAAGAACTCCCAAAGGGTAGCCCTGAAACCAAACATAAAACATATAGAGTATCAAACCGATACTCAAAACCAAACATAAAACATATAGAGTATCAAACCGATACTCAAAACCAAACAAAAAACATATAGAGTATCAAACCCATACTCAAAACCAAACATAAAACATATAGAGTATCAAACCCTATACTAGCAGGCTAGAGGCACACCTCGTTTCCTGAAACATATTCAAAACTCAAACAGTATCAACTGATACATGAAAATCCTAACCAGTAACCAGTTACGGTTACAAGAGTCCTGGAGGCAGGAAGTCGAAGATAAACTTCCAAAACAAATACTCCGCACATTGTCAGCTCTGCAGTATACAACGGATCAAGAATGGGAAGAGGTACTATGGCTGTGCAGTCGGTCGGAAGAAGAACTGCTGACCAGAGAAAAGATTGGGTGAGACAAACCGCCCAAGCCCAAGGTAGTCCAAGAGGTGAAAAGAGAAGACCAACATGACTCAAAACCGAAGCGACAAATGGGGACTAAACCTGTTGTCAAGGGAGGAGGAGTCCCACTAGGAAAGCGGAAAAAGGAAAATGAGCCGGAAAGGCCTAGGAAGAGGTTAGGCGGTGTGGTGAAGACCACCTACATGAACTTCGAAGAGGCTCATACCCGTATCCTACTGAGTGTGATAGACACGCAGAGGCGAGACAGAGATTGTACACATTGTGGAAAGAAAAACCACACCAATCAAACTTGTTGGTGAGATGCCCATATATCAGCAGCAACGGTCAGCTCAAGATTGATAAAAATGGGAATTCGATGAGCAAGATTGGCAATTGTAAAGCTTAAATTAGCTCGCAGAGTTGTGACAGTCCAGAACCTAGCGTGAGTTAATAAGATCTAGGAACTGGGGGACGATGAGGAACTGACCTTGGTCAGTTCAATGGCACTAAAGGCGGCGGCAGCTGGGTTTTCAGTGCCCAGATGGAGCCAAAATGGAAATAGGAACCCCCTTTAGCTGGGGTGTATTGGGTACCAACTGCGACAGAGATCGGGTATTCTGTGTGCAACTACAGGAGTCAAAATGGAAAATGATCAATATGGCGCGAAGCAACTCTCTCCTTTCAAGATCAAAGCAAGTAGGCTCTAAGTGAAGGGACCCCACAAGGGACTTACGAGCTCAAGTACAAGAATCAATATATGGAGAGTCGTGATCAAAGGAGAGGATAGTCAACATGCCCACATGGCCTGGGAGCCTACAGTACGAAGTTCCTCAAATCACTTGGTGGCTGCCTGCTACCCATGTGCAAGCAAGTTACTATACTGAAGGAGTTGCGACATAGCAATGCAAGCTCTACCTGATAATAATACACGACAAGAGGACAACTGATACGGGCCGATCCACCTACCACACGAGTCTGAGTTGTATTATATGTACGTACTATCTTGCCTTCTGGCCAGAGTGTGGGATAGGAATATACCGCTTTGGTGGGCAAGGCCCTTTTGAGGGAGCTGGACAGACAACTGAAACCCTAAGGAAAAGGATCGGTGAAAGCGGGAACCCCACACTAGAGGAGTAAAATGGCTAATAACTGCCTAAAAATCTGTTATGAGCCTACATTTGGCGTATCAGAAGAAGGCATCCAGCCTGAAAAGTGGTCGTGCGCAATTGCATAGTGGTGAAATGCCGCTTAGTATGTAGACCCAGATTGTTAGAGCTAAAGAGTTACTAGTTTGTCTGAGGAGAACTCAATGGTCGAAACTACGTGGGCGTAGTAACAAACATCTTGTTACCTATATCCCATACCAACGATGCCTGTAACCGCCTCCCAGGAAATGCAGTAAATGTAGGGTTAATGGGCTTTGTTCTTTACCGAAGGTGGTAACTAGTGAAGCACAGTCCGGAGGCTTTAACTGAAGTTGCTGAATAGACTTCTTACTTTATCGTGACTACTGAAGTCTGAAGATGTTTGGTAAATCTCAAACTCAAGATTCTCGAAACGAACTGAAGGACGTAACTGTTCAACCCAGTATATTGAAAACTATGTCTGTCGAAGTCTGCTTCTTCTAACGCGAAGAATAGCAGTTCTTAAATACTCTTCTTAGGCTACTGAGAGCCTTGTTCTCATAACATATAAGACTCCAAAACTGTAGCCTTGAAACTAAACATAAAACATATAGAGTATCAAACCGATACTCGAAACCAAACATAAAATATATAGAGTATCAAACACTATATTCTCAAACTAAAAGCCAAACATAAAATATATGGAGTATCAAACTGATACTCAAAATCAAACATAAAACATATAGAGTATCAAACCTATACTCGAAACCAAACATAAAACATCTAGAGTATCAAACCGATACTCGAAACCAAACATAAAACATATAGAGTATCAAACCCTATATTCTCAGGCGAAGAGCACACCTCGTTTCCTGAAACAATTTCAAAACACAATCAGTATCAACTGATACCTGAAAATCATGAACCAGTAACCTCTACTACTTACAATACCTAAATGAAAGAACCAAGAAAGTCTTATTCACACCCAGCGTGTGGAATTAGACGCTCCAAAACCCAAACCATACAACTGTCTGGAGCGGATCGCTTACCTCCACATACACGATAAGCGATACAAAGTTGAAGTCTTGTTAGACTCAGGATCTAACTTGTTTCTTGTTAACAAAGACCTAGTTGAAAACCTTCGCGTTCCAATTATTGAATGCAACAATGCAGTTGATATCTTAGGCTTTGATGGATCATCAGCTGCCTTTGGAGGGCAGTGTTACACTCTTCCTATAAGATTGGAAATAGGAAAAAATCGACACATCTCTGAAGTGTCATGTGAAGTGGCTAACACAGGTCACTATGGAATGATAATTACATTTGATTGATGGCATTGTAAACACCCAGTGTCTCACATAGAAGATGCAGAAACTTGGACCTGCTCCACAAATTCTTGTGAAAACTGTGTGGAAGAAGATGAAGGAATAGTGGATATGTTCGAATATGACGAATCTGTCGCTTGGGGCCCTAATGCATATCGCATCGGAAGAATCAGAGCCATCGAAAATACAGTGGATCTCGAATCATTACCAAAAGAATACTGACATTACAAACACTTGTTCGAAGCCCAAACAGCAGAAAGGTTAGCCTCAAGCCAGACATTCGATCACGAAATCAAATCTATCCTGGGATCAATTTCCCCCTGGGGGCCAATATATCCACTATCCAAAAAACAGCTTAAGGCTTTACGGGAATACTTGGAAACAATGATTAAGCAAGGAAAGATTACTCGTAGTCAATCTCCTGTGAGAGCATCTATATTATTCATACCCAAACCCGATGGAAGACTATGCTTGGTTGTGAATTACTGGAATCTAAACAAGATTACTATCCTCCACAAACATTCCCTTCCACTAATGTCCGAACTCCAAGCTCGAGTAGCCAGTGCCAAGATCTTTACCAAGTTAGACCTTAAGGACAACCACCCCTTGATTAGGATTAAAGAAGGAGATGAATGGAAGACAGCCTTCCGAACGAGATATGAGCACTGCAAATATAAGGTTATGCCTTTTGGATTGGTAAATACTCCAGCAACGTTCCAAGATATGATGAATCAAGTACTTAAAGAATACTTGGATGTTGGAGTCGTGTATTATCTTGATGATATTCTCATCTATTCGAAGGATGAAAAGGAACACATCGAAGCTGTCAAAAGGATTTTACAAAGTCTATGGGACTTTCAATTGGCAGTATCGCTAAAAAAGTCCACCTTCCTTGCCACAGAGGTAGAATTCCTTGACTATACGTTAGCGGTCAATGGGGTGTCTATGAGCACCCGCAAGGTGGAATCCATAATGGTTTGGAAAGCACCAAAGTCGGTCAGAGAAGTACAAGTTTTTATTGGATTCGCTAACTTCTACCGACGCCTTAAAAAAAACGTCTCCGCTATTTGCAAGCCTATAACCGTGACATTACAAGGAAATCCAAAAGATTTCAAGCGGGAAGTTGAGCAAGATACGGCGTTCGAAGAATTAAAATACCAATTCAAGACGGGTTCCATCCTCCACCACTTCTTCCCCGAAAGGGAAACGGTGGTAGAAACTGATGCTAGCGATTTCGCACTTGGTTGTGTTCTTTCTCCGTATTTTGAGAAAAGGTTACATCTAGTAGCTTTCCATTCCAGAAATCTAAACTCCGCGGAGCGCGATTATGAGATTCATGATAAAGAGCTTCTCGCGATCCTGGAAGCATTTAAGGAATGGAGACAATACTTGATCGGAATTGAAAAACCAATTACGGTCTTTACCGACCATCAGAACCTACAATACTTTCTTACTTCAAAAGTCTGGAGTGGCCGTCAAATTCGGTGGGCTCAGAAGTTGGTGGAATACAATTACCGCATTGTATACCGACCAGGCACCAAGGGCAGAAAGCCTGATGCATTAAGCAAACGGTTGGAGGATTGTCCGGAAGAGGGATCTATGCATCATGAGCAAAAACCTTTGAAAGCGGAAGGTTTCTTGGTATCGCTAGTAGCGAGGGTAGGCAATGAAGGAGAAGACTAAGATGGAGATAAGGATTTGGATTTGGAACCTCGAAGAGGTGGAAAGGAACCCATTATTAGGGTCAAAAAATTGAGCAAAAAGGCGTACTTGCCAATGAAGGGCTCAAGAATGGTGGCAGGACATGACCTGTACACTATCGAGGATGACATTGTCACGAAATATGGGCGAGCTTTAATAAGGGCAGGTATAGCCGTGAGGCTACCCGAAGGAACCTATGGAAGAGTTGCTCTAAGAAGCGGATTAGCGGTCTGAAACAGAATCTCCACCGGCGCTGAAGTAATCGATATGGATTATACCAGTAAACTCAAGGTTGTACTATTCAACCATAAAAATGAGGACTGCCAGATAAGAATGGGTGATCGTATAGCTCAATTGGTGGTAGAAACGGTCAACACCTCAGACATGATGGAAGTAGATTGCTTGAAACACAGAGAATGTAGAACCATGGGATTCCGAAGCACCGATATAGTGACAAGATCCTTAGTTGTTAAAGAACAGGAACCGAGCATCAGTTGCCTACAGGTATCAGCTAAAGACAACGAATACTGGTATGACATTTCAGAAGTACTGGAGAAAGTTCTAATGTCAAATAGGATAATCCTGCAAAGAGGTATAAAACAGTTCAACCCTGAATTCTTGAGCGAGATACAGGTAGCTATCAGGATAGATGCAGCTGGGAGGCAACGGTGGGAAAAACTCATTAGGTCATAAGATGAAGGAAAGGATTTCTCCAAAGACTGAAACTTAACCGACGATCTACTATACTATAAGCAAAGACTATTCGTACCAAATAGTCAGGCGCTATACACCAAGATCGCAAAAGGATGTCAGGATGCGAAAGTTGTAGGACATTTCGGACAAGAAAATACTTTGGACATAATCAGGAGAGACTTCTACTGGAAAGGGCTTGCAGAATGGGTCAATGATAATGTACAATCCTGCGATCAATGCCAACATAACAAGTCGCCTAGACATGCCAACTACGGAATGCTGCAACTATTGCAAATACCTTACGCAGCATGGGCATCTATCTCGGTGGACTTTATCCCTCAACTACCAGAGTCAGAAGGGTATACTCAGATAATGGTAGTAGTTGATCAGTTTACAAAAATGCCACATTTCATCAAACTTGAGACCTCCGCTACGGCCCAGGATGTCGCAAACATATTCCTAAAAGAAGTATGGAGGCTGCATGGCCTGCCAACCGAAATCGTCTCCAACATGGACTCAAAGTTCACAGGAGAATTCTGGGAATCCCTCTGCAAAGCACTGGAAATTAAGCAAAGAATTTCAATGGTATACCATCCTCAGACTGATGGACAAACTGAATGTACCAACCAAGTGCGGGAAGGATACATCTGAAGTTTTGTCAACTATGATCAGGATGACTGGTATCAGCTACTACCTCTAGCTGAACATGCCTATAACAACTTTGCAACCAACGCTCTCAGAATGTCACCATTCTGAGCAAAGTGCGGATTCTATCCACAAACAGAGTGGATGAAGGAGCGCGAAGCGCAAAATTCAGGAGTGACACTCAACGCGAATTGGATTAAGATGATGCAGGAACAAGTAAGAGGGTCACTAGAAAAGACACGGGAAGGAATGTCAAAATATTATGACTGGAAAGCTCGACAACAGCAGGACTTCAAGATCGGAGATAAGGTAATGTTAAATGCAAACAACATTCGGACCCGACAGAAATCAAAGAAGCTATGTCCAAAGCTATACGGTTCTTTTCAAATCATGGAAAGGTGCGGATCACGAGCCTTCAAACTCAACATATCCAATAAATGGAACATACACCCCGTATTCCATGTCATACTATTGGAACCCTGCTGCGAGTCAGTTTATGACAATCGTCAACCACCCCCTAGAGAACTGGAGGACATTGACGGCGATCTACAATGGGAGGTTGAAAAGATAGTAAGAAGCAAGATTCGCTCTTACAGGAAACGGGGACGTGGCTGCTATCAAGAAAAGTGGGAACTGTGGTACTTCATCAAATAGCAAGGGAAATCAGAAGAGGAGAACACGTGGGAGCCAGCTACAGGTATGGAAAACGCGGAAGAAGTTGTGGAGAATTTTCATAATGACAATCTAGATATGCCAGGAAGGGCAGAAGTAAGATAGTGAGGAAAAGGTTTTCCTACTATGGCCAAGTCAACGTGGGAGGTTTTTTACCCTGACCACACTGAGTCTTAAAATGTATTTAGAAGAAAATTATAAAAAGTTATAAAGGCATTCGAGGCAAATCCTGGTAGGAGGGAGCTCATGTTAGGGATATGGAAATCAGAGACAAAAGTCCACAGACCTCTCGGTAGGGTAACTGTGCACAGACCCTCAATTTACCAGAGTGCCAACACCCTCCTCCGGCCCCCTTATAGGGCCAGCACATCATTAGCGAGATTTCCAGAGTTGCATCCCATAACTAAAATGACACATCAATGAAGCCCACTTCATAACACCTTATACGTCGCCACTGTCCGTCTGACTACATGCAGTTCACAGGGTATACGAGAGGGGAACTTTGGTGACATCTGGGAAGTAGACTGGAAGAGGTCCGTTGAATGCGCATTGAGATAGTAGGCTACTAAGTTAGGCTTCTTAAACTATGGGCCGAAGGTGACCGGACGTTTTCGGCAAAATACTCGAAGAGGATGTCCCAGCGGCAAAAGCTATTAGGGGGATACCGAATCCACCCATACCATTCTGAGATCAGCTGTAGGTTGGTTGGTCCTAGTAATAGGACCCCTCTACTGAGGCCGGCGGACTAAGGGGAAGCACACACAGAAAGCAAGACCCAGCTAAGTCAGTGATCCTGAAGACATTGACACATCAGACTCAGACTGGTGATTGGTACTAGGTAGCCCGGCTTGAACCTGATCACTTCATGACCGAAGAGACTACTGGAACGATAGTCATCCAGACTAGAGCAATATCATATTCTATGGGGACATCTAAGTTGGAGGCCGCTGTTTGGTATAGCAAATAGCGCAGTCATCTTAAAGGAGGAATACTATGCCGTTTCCGCGAAAGGATGTCATAAGTTTCCGGGTCAAACGGTGTTCGCACTTATAAGATTCTGGACATTTGCGTACTAAAACCAGCACTGTACTTCGTGGGCGTAGTAGTTAGAAGTAGTCCGCAAACACTCAGATGCAGGATATAATTATCGAAGAGCCTCCCAAGCTTTACAGACATCATCAAGCAACGGGGAAGAGATCATGTAACGGCCTCTCGGGAGATGCTGTAATCATAGGGTTGACGGGCTTTGTTGTGTACCGAAGCGGTAGCTAGTGAATCAAAGTCCTGAGGCTTTAGCCAAGGTGGTTGAATTGACTTCTTACTGTATCGCGACTACTGAAGTCTCCGAGACGTTTGGTAGGTCACAAACTAAAGATTCTTGAAGCGAACTGAAGAGAGTAACTGTTCAACCAAGTATATTGAAAACTCTGTCTGCCGAAGTCTGCTCCTTCTAACTAGAAGAATAGCAGTTCTTAAATACACTTCCTAGGGTACCGGGAGCCTTGTTCTCATAACATAATCGACTCCAAAATGGTAGCCTTGAAACCAAACATAAAACATATAGAGTATCAAACCGATACTTGAAACCAAGCGTAAAACATATAGAGTATCAAACCGATACTCGAAACCAAACATAAAACACATAGAGTATCAAACCGATACTCCAAACCAAACATAAAACGTATAGAGTATCACACCGATACTCGAAACCAAACATAAAACATATAGAGTTGATACTGGTTGAGTTTTGAATATGTTTCAGGAAACGAGGTGTGCCTCTAGCCTGATAGTATAGGGTTTGATACTCTATATGTTTTAGGTTTAGTTTCGAGTATCGGTTTGAGACTCTATATGTTTTATGTTTGGTTTCGAGTATCGGTTTGATACTTTATATGTTTTATGTTTGCTTTCCAGTATCGGTTTGATACTCTATATGTTTTATATTTGGTTTCAGGGCTACCATTTTGGAGTCCATTATGTTATGAGAACAAGGCTTCCGGTAGCCTATGAAGTGTATTTAAGAACTGCTATTCGCCTGGTTAGAAGGAGCTGACTTGGGCAGACAGAGTTTTCAATATACTTGGTTGAACAGTTACTCGCTTCAGTTTGCTTCAAGGATCTTTAAGTTTGAGACCTACCAAACATCTGGGAGACTTCAGTAGTCGCAATACAGGAAGAAGTCTATTCAACAACCTTGGCTAAAGCCTCCGGACTTTGATTCGCTAGCTACCGCCTTGGTACAGAACAAAGCCCGTTAACCCTACGATTACCGCATCTCCCCAGAGGCGGTTACATTTTTTTAACTTCAGCAAGTTATCAAGATAGAAGGCGTTTCAGGACCAAGTAAGGGCAAGGCCCCTGAGAAAGGTTCTCAACAGCATACAAGGGATTCCAAAGGACGGTTCATAAAGACTCCAGCTTTGGAGCAGGCAGCCAGCGAAGCACCTGCTAGGCAGTTAGCCAGAGACGCTGCTGAACAATAGACAGAAGAATCATCACAACAACCACTGAAACCACCAGCCACTACCCCCGGAGGGTACTCAGAATCCCCAAGAAAGCCTACAGGTACACAAGTACTTCCAGCACCACCGAGTAACGATCCAGAAAGTTCGGATAGTGATAAAGGATCAGATGACATGGCTTCAGAAGCAGGACCCTCAGGGTCCGGAGCCCCCGCACCCGAAGTCCCTAGACTACCGACACCGAGGCCTAACCCAGCTGTTACAGCTAAACTCAGCATCAAAGTACCTGCACCCAGTAAGTTTACTGGTGAAGGAGATGACCTCAAACCGCAAGCATTCGATAGATGGTATAATTCAGTACAGTTATACCTACGAATTAATGGACTACAGACTAGCGAGGCCGGAGGAGGAAACTATTGGGTCCTCTATACTGAAGGACGAGCTCAAGAAGCAGCTTTCCAAGCAGCAGAGTATTTCGGTGAAGACATGACCAGAGAAGACCTTGTTGGATTCCTACGGGAAAGATTCCAGTCTTCGAAACAGAAAGATGATACCTATCGCAAGTTTCATGAAATCAGTCAAGTGCATAATGGCAAGATACAGCGAATATCGACCATAGCAACTGACATGCTAATGTTCCGATCACGCCTACCTGGAAATACCATAAGCAACTATGCCTTCATTCAACAGTTCTTCAAGAGCATGCACCCTATACTACGGCAAGAAGCGGAATTACAGCATGCTGAAACTGACACTGTTATGGAAGCTATACAAAATACAAAAAGCATAGATGCTACCCTAAAAAGCACTGGTGCTTATGGGAAAGAAAGGTTTGAAAAACTACTGAAGGAATTCATTTCCAAACAAGAAGGCGGGAAGGACAAACAGAAAACCAGCAACAAGCCCCACTCCAAACCTAAGGAATGCAAAGAAAAAGGTTTTTGCGATACCTGCGGAGGTAAAGGACATCTAGCAAGAGACTGTCCTAGCAAAGAAGAGAAGGGCAAAGGCAAGAGCAAGGCTAAAGTGAAGAAAGAAGTTACCTCCAACAGAATGGAACAAGAACAACTAGCGGAAGAGGTGTTTATCAATGGTATGGAAAAAGAGGAAGAAGAGGAAGACGTTATCATGATGGCTGCTAGACCAACCAACATCGGGCCCCGTGATGCTCTCGAAGGAACGATGCACATCAATGGCAAAGAAGCCAGAGTCCTGTTTGATACCGGATCAATAGGAGCAAACCTGATTAGCACTATATTTGTGACAACGCACGGAATTCATTGTCAGGAATTGAAAACACGGATCCGAATACACCTAGCTATGAAAGGATCACGATCCGAAGGTCATAAAGACTGTTCTGTCAACATATCAGCAGGAAAGCTGCGCGCACCAGGGACGAGGATGTTAGTCGGAAACCTGGCAAAATACGATGCACTAATAGGAATGCCTTTCCTAGAACAACACCAAGTTCAAATTGAATGTGGCAAATTAGCTATCCTGTTTCCCAAACAGAATGTTCGAATTATTTGCACACCTACTAGTGGTAGGATCCGAGCAGCGGTGATCAGCAATGAAGATGTCCTGAGCCAATACCCTGAAGTATTTTCTGATGAAATACCGGAAGACTTACCACCCCGAAGAAAGATCAATCATAAGATAAATCTGCAACCAGGGAAAGAGCAGCACTTATTACCTACTTACTCAATACTGGAACGATGGGCAACCGACATGAGCATATGGCTAAGAGAAAAGGAGAAAGCTGGAATTATAAAGAGACCAGCAGTTTCATCTACAGCACCCATGTTTGCGCAAGAAAAGAAGGACAAGAAACGAATGAGGCCATTAGTAGATCTCACAGCAAGGAATGAGATTACAATCAAAGATGTTGAAACCATTCCAGACCAAAAGATGATCCTGAATGCCCCAGCTAGGGCAAGATACCGCAGTAAAATCGATCTTAGCGATGCCTACTTTCAAACAAGAGTGGAATCAGAGGATGTGAGCAAAAATGCTTTTAAAAGACTATTTGGATGTTTTGTTAGACAAGTAATGCTAGAGGGAGATATGAACGCTCCAGGAACATTCATGCGCATAATGTCCGCTTTGTTTGCCGACTACCGAGGACGATTCATGTGCGTCTATATTGATGATATACTCATTTTTTCCAATACAGAGTCTGAACATTTGAAACACATATCTCTGATTTGCGATAAGCTGAAGCAGGCATGATTCTACGCAAGCAGAAAGAAATCAGAATTCTTCGTCACAAGCATGGAACTGTTGGGCCATGTCATCAATGATGAAGGACTTTCACCAGAACCAGAAAAGATACCGAAGATCGAAGAATGGACTACGCCACAGACTAAGAAATGGTTATAGGAATTTCTAGGAACAGTCAACTACATCACCCAGTTTTTGTCACATATTGTAACCATTACATCACCCCTAACGGAACTCACTGGAGTTGCAGAATTTATGTGGACCGCCACCCAAGACCAAGCCATGGATAATGTTAAGCGACTTGTTTCAAAATACGAGGTTATGAAACCACTACGATGTGATTCGTCACTTCCAATATGGTTGATAACTGATGCATCCAACACAGGTGTGGGAGCATGGGTAAGACAAGGAGAAACAGTAGAAAACGCCAGACCTGCTTCCCTTCATAGCAAGAAATTCGCTAATGCTCAAATGAATTATGGCACAACCGACAAGGAAGCTCTAGCGATAGTTGATGCACTAACGGCATTTCATCACATACTTGCAGGAAGCAAATTTACTATCGTCACAGATCACCTACCTCTGACGTACCTCGAGACAAGCAGAACACCCACCAAAAACTGTTACGATGGCGAGGGTTTATTGGGAAGTATGATACTGAAATAGTGTACAGACCAGGAAAATGGATCTATTTAGCGGATGCTTTGTCCCGCCTTTATGATGAAAGCGATAATTACCCACATACCGCAAACGATCCTACATCAGAAGACGATTTACCTAGTTCCTCACCTATTTCATCGTTTCTTTCTCACGAAGTACCTACTATTGAACACAAAATGTCACGATTCGCAGCCCTCACAGTTGGGCACATCGGTCCTCAGGCAGAATGTGCAAGCAACTGCAGCCTGGAGCAAGCACAGCTAGATATAGACAATTACAGAAATAGCGAACCTCTAAACCATTGGGGAGACCATCGAAGGTATACCAGTGGTAGGAGTGAGGAGGAACTTAAACATGCATCAATGCATTGGGTATTCTGCAACATACCTTTCTGTCCTGACCACGAGGAATTGAAACCGAAGACTAAGATGTACGCCGGCTCCCTCTGCAGCAGTCCACCAGTTATCGAAACTCCCCCTAACACCAATGACAATCACAATGATAGAGATACCCACTCACCACGTCCCTGCCTTGATATCCGAGCCATCAAAGAACGTGTCAGGAAAGCCCTAGGCTGTGGCAAGCCCCCTACCGAAAGTCAGGCTTCCGAGTACCCTAAACACCAGCTCAACGAGCCCCTCTATGGAGTGCCCCTCGCATACCTGAATGAGGTTCCGATAGTGGAACCACCCTCCCTACCTCACGTGAAGCGCGAGCTCTACAAAGTGTATGAAACACCTGAAGCGGAGGAGGAGGTTACGGTATTAGAAAGAGTGGTGGATGAAAGGGATATCATCCAAGGAGTGGATGATATGAAGAATATTTAGAGGGAACAGATAGTTAAAGGATATAGAAACGACCCTATCTATCAGTTAGCAAAGGATTCCAACCTCACTTCACGAAATGGAATGATGCAACATTACCAAATACGCAATGGGCTACTGTACACTACCACAAGAGGAGGAGAAGATTGCCTTTACATTCCGAAGGGTCATGGAGTGAATGGAGAAATACTAAGAGAGCTGATGACGGGAGAAATACATAATAAAGGACACCATAGCGCTGATCGAAACCTCCGGTACGCAACAGAATACATCTACTGGCCGGAGAGGAGGAAAGATTTCAAAGACCATGTCCAGCAATGTGACATATGTCAACTGAATCGGTAAAGGACTACATTACCTACTGGCAACACCTTTTCGCTTCCTTTTCCCTCGGAGATATTTTCGAGCTATGCTATCGACTTCATGGGTCCCTTTACGAAGCTGAAAGGATATGATTCAGTACTGGTGGTAGTAGATAGAGCGGTTGGATTCAGCTGGCTGATACCAACATCAGTAAACGCTACTGCGATTTCGACTATGGAGTTACTCCGTCACCATATTTTCTCCCCTCATGGAATACCTACATCGATTGTTAGCGATGCTGATCCACGGTTCACCTCCTGGTTTTGGAAACAAACTTTGAAGACAATATTAATCGAACACATTATGGCTACGCCTGGCCACCACCAGACCAATAGACAAGCAGAAAGGAAGATTCGAGAACTGAAAACAGCATTAAGGAATGTTGTGAATGCCCGCCAGACCAACTGGCTTACCTCCCTCCCAGAAGTATCAGCTTACTCCAATGCAGGTCACTCCAATACTATTGGAATGTCACCAGGTAAGGCTGTGTATGGACGAGAATACCAACTACTCGATACCTATAAAGTCAATGCTACCACAGTACCCGTATCCGATGATTACTACAATCGACAACAGGAGATCAGAAATGCGGCATACCAAGCGTTATGGTTGGCTAGAGCAAGAGCGAACAGAGTGCCAATTAAGAGGAGGAACTCACACAAACCTGTCGAGATTGGGGAAAGGATTATGGTTTTTGGAGACCAGTTTGCAACGGAATCCGGCAGATCTCGGAAATTGCAGCCACGCTGGCGAGGCCCTTTTACAGTGCTCGAATTTGACGAACATACCCAGAACTATACAGTTAGCATGGATGCTAGAATTTACTGAAGGAGGAAAGAAGTTTTCCACTGCTCAGTAGTCAAACCTTACCACCTTGACGACGATTTCCGATTTCCAGGACGAACATTTGCAAAGCGGGCACCCATCCTGATCAATGAAGCACAAGATTGGGAAGTTCAATCAGTCATCGATTACAGGGAATGATATGGAAAGGGACAGTTCTTGGTTACCTGGAAGGGATACCCAGCAAGCAAGAATAGTTGGGAACCAGTGGAAGGATTAGAACATGCGATGGAATTGGTTCTGGCATGGTGGACAGATAACATGCCAGGAGATGAGTTCCCTACGGTATTTTCTGGGTTTATTCCTATGTGTTACTCTCCTACCAAAGACGGTTTTGAGAACTATCAAAATGTACCCCCGGTTGATAGAGGCTTTTGGGATCCTCATTTGAATTCTTATTATGATAGCGAGGATTAGGAATTTTCTTGTTATGTTTTGAAATAAGGGTTTTATTTTGTTTTCGGGGTGTAACCGGTACTGGTTACTGGTTAGGATTTTCATGTATCAGTTGATACTGGTTGAGTTTTGAATATATTTCAGGAAACGAGCTGTGCCTCTAGCCTGATAGTATAGGGTTTGATACTCTATATGTTTTATGTTTGGTTTCGAGTATCAGTTTGATACTCTATATGTTTTATGTTTGGTTTCGAGTATCGGTTTAATACTCTATATGTTTTATGTTTGCTTTCAAGAATCGGTTTGATACTCTATATGTTTTATGTTTGGTTTCACTGCTACCGTTTTAGAGTCTATTATGTTATGAGAACCAGGCTTCCGGTACCCTAGGAAGTGTATTTAAGAACTGCTATTCTTCTTGTTAGAAGGAGCTGACTTCGGCAGACAGTGTTTTCAATATACTTGGTTGAACAGTTACTCTCTTCAGTTTGCTTAAAGGATCTTTAAGTTTGAGACCTACCAAACATCTCAGAGACTTCAGTAGTCGCCATACAGTAAGAAGTCTATTCAACAACCTTGGCTACAGCCTCCGGACTTTGATTCGCTAGCTACCGCCTTGGTACAGAACAAAGCCCGTTAACCCTACGATTACAGCATCTCCCGAGAGGCGGTTACAGAGTATCAAACCCTATACTATCAGGCTGGAGGGACACCTAGTTTTCCTAAAACATATTCAAAACTCAAACAGTATCAACCGATACATGAAAATCCTAACCAGTAACCAGTACCGGTTACAGATCTCATCAATATAATATTGTTTCACACTTTAAATCTTTACCTTACCTATTTTATTGAGACGAGCCTTCCTCGACAGATTCTGCAATCAAAGATTTTTGGCCTACGTCCCTCAGATATATACTTGAGTTTGGCGTCTACCTCCAGGCTGACTGTGATGCTCGGAATGTTCCATCCGTGTTCCATAGAGTAGAGGTTTCCTTCATTTGCCGTGTTTTCTCTTTTTTAGTTTTTTAAGGATTGCCAGATTTGTTTCCTTCTCAATTGCCCATGTGGCCAGTTCTTCGACAGTGTTGGTTGTGGATTCATTATGCTCGAATTCATTCTGTAGCTTCTCCGACATGTCTGCCTATAGGTATTGTGATGCCATTGCATCATCCAATACTGCTTCCGTTTGGTGAAGCCTGAACTCCTTCCAGTATTCCGTCATGGATTGGGAACCTTGCTCCATATTCGTTATATGCATCCTAGCTGCACTCCTCAGGTCCACCTCCCCGAATTGCTCTTTGATAGCTTCTTTGAAGTCGTCCCAACTTCTCCATTCTGTTGGTTTGTTTTCTTCGGTGTATGGCATAAGCCATTTGCTTGCGTCGCCTCACTAGAGACTTCACACGTAAATGATTCTTTCTGCGTTCTGTCCATTTTGCCAGTCTGTAGCTTGAAAGTCGATTGTTAACTCAGCTAGCCAATTGCTCAGTTGGTGCCTATTTCTTGCGTATGTTTCAGGTTACTTGACTTTGGGTCGGCGTTGTCCCATCATTTGGAGGATTCATTCCCTTTGTTCTCTGCTGAGTTCTGGGGCTGAGCCCGGCTCAGGGCCTGCTCCTTCTCTACCTGCCGGTCCTAGTGCTTCAATCCTTTTGTCTTCGTCTTCCTCGGAGCTGGACTCCTCGTGAACTGATTCTTCCACTCGTGTTATTGGACTCGGTATTCGTCCAAGTTGCGATACTATTCCACGTAATTTATCTGCTACTTCCGGTAGCTGGAGTGCCTGCTCTTCGCAAGCGTAATCCGTTTTGGTACTATCTAAGCATGGCTATAAGTGACGCTTTGCAATGTTACATTCCGGAACCAGTATCAGTTGTCAGCAATGGGTAGACGATACTTCTCTCGTTCTTTCTCGACATAGTTCTTAGGCCTGTGCCTATGATAAAGTGGGAGAGACTCTCATGTCTCTGATCATTATCGCCTGTGGTACTCTTTCTCCGACTCGACTCTCTTAGTAGAGTCCTTATCTCGTAGGTAGATATTTGTCAAGAGCGTAAAGGTTTTATATTCGTAAAAGCATAAAGTAATAAGTAAGAAAGTAACCTAGAATGAAGTGTGCAGGGCCTATCTACTCGGCCTGTTTTTTTTTTCTCTTTTCTCTTTTTTCTCTTTTTTTTTATCATCATGCATTCATTGTTTTTATGGTACAAGAACTTGCATGCAGCACTAGCTATGGCATAAACAAAACATTAATCTCAAATATCGCAAACACAAAGGAAAAACTCACACCAAAATATAAAATCCTCCTAGTAGTGTTCGATAGCTGACCATCCTCCGTCTCCACTACACCTCTGGTGATTGAAATTTATTTCCTATTTGGGATAGGCTCAACACCACACCAAACTATTACCACTTTTCGGTCTGCACCCTGCCCTTGGCGGGGGTGTAGGCTATCTCTACCCATTCTTTTGGACCTCGAGTCCGTCTTTTCGTCCCCTTCCCTGGGGGTCTATCCCCCTGGAATGCTCTATCCTCCTCTCTGGCATCTCACGATGTCCAGAAACCTCTTTACCTCGCTTTTGCTGTAGCTTCGCTTAGCATCAGCACGGTCGGCTACAACTCTTTCTTTATCTTGGCAGACTGCTGGGATTACGGTTTGCGGTGCGCGATTACGATGGATTCCTGCATCTCTCCTCCTAAAGAAACTGGGAGAGTTGTGTCAGGTCTCCTCAACAGGCTACAGTCAATTTCACCACCCTCCTTCCTCGCCCACGGCCTCAGCTGGTGGTATCCCATCCACTATAGTGACACCATCTCTCTGAGAACAAGGGACTACATGAGAGACGTGGTAAAATAGCTGGCTTTGTTTGGGGCTTGCTGGAGGCCGCCTAGTAAGACACGAACACGATACCGGCAGCTTCTTTGTCGGTTAGGGACAGTTGCCTTCCATCTACACTCCTCACGGCTGCGATCGGCTGGCATCCTACTGCTACACCACCCCTCAGCTGGCACCCTACTGCTACTAGATAGCTTACATCTTAATGCCGTCTTTACTCTTCACGTGCTTTATGCCCGCTTCTCCGCCCAAGCTGGCACCTTACTGCTACCACGGCTAGCGCCCTACTGCTGCCCCCATTCCGCTGGAGTTTCTTCCGGCACCCACTAACCCCCAGCTAGCACCATACTGCTACTACTCTTCAGGGTTTGCGAGTGGCAATGCCCCTCCTGCCCAACAGTTCTTCCTCCAGGTGACCAGGCCGACACCTGCCTCCATACCTTTTTGTGTGCCCACGCCCGGCGCGGGGTTACGGCCCCAACTTTACTCTTTGGATAGTCAACCCTATAGGGGGTGCATTTTGGGATATTAATTGGTTTCTTTTGTGCCTTCGGGCCGAGATTTCCTGGCGGGTTTTTCATGATGTTTCCTGCTTGTTTCTTGTTAGACTTCTCTTGCTCTCTGAGTCCGCTTGCGAGGTAGGGATGGGTTTGGCTGGGGGCGAGATGTGCAGTTGGCGCCATACCAGAGGGGCTTGGGATGGACGGCTTTTACCTGATGGGGGGAGGATTGTTTGAAATTAAGGGTTTTCTTTTTGCTATAGCTTACGCTGCATGCACGTTCTTGTACCCTAATCAAGTAATATATGATATAAAAAAAATAAAAAAATAAAAAAATAAAAAAATAAAAAAATAAAAAAATAAAAGAAAAAGTAAAAAGTGTCTGATAGCAGATACAAATTCCCAAGGAACTAAAACAAAAAGAAATTAAAAAATCATAGCGAAAAATAAAACCAATCACAAAAGCAAAAACTCTTTCTGGGCGGAACAACGCAATTGGCGGGCGTCAAACTTCAGGACCTAAATCCATGGATTGGATGCCGCGTGCATCGGGGAGAGGGCTCAGGAGGAGGGTCCCAGCATACAAGGGGCATGCCAGGGGGAAAGCCTGTGGCAGTTATGTTGAGGTAGCTCGCCAGGGAGTGGAGGGCATTTATGTTGGTCCATAGTAGGCTGTCCTTGCCAAGGTCTGTGAGCCCTCTAATGTGGCGCTCACATGCCTCTTTGCGGGACTCGCAGTGAAAAATGGCATGAGTGAAGTCCTCCTCATCCTCCTGGCAGTGGGGGCAGAGGGGGGAATGGTTGTCAGTGAACCAGGAGGGGTGGCCAGCGAGGTAGCTCTTACCCGAGTGCATCTGGGAGATCCTGCCTGCGACAAACCTACCCAGGCCCATGAATGGTTGGGGCAAGAGGGTCGCGGCATATTGGTAATAGGGTGGGGGGGGGAACTGGGTGGCACAATACTTAGCGAGGGTAACTCTCACTCGTGCCTTAATTGACTAGTAGGACGGGGACCCCTCCCTCAGGGGGAGCTGGTCAGGAGGAAGAAGGTTGGGTGAGGCCACTGGAATTGGGCCTGAGGTGTCAATGAATCGGAGGGTGCGGTATGCAATCGCGTCTAGCGGAAGGTACTTTCTTATGGGGGTGCAGGGGGGGGGGTTTTCCGAAGGAGGAGGGCGTAGACTGGCGTTAGGCCCCTGCTCAAGTGACGGTGGTCCTCCAAGGCCCAGAAGGAGGAAAACGTGGGAAAGAACGGGTGGAGCCTCACAGTCACCGGGTTTGCCTCAGGGGGGAGGCTCACCCGGCGGAAAGCAGCCAGTCATTATCGGTAGAGAACCAATAATAGTACAGGGGAAGAGCCGATTCACATGCCAAGATGTCCACTGGGGTTGAAAAGAAGCAGTTTATCACCCACCGCTGGACAGTACTCCAGAAGACAGACATTCGGTCCAGGAGAGTGAGGTTTGGTAAGAAGAGGTCGGCTCCATAGAGCAGGATGGGGAAGATAAGGGAGGATGCCGGATGATGGAAGAGGAAGAGGAAAAGACCCTTACCAGGCCTGGCGAGTCGCTGGATTATTGCGAAGGCTCCTTGGGCCCGGCCAAGTCTTCTTGTGAAGTGTGAAGTGGTGCTTTTGGTGCAGGAGGTGGTTGAGGGCTCAAACCAATATCGAAGCCAGCGTATCAGTTTGGAGGGACAAAAGAGGTGACCATCTATCAAGACTGGGATCGCGGGAGGAGGGACCTTCTGTGCTGGGGTCACCCAGTGCATGAGTTCTGTCTTCGGGATCGAGAGGGCCACCCTCAGCCTACCAGACTTTGCCTGGAGGATGCTGGTTATGTCCTGCAATCTCGGGACATTCCTCAGATACGAGCTGGAGGTGACCGTGATCGCGAAGTCATATACGTAGGAGAGGATAAGGCCCCGAGGGACTGGAAAGTGAAGGGAGGAGATGTAGATAAAGACCAAGAGTGGGGATATCAGAGAGCACTGGGGAGTGCCAACCAAGACCACGGAGAAGATCTGCGGGGCCCCCTGGAAGACCAGGCAGCAGGAGCGTCCATGGAGGAAGGGCCTTATCCACGAGACTATGTTCTGGTTGACTGCCCTGCTGGCAAGCCTGTCACAAAGTGAGGGGGCTGAGACTTTGTTGAAGCCACCCTTGATGTCCAGGAAGAGGGTCGAGGCCTTGTGCTTGAGGCACATAAAAAGCTGAACCTCATAGGAGAGGGTTGTTGCTGCATCGAAGGTGCTCAGACCCGGGAGGGATCGAGTTTGGTCGGGGGACAGGAAGCCTGGAATCGGGCTAGTGCAGAAAGGCGGGTTGCCATGATCATCTGAAGGATCTTAGAGACAGTTTCCAGAAGAACCATGATACGGAACGAGGCTGGCATGTCATAGGAGGGTTTCCCCGGCTTGTCTGACACAATGCCGTTGGGTTTCTTCAGTGAAGGGGGATGGTGTCCGGACTGGACAGTGGGGCCAAGAATGGACATCCGGATGTTGGGGTTCACATAGTGCACTCTCTTCCAGACAGAGTACGGAATCTGGTCTGGGCCGGGGGCAGAGGACGAGGAGGAGTTTCGGAGGGCCGCTGTTATCTCCTCCGCCAATAGTGGTGGGACATCTCTGAACTCCTGTAGAATAGCGGGTGGGTTTGAGGACTGCTTCTCAGAGAAGAAATGCGAGAGAAGGGCTTTGTTTATATCCATGGAGTTGTCGGCCCCAGGTATCTGTGGGAACCTATCTGGGGATCTGCCAAAGGCGTAGCACTTCGTGGTCCAGAGTGTGCATGGGGTTGCTGTTTTCCGGAAATTATTCCAGTATTCAGTCTTGGCCTTCTTTATGGCCTTGAAGTATAGAAGCCACGCATCTTTGCACTATTGCTTCGATGAGGAGAGGGTGTCCCGTCGAGCCACCCGAACCATTAAGTGGAAGGCCGATCTCTGCGCTGTAAGGTCAGTGGTCTACCATGGTTTGGACCTGCTGGAGGGTCTCTTATCCAGGGTGTGGAGTCTGAGCACAGCTCTTAGTCTGCCAAGAGCTATGTCGAACCAGGTGGAAAAAATGTGGGGTGTTGGGAAAGGGGGGGAGGGTCCAACCTGATGGCTTTGATTTCTTCCTCAAGAGAAAGCCAGTCAGTCTTCATCCATCCGGGGGCTGAGGGGGGCGGGTGGGCCAGAGGCTCCAACTGGGTTATAAGGATTGGGACATGGTCAGATCCCATTGGGGGGAGCGGCATGTCCCATGAGCGGAAGCTGGGGGACAGTGAGGTATTGGCAAAGGCTAGGGCTATTGCTGAGGGGCGTAATTCGGGATTGATGGGGAAGTAGGTAAGGGTGCCAGGGGCATTCAAAAGGCAGAAGCCTTCTTCTGCAGCTTTCTCAAAGAAAGGAGTGGAGGCACTGAGGTCCAAGATCGAAAAAAAGCAACCAGTGTCCACCGAGGGGCGGTGGATGTTAAAATCCCCAATGACCAGCATCAGCGTTGTGGTGTAATAGAAGGCAACCATTGGTGAGATGGTACGACGGAAGGAGGAACCATCCTACGTACTGTAGAGGTTCACAACCTGGAACTTGGTAACAAAGAAATCAAGAAAACCAACAGAAGAATGAAAGTCCACTGCCATCTAGTCCCTTGCCTCCGAAAGGACCGAGAAGACTGAATGCTATCGGGTGGAGGAGAGGTGAAGGTAGCAGGCCACTCTTGGCTTTCCGCCATTAGGGCAGGGGGACAAGAAGGCCTCGAAATTGGTGAATGACAAAGGTCTGTTTCTGTGTAGTAGGGGGTCTTGAAGGGCAACAAGGGTAGGGGGGAAATCCAAAAGAGAAAAGGAATTAAAAAGAGAGAGAAACACATCTTAGCTTCCCAAGCAGTTGTGTTGTAGAACGGATATCAGATTACGGGAGTCCGCCGCCAGCGCGGAACTCAAAGGAGAGGTGTGACCAATTATTACACGCCTTGTGGTGTCTCAGGCTAGGGGAAAAGAGTGGGAGATTACTGTCATACGGGATTGGGCAGGGCACCTCATTGGGGTTTTGTGGCTGGGACGGGGGGATGTGTTGGGGGGGCATCGCCACGCCTAGGGCGGGTTGTTTCAGGATCAAAGGGGAATAGGAGGGGTCGTGAACTAGTTGAAGGACCCTTGCCGGGGTTGTTCGTCGTGTTCATCGCTTCCTCATTTGGCGGAACAGAGGACTCCCTGTGGGGAGGAGGGGGGGGAGGTCTCGATGGGCATTCTCAAGTGAAAGCCAGGTGCTGGCCCTTGCAGACCACACACATCAGGGGGGAGGTTGGGCAACAGTCGACCACTGCTCTGAGGTTCCCGCCTCTAGAACAGGTGGGGTTCTGGCATCGGTGTGCCTGTTTCCTATGAGAAAGGGTGCAGATTGGACAGACTGAGTGGTCAATCTTGCATCTAGCTGAGTGGTGTCCAGATTCCCAGCAGTTACAGCATTGAGTGAGGGTGTTAGCCAAGTATGCTCTCTCGATCTTGCATCGAGAGGAGAAAAGGCAAGCGTTGCCCAACATTGTGGCCTCATTTTTCAGTGCAACTGTCACTACCTTGGAAGTTGCTTTTTTGAGGATTCTGGAGTCACGATCAGGATTCAAGTAGTGGGCAGAGAAAACCTGGATGTTCTTGATGTTTAAGATGGTGTTGCTAAGTGACTGTAGGAGGTCGTCTTCATCCTCCGCAAGGTACGCGATTGGGAGGGAGTGTATTGCGAGCTGGACCTCGTTGGGAGCGGGGTGGAACGGTAGCTACAGAGCGTTCCCTGTCGGAAAGGACGGCTTCAACTTGGCCATAAGCGCATCATAGTAGGGGGCATATGTGGTGGAGGGGACAAACGGAGAGAGGGTAAGGAGTGTGACCACTCTCCGATCATTGACCCGAGTAAAGAAGGACAGAGGTAGAGTGCAGCCTGCTTCCCGCAGGATGGAGGCAGCAATGTCTGGGAAGGAGGCAGCTAGTCGATCAGACTGTGAGTAAGGTAAGGTGGAGGACCTAGGAGCGAAGAAACATTTCTGGGCGGCAGGGAGGTTGCTCGGACCTTTTGCGGGGACCAAAGGGCCAAGCCTGATGCTACCTGGGCAGCGGCGGGAGCATTCTTTGTTTTGTTCGGTTTCCCTTTCTTCTGTTGTTTAGCGGAAGCGGCCTGAGCATAGGAGGAGGCGCTGGACTGAGCCGACGGGTGTGGGACAGGGTGGAACTTCACGAGAGGGGGGTATTTCCCTTTCCTGTAGGTCTGAGCCTCCCAGGAGCGAGGGAATTTCGCCACGTATGCAGCCAGGGGGCTGTACCACTACTGGTCTTTCATGCTGTAGCAGGGGATGTCCATGTCGCCACCACCCTCATAGAGGGAGGTCAGCTTATCGGCAAGGGTTGCTGTGGGGGGGGAGGTGGCCCTCTCTTTACCCTTTTGGGAAGGAGCCACCCGCAACATGTTGGTGCCAAGTGGCACAGGTGTGGGGTGTTAGGATGGGGGCGGTTGGTGGCCTGTTAGTTGTGGGAAGGAGGTGGTCAGCCAGGACACAAGGTCTCTAACCGCCAGCTAGAAGGCGGAGACAGACGCTGCTGTGGTGTTGTTCTGGGTGGGGAGGGCAGGAGGGCACTGGGGCTTATCCCGACAGGAGTAGAGTTCGTCAACTTGTCTGAAAAAGTGAGCGATTTCGCGCACCAGCTTGTCAATCTGGGTGGAGATCGACCTTGAGGCCAGAAGGGAGGTGCAGAGGAGGTAGAGGATGACAGCCTCCCCGGCGGAGAGGTCGTCAAGCTTTGTGGAACTGATGCGGGGGAAAAGTTAGGTGGATATCCCCATATCCGTTGAGGACCTCTCTAGCAGCTCCAGGAGGAGGGAGATGTGAGGGCGGACTCCCAACACAGAGGAGTATTCTGAAGGGGGAAGGGGAACTGAAGCCATTCTAGTCATGAGAGGGAGGCCTCGGCCTGGGGGTCTTTAGGATAGGAAGGATGTATGGGTACACCAGACACCAATGGTGTTGAAGACGAGGTAAAAATGTCGGGGGGGGGGAAATAGCGGAAGTGGAGCGTACCTATCTACTCAGCCTTTTTTTTTTCTTTTTTTATCTTCATGTGTTCGTTGTTATTTAGGGTACAAGAACTTGCATGCAGCGCTAGCTATGGCATAAACAATCCCCATTCCTCCTCCCGCCCGGCCCGACCGTATCTCCAAGCCCCTCGGATATGGGCCTAACCGCACATCTCGCCACAAAGAAAAACCCGTCCCTACCTCGCAAGCGAACTCAAAGAAAAGGAGAAGCCTAACTAAGAAGAAAGCGGGAAAACATAAGAAGGTAACTGCCAGGGACATCTCAGAAAAAACAAAAGAAACCTCGCACCAGGGTGAGTCCCACAACAACCAAGCCAGAGATACGCGCTGGCAGCAGAAAACCGTAGAGGTTATCCCGGAACGCGACGTAACCGAGAAAGGGAGCCGCCTGTGGGCTGCGGCGGGAGAGGGTGGAGCAGTAGGGTGCCAGCCGAGGGAGGGTGTAGCAGTAGGGTGCAAGCCGATCCAACCGCCAGAACGGGCCAGAAACCGAACGCGACCGTGTCAACTCTCGGTAATCGTGTTCGTGTCCTACTAGGCGGTCTCCAACAAGAGTAGTCCCAACTTGAACCGTAAGACTAGGAGGGTATGGCCAAATCTCCAAGCGAGACAGGCCCCGAAGTTACTAGCCGAGGCGTTCCCCCACGGCGCGCGTGCACACAGGGAGACAGGCATCCACCACAGCCAACGCCAAACGGAAACGAAGAAGAGAGGTCCCCAAAGAAGGAGAGGAGCGAGGTTGACCATCAGGCCTAAAGAGTAGTCCTCACGTACCGCAGAAACCGTGTTCCCAGCCGTCTGAAGCATGGGAAGCGAGCGGTCGCCGACCGTGAGGAGGGGCCTCGCTAAGCGAGGAAAGGGGCAAGAACGGGCAGCAGAAAGGCAGTACCGGAACCCAAAGGGAGGAAAGCCACGCCGCGTAAGAGAGAAAGCGATGGCAGTGGGAAAAGGGGGAGGTGGCCGTCACTCCTCGGCCGAAGCCATCGTGGGAGGGGAGGGGGGGTAGATGGTTCGTGAGTACCTAGCGTTGAGGGTTGATTTCAATCGCCGGGTGTGTAGAGGAGACGGAGGATGACCTATCTACTCAGCCTTTTTTCTTCTTTTTTTTTCTTTTTTCTTTTTTTTTTCTTTTTTTATCTTCAATTTTATTCTGTGTTTAAGGTACACCGTCTGTATGCAGCGCTAGCTATGCCTGACGCAAGAAACCTCCACCCCTACTCCAGCCCAAAAAAGCCAGAAGAAAAACCGTGACGAAGTCCATCAACATCAGAGACCAGGTGCCCAGCCCGTGGGCCCCACGACTTGAACGCGGAAGGGTTTCGCCTAGAGCCACCAACTCCAACACCCCGTGCAGTCGAAAAAACTCCCCCGCCCCGCAACTTGTAGTATACACGAACGGTAAAGACTGTAGAAAAAAAAAGCCACCCAAGCCCATCAGAACAAAAAGAAGCCCCAGTACCAAACAGTGTCCCAACAAAAAGAAGGGACCCGCAGCATTGCTGGGAGGATCGGTGTCATCCAGGCCCGGGAAGCCCGGTGGAGACGCCCGGGGGGCATCGAGGTAAGGTGGTGTAGCAGTAGGGTGCAAGCCGAGCGAGGGTGTAGCAGTAGGGTGCAAGCCGATCCAACCGTCAGGTCAGGAAGGAAACCAAACGCGACCGTGTCAACTCTCAGTAATCATGTTCGTGTCTAACTAGGCGGTCCCCAGATCAGAAGGCAAGCGTTTTACCGCATCCCTCATGTAGTCCCTTGTTCTACGAGAGATAGCGTCACTTAGTGGATGGGATACCACCACTTAAGCCAACCGAGGGGATGAGCGAGATCGACCCGTGGGCCTGTTGAAGAGTCCTCGCGTACCGCAAACCGTATTCCCAGCCGTCTGAAGCATGGGGAGTGAATGGTCGCCGACCGTGTGGAGGGGCCTCGCTAAGCGAGGAGAGGGGCGAGAACGGGCAGCAGAAAAGCAGTACCGGAACCCAGAGGGAGGAGAGCCTCGACGCGTACAAGAGCAGAAGAGGGCAGTGAGGGGAGGAGGGAGATGGCCGTCACTCCTAGGCCGAAGCCATCGCGGGAGGAGAGGGGGGGTGGATGGTTCGTGAGATCAAACGAGGAGGTTTGATTTCAATCGCCGGGTGTGTAGAGAAGACGGAGGATGACCTATCTACTCAGCCTTTTTTTCTTTTTTTTTTTCTTTTTCTTTTTTCTTTTTTTTCATCAATTTTATTCTGTGTTTAAGGTACACTGTCTGTATGCAGCGCTAGCTATGACCGACGCAAAACCTCCCCCCCTACTCCAGCCCGAAACAGCCAGAAGAAAAACCGTCACGAAGCCCATCAACATCGGAAACCAGGTGCCCAGCCCGAAAGCCCCATGAATTGAACATGGAAGGGTCTCTCCTAGAGTCGCCAACTCCAACACCCCGCGCAGTCGAAAAAACTCCCCCGCCCCGCAACTTGTAGTGTACACAATGTAAAGACAGTAAAAAGAAAGCCCCCCAAGCCCATCAGAAGAAGGAAGCCCCAGTACCCAACAGTGTCCCTCCAGAAAGAAAAGACAAAGTCTCGTCAAAACAGGAAAGTACCCGCGGCATTGCTGGGAGGATCGATTCCGTCCAGGCCGGGGAAGCCCGGTGGAGACGCCCCAAGGACATCGAAGTAAGGAGGTGTAGCAGTAGGGTGCAAGCCGAGTGAGGGTGTAGCAGTAGGGTGCAAGCCGATCCAACCGTCAGGTCAGGAAGGAAACCGAACGCGACCGTGTCAACTCTCGGTAATCGTGTTCGTGTCTTTCTAGGCGGTCCCCAGAGGCAGAAGGCAAGCGTTTTACCGCGTCTCTCATGTAGTCCCTTGTTCTACGAGAGATAGCGTCACTTAGTGGATGGGATACCACCGCTTAAGCCGACCGTGGGGAGGAGCGAGATCGACCCGAGGGCCTGTTGAGGAGTTCTCGCGTACCGCAAACCGTGTTCCCAGCCGTCTGAAGCATGGGAAGCGAGCGGTCGCCGACCGTGTGGAGGGGCCTCGCTAAGCGAGGAAAGGGGCGAGAACGGGCAGCAGAAAAGCAGTACCGGAACCCAGAGGGAGGAGAGCCACGCCGCGTAAGAAAGCAAGCGATGGCAGTGGGAGAGAGGGGGGAGATGGCCGTCACTCCTAGGCCGGAGCCATCGTGGGAGGAGAGGGGGGGTGGATGGATGGTTCGTGAAGATCAAGCCCGGAGGGTTGATTTCAATCGCCGGGTGTGTAGAGGAGACGGAGGATGACCTATCTACTCAGCCCTCGTGGCTTCCTTATATAGTCACTCTTCACACCCCTATGACTCACACCTTGAGTCAGGCACAACATATGAGTCACAACTGTGACTCATACTAAAACATCATAAACTAGTCATGCGACCAAAGTGGTCACATGCGTAAAACCCATAACCTCTAAATGTGGTCATGTGCGAAATATAACATATCGTCATAACCAAGTCATATGACCAAAGTAGTCACATGCGCACAACCCATGACTTCTAAATGAGGTCATGTGTGAAACATAACATACCTATGACTCATAACTATGAGTCATGTGAAAACATTTTCCTCGCTAAGACACATCCATGACAATGGATATTGGTATCAAGTAGATGTTCTTTGTACTGTTAGAAGGTCGGCATCGCGTACATCCAGGTTCTGAAGTGCCAGATGTTGTATCACAAGCACCCTGTAGGAATCTGGGGTCAAAATTATTGAAATTTCCTATTTCTTCATTTCATAAGTATATTTCTTTTAAATAACTTGTATTTCTTTCCTTAGTTATATTTCTGGTTTACCTATAGATCACGAACATTACTACAGCTAGAGCATATCTATCAGGTATTTCACTTATATTTGATGATAACGATAGGATAATTGGATATATATTTTCTTATTGTATGTGCGAGATATCTCAGTTATTTTTACTTATGTACTGCAACCTTTTCAGAATGTACATTCCATCTTGTTTTTCTTCTTAAAATCTCTCATACCATTACAATTTATATATATTTTATTTGGAATTTACTTGGCAGGTTTTCGGGCTCAAACTTGTTCGCACTTATGTTTTTACAAGATTTTCTCCTTTATTTCTTTTCTTCACTTAAGTATGCACACCTGTATATATAGCTGGTTACTACTCCGAGTGTTAGAAAGAATTAAGTACAAGAATTACTACCAATCTACCTTCTTACTATCATCCTCCTTGCCTAAGTGTGCCTACAGTATATCTTTAATACTGTATCGTATTCTCGTACTCAAGCTATTAAGATTGTGCTGCTACATACAAACTCAATAAAAGTCAGTACTAAGTCAAAGCTTCACTAGAGAATACCACCTGCACAACAGCCTGTAGCTCCATAGATATTGGCATCGAGTAGACATTCCTTATACTGTTAGAAGGCTCGCGCCAGGTACATCTATGTGCCAAAGTGCTTGATGCTGTACCCCAAGTGCTCTGTAGGTATCTGGTGTCAAAGTTAGCACTAAGTCAAAACCTCGCCAAAGAATACCACCTCCACCACAGCCTGTATATCC
This sequence comes from Tuber brumale, assembly GCA_014065205.1. Lineage (NCBI taxonomy): Eukaryota > Fungi > Ascomycota > Pezizomycetes > Pezizales > Tuberaceae > Tuber > Tuber brumale. Next base: position 74,347 of record JACCEG010000074.1, on the reverse strand, counting down.
ATGTACATTAGTGTCAAGTAGACATTGTTTGCACCATTGGAATGCTGGTATCGACTACACCTTAGTGCCAAAGTGCCAGATGTTACAATACAAGGACTCTGTAGGAATCTGGCATCAAAGTCAGCATTAAGTCAAACCCTTACCAGAGAATACTGCCTCTACAACAGCCTGTAACTCCATGGATATTGGCATCAAGTAGATGTTCTTTACATCATTGGAAGGCTTGCACCAAGTACATCTAGGTTCCAAAGTGCTGGATGCTGTGCCGCAAGGACCCAGTAGGATTCTAGCATCAAATCAGTACTTAGTCAAAATCTCGTCAGAGAATACCACTTCTACAACAGTCTATAACTCCATGGATATTAGCGTTGAGTAGATGTTCTTTGCACCATTGGAAGGCTGGTGTCAGGTAGGTCTAGGAGCCAAAGTGCCCGATGTTGTGTTGCAAGGAATCTGTAGGAATCTGGCATCAAAGTCAGCATTAAGTCAAATCCTTGCCAGAAAATACCACCTCCACAGTAGCCTGTAACTCCATGGATATTGGCATTGAGTAGACGTTCCTTGTATTGTTGGAAGACTCACATTGAGTGCTTTCAGGGGCTAAAGAGCTAGATGCTGCACCCTAAGGCCTCAGTAGAAATTTGGTGTCAAAATCAGTACTAAGTTAAAACCTCGCCAAAGATGTGCTAGGCTGTACCTCCATGGATATTCATGCTGAGTAAACGTTCTTAGCACTGCTGGAAGGCCGGCATCGAGTATGTATAGGTACCAAAGTGTCACATGCTGTAACAAAAGGGTTCTGTAGGAATCTGATGTCAAAGTCAGTACTAAGTCAAAACTCCACCAAAGACGCACCAGGCTGTAACTCCATGGGTCTTCGTGCTGCATGGACATCCTTGTTACTATTGGAAAGCTGGCATCGGGTACACCTAGGTGCCAAAGTGCCAGATGTTCCATCATAAGGTCTCTGTAGGAATCTGGCGTCAGATTCAGTAATTAGTCAAAATCACATTAAAGACATGCTAAGCTCTAGCCCATAAGTATTCGTGCTAAGTGGATGTTCTTGGTACTGTTGGAAAGCTGGCGTCGAGTGCATCTAGGTGCCAAAGTATCACATGCTGTACCAAATTGGCTCTGTAGGAATCTCGTATCAAGTTCAGCACCTAGCGAATTGTGGGGGTAAGGGAGAATGTTATGTAGTTGCAAGAGCTAAAACATTAGCCAGGATATGAACCACCCCTGGCCTGGGTCAAGTTACTACTAGGTGAAGTCAACTATCACTCCCTTTTACAGTGTGAACTTGGAGCATTTTCACTCAGCCATTGTTCTAGAACTAAAAATAGATTTCCTGCCATGTCTCCTATTTTTGCTACTACATAAAGGTTAGCTTTCTTGCAAAGTGGCTGGTTCCAGTACTTCCCATGACTAGCGTAGTATCAGATCTTTGTTGTTCTAGCCATGCTAGTATGACCTCCTAGCAACCGTAACCAGATCCTGAGATGAGGCCTGCCAAGTCTCTTCCTAGAATGTCTTCCAGATGCTCCAGACATTCCCTGTTACCACCAGACACCCCTGATATCCCCTGTTACCACCAGACACCTCTAATACCTCCTGTTACTACTAGATATACTGGATGTACTAGCAATGTCTGTGGTACCTCCAGATTTACAGGACATACCCAGGAGGTCCATGGCACCTCTTAATTTACAGAATAGGCCAGATGTAATTTATACCTACCTGTTGTCTGGATGTCGTACCTGCACATCTGAAGCAACTATATTTTTTACTGTTGAACAGATATTGAAGTAAAGCAGTTCATGATCCATTTCTGCACTATTTTCTAAAAAACTGACATCTTGTCTAGCAGCGTGAGACTTAGTAAGAAGTGGTCTGATTCGTAGAGGAGGATGAGGGCTACCAGTAACATCGCTAGCCAGTGGCAAAAGAAAAGGGTGAGATCTTTTCCAGGCCTAGAGAGTCTTCTGATTGTACTGAGCATACCTTGTTTTAGAGCTAATTTGTAGAGAAAATATACAGTGGTACCTTTGTGACAGGAGGTAGATATTGGTTTGAACCAGTATCCTAACTACCTGAGGAGACTCGAGGAGTGAAAGAGCAATTTGTCCAACAGGACTGGAATTCTGGAGGGGGCAGTCTTTTGGGCTGCTGTTGACCAGTGCATAAGCATAGTTTGGGAATCAAGAAAAATACACATAATCTTCTCACCTTGTACTTGAAAGAATCTACTAGGCCCTGGAGTCTCTTAATATTGTGCCTGTAAAAGTGTGAAGCAACTGTAACTGTGAAATTGTCCACATAAAAGAGTATGAATCCTCTTGGGACAGGGAAATATAGTGTAGACATGTAAATGACAAAGAGTAGGGAGGAAATTGGGGAGCCCTATGGTATGCCCACTTTGACTGGTATGAACTTGTTGGAGGCTTCTTAGAAGACAAGGCAGCAAGACCTTCCATGGAGAAATGACCTTATCTATGAGACCATGTACAGATTTACTTCTCTTGTAGCCAGTCTTTCAAAGAAGATTGTAGAGGAGACATTGTCGAAACCTCCATTAATATCTAGGAAAAGAGTCGAGACTTTCATCTTGCAGCAGAAGAAAATTTGTACATTGTGAACTAGTATAACACAAGCATCAAATTTGCTTAGGCCTGGGAGAGAACTACGCTGGTACTAGAAAAGGAGGTTGAGGCAATGTGCCTGGAAAAATGGTCCCCTCACCATGATCCTTTTCCAGATCTTGGAGACTGTTTCAAAAAGGAATATCATCCTGAAGGTGGCAGAAGTATTGTAGGAGACCTCGCCAAGTTTGTCAAAGACTATGCCATTTGCTTTCTTCAGGAAAGGAAGGTGGAAACTGAAGGATACTAAGGAGCTAAGAACGGAGGTCAGGATGGAGGAGTTGTACCTGTGAACTCCTTTCCAGATTGAATAGGGGATCTGGTTAGGACTAGGGGCCAATGATAGGCTGGTCTTTTGGAGAGCTTCTGTGATCTCCTCCTCCTCAGACAGGGTAGGGATATCTTTGAATCTCTTCAGTATGGGGCATGGGCCTTTAGAGACCTTGGCGGGAAAGAAATGGGACAAGAGGACATCATTAATCATCATAGGTGAGTCAGCCTCTAGTATTTGGGGGAACCTGTTGGGGATTTGCCGAAAGCAACCCTCTTCACCATCTATAAAGTTTTTGGATTGCCAGATTCAAGAAAATATTTCCAATACTTGTCCTTGGCCTTTTTTATCACCTTGAATTGAAATCTCCAGGCTGCTCTATACCCCTCTTATATATTCTGTGGACAGGTTGCTGTCGGCAGTTTGGCGAGAACATATATGGTATTATAGGAGTACCTTTATTGCTTTCCACTTACTAGAGTGCGAACAACTCTTCAGGCTTAAGCCTATGACACTCAGAGCTTGTAAGGGGGTCGGAGGAGTATGTTAGGAACCTCACCTACAAGTTATGGAATGTTTGTAGCTCAATTACTCCTTTGGGAGGTCATTATATCATGTGGGGTTCGGAAACTTCTAAGTTATTTTGTATGACAAATATTATGAGAACTTCCTCTAAAGTCCTATATAACAAGTTACCTACAGAGTAGAGTAACTTGCAGAGGCGAGAGACTGGATGGCAGTTGACTTTTATTCCTCCATTGATTCATTGGATTCTTTTGTCACCAAGTTTCCGGGTTGCAAACCTCTACAGTACATGTGACAGCTCCCCCTTCCGCCGAACCATCTCACCAGAAGTTGCCTTTCCCCACACCGCTACGTCCACGCTAGTCATCAGGGACTTTAATATATATCACCCATTGGCAGACCCAGGTCATTTCTTCTCAACCTCTGACCTTACTGCCTCCACCCCTTTCCTTGAAAATACTGTACAGGAGGGTTTCTGTCTCCTGAACACTCCTGGCGTCCTCACTTACTTCCCCTTCAACTCCAATATACGTCCCTCAGTGATAGACCTGGCATTTGCCAACGCCCCGCTGTCCCTCAATTTTCGGTCTTGGAGGACACCCCTCCCCCCGACAGGGTCTGACCATGTCTTGGTCCTAGTAACCCTTTCGGAACTCCTGGCTCACCCCCTCCTTCCAAAGCCCACATGGACAAAGACCAATTAGCTCACGCTTGAGAAGGAAATGAGGGCCACGAGAGTCGATCCCCCTCGTCCTCTCCCGACACCCTACACTTTCTCCACCTGATTCGACACAGCTCTGGACAGGCTGAGAGTAGTGCTTAGGCTCCACACGCCGGCTAAGAGGCCTTCCAACAGGTCCCAACTGTAGTGGTCCCCCAACCTTACCGTGCAGAGGTCTGTATTCCACTCCATAGTCAGCGCAGCACAACAGAATCCTCTCCCCTTATCGAAAGAGTGATGCAAGATAGCGTGGCTCATATACTTCAAGGCCATTAAGAAGGCCAAAAACAATTACTGGACCAACTTTTTGAAGATGGCCACCCCTCAGACACTTTGGACTGCGAAACGCTTTGCTTTCGGCAGGCCTCCAGACAGGTTCCCCCAGATACCTGGAGCTGACAGCCCCACATCAATCAATGAAGCACTTCTCCTGCACTTCTTTCCTGAGCGGTGATCTTCCAGGCACCCAGCCATCCTGCACAAGTTCAGGGACGTTCCACCGCTCTCAGTGGAGAAGATCACTGTCACCCTCAGAAACTCTTTGTCCTCCTCCGCATCTGGTCCAGACCAAATACTATACTCTGTTTGAAAGAAAGTACATTCCATGAACTCCAGCATCCTCACATCACTTCTTGGCCCACTGGTTCCCTACGGGCACCATCTCCCATCCCTGAAGAAAGCCAGTAGCATAGTACTAGACAAAGCAAGGAAAGCCTCCTACAATACACCAGCCTCTTTTCAAATCATCATCCTTTTGGAAACTATCTCTAAGATCCTCGAAAGGATTATGGCAACCCGCCTCACTGCCCTAGCCCACTTCCTGGGCCTCCTATCTCTGCACCAAACTGGTTCCCTCCCGGGTTTGAGCACCTTCAACGCGGCGGCCACTCTGTCCCTTGAAGTTCAGCTTTTTATGCGCTCCAAACTCATGGTCTCAACCCTGTTCCTCCACATTAAAGGCAGTTTCGACAATGTCTCTACCTCCCGCACATTGCGAAATGCTTGCCACCAAGGCCGTAAATCCGTACACGGTCTCGTGGGTAAGGTCCTTCCACCACGGCCGCTCTTGCCATCTGGTTTTTCAGGGGGCTCCCCAGATATTTTCCCCAGTTTCGGTCAACACCCCACAGGGGTCCCCAATCTCGCCACTCCTGTTCGTCATCTATGTGTCGACCTTTCACTTTCCAGTCCCAGGGGCTTTATCCTCTCTTATGTGGATGACTTCGCAGTCACAGTTACCTCCGGCTCATACCAGAGGAATGTCCAAAGGCTTCAAGAAATCACCAGATCCCTCCCGGGGAAGGCGAGGAGGTTAGGAGTCTCTTTCTCAATCCCAAAGAGAGAACTCCTGTACTGGACCACTCCAGCGTAAAAGGTCCCACCTCCACCTATCCCAGTCCTGCTAGAGGGCCTCCTCTTTTACCCCTCCAAACTGATCCGATGGCTTAGCTACTGGTTCAAACCCTCGACCACCTCATACTCGAAAGGCACCTCCTCACACTTTATGAGAAGACTCACCCTAGCCCAAGCGGCCTTTGTGACGATTCAGAGACTCTCCAGGCCTAGCAAAGGCCTCCTCCCCTTTCTGTGCCACCGTCTCGCTTCCTCCCTCATCTCCCTGATCCTCTTCTATGGAAGCGACCTCTTCTCACCCAGCCTCACCCTCTTAGACCTCATGTCCATCTTTTGGAGAACTCTCCAAAGGTGGATGACAAACTGCTTCCCCTCGACCCCAATCGGCATCCTTGCATGCAAGTTGGCTCTCCCCCTTCTCCCACTATTAATCCTCCACAGACAGAGGCTGGCCGCTATCTGACTTGTTTGCCTCCCTCCAGAGGCCAACCCGGCAACTGCGAGACTCCACCCTTTTTTCCCAACCTCCTCTCTCTTCCGCGCCTTGGAGGACCACTGTCACGTCACCAGGGGCCTGACATCAGTCTACGCTCCTCTTCTCTGGAAAATGAGCCCCTCCTGTCCCCATATAAGGAAATACCTACCTCTAGATGCGATTGCGCACCGTACTTTGCCATTCATCAGCATACTCGGTCCCATCCCAGTCGTCTCGATCGACCTCCTACCACCAGATCAGCTCTCTGTAAGCTATGGGGTCCTCTCCTATCAATCGATCAAGATAAGCGTAAAGACCACGCTTGCCAAGGATTGGGCTACCCAGTTCCCCCCCCCACCCGGTTACCCATATGCCCCAACCCTCTCACCCCATCTATTTATGGGCCTTGGGAGGTTTATCGCTGGCAGAATCCACCAGATGCCCTCTGGCAAGAGCTACCTCGCCGTCCACCCCTCCTGGTTTACTGACAACCTCTCCCCCCTCTGCTCTTTCTCTGAGGAGGATGAGGAGGACTTCCCTCTTACCATCCTATACTGCGAGTCCCGCAAGGTACCTCATGAGTGCCACCTCTGGGGGCTCATGGATGTAGGCGTAGACCACTCACTTTAGACTGATACAGGCATCCTCCACTCTTTGGCCAGATACCTGAACGTGACAGCCACTGGTTTTCCCCCAGGTATGCTATCTGCATCCTGAGACTCCCCGACCACATCCTCTTCCCCCCCCCCAGAGCTTCCAATCTAAAGCTTCAAGCCCCGAGACATGACGCCCGCCTTCCTATTGGGTCCACTCGGGAGGTGTTTGTTTTCCTTTTAATGTAGTTTTACTTTACGTTCTGATTTTTGTATTTGCTTTCTTTACTTCCACCGGATTTTGTGTCAGCAATCGGACACTGTTTGGAGGATTTTACAACTTGGTGCAGATTGTTTCTTTTGTGTTTGTGAAGTTTTGAGATTGAGGTTTTGTTTATACCATAGCTAGCACTGCATGCAAGTTCTTGTACCTTAAACAATGAATACATGATTATAANAATTAAAAAAAAAAAAAAAAAAAAAAAGAGTAGGATAACTTGGCTCCATAGCAGAGTAACTCAATACCCAAGTTCAGGAAACTCTATCCTGAAGTACTGCTGAGAAAACAGGGTAACTTTACAGTTTGACTATAAGGGTTATCATACTCGACAAGGTAACCTCCATCTCTACTAAGTACTTAGATGCTTGTCTGTAAGGTAGTCCATGTTTGGCTAAGGTACTCAACTACCAGTACCTTAACAGAGTAGACCTATATCTACCCAACCAATCCTACTCAGTAGTCATAGACCTCTAGCATGGGTGTAGGCTCTAGTCTTCCCATGATACCACTCATGCAAGGTCATTATATTGGTATTCTCATTTGATTTGCTACTCATTTCTGATGAATATTAGCTAACTGTTGTTTCAGGTTCTGAATTTGTTGCCCCTTTTCCTCAATCTTAGTAAGTCCCCAATTTGCTACTAGGGTATAGTTGCTAACAATTTTCTTTAGTCCCTATTCCTGCGAATCATTTGCTAGTAGTATTGCAAGTGCGATTAGTTCATCTCTTTCGATTTCTACTCAGTTTTGTAGTATGTACAGGTTGTCAAGTTGTTGGACTAGAAATAGGCTCAACCACTCCAGCAATAGTGCAATGGGATAGGTGTCTAGCTCAGAGAGATTCATGGAGAGTGGGTAGATTGGGTGAGATTTGGGAGGTAGAGCTCGGATTTTTGCAAGTACAATAGTTCTGTTAATAGGAACAAGGCCTGTATTGCAAAATTCACTTTGCATATTACTCAAACTTGAAGTGAAAGAAGCTCTACATGCTATCATGAGAATTTCATAAAAATTCTCCTTTGATACTCTGTATTCGTGTCTTTCAAATCAGTATGTTATTTCCTTCTGGTACTGATGTTTATAGCGACTAAAAATACAAACATCATGTGGCTGTAATTGATGGGTCATATCTGGAGGTAGGCAATAAGGAATAATCTTTTGTGAAATACAAAAGTTGAGAAATTTCATGTTGGTGTGACTGCTCTGTCCATCAAATAGCAGAAGTCGATACTCATTCTGAGCTTTCTGTGTCATGATACTGTCTTTTTCAAAGTTCCATTCCAAATACTTTATTGTCATTTTTTCATTAGTCCAACCATTATGTGAACATCCAAACAGAATATCTTCTAGTATGTCCCTAACTTTCTTAAACTATTTAGCTATACACTCTTTTGCTTCAAGTATAATTGTCAGCTTCAGTGTAGTTCCATCTCTACAAGATACCTTCAGTTACTATAACAAATTCATATATACCATCTATATTGTCTTAGTACTACCACACACATTTTAACAAATCTTATATAAAGTAATCAAAACCTCTTTTGTACACGATACTTCACTTTCCTATTCTTATAAGGATTTCTAACAACCTTCAGTACTCTTTCTGACTGGCCTAACCCCAACAAAAATTTCACTTCATCAATATTATAAGTATTGTGAGGCATGATTTCATACTCTCGTACAATTAATTTCAACTTAATAAATTTAATTAATTAATACATATTTTAAACAAAAACTAGCTAAGAAAAAAATTAAAAATTAAAAATTAAAAAATAATAGAACAATAATAGAAAAAATATATATTATATAAAAAAAAGAGAATTAGAGGAATACCTCATCAAAGAAATGATTCATTAATTGCTGATCATTTCTACAAATCTTGCAAATGACATTCCTTTGCTTACTGCAGTACAACTTTACTTCAGAATGCCTTCTTTGAAATCTTACTCTCATTGCTTCCCAAGTATCTCATGTGGGTTTCTCCTTCATACCACAGAGGTAGCAATTTCACAAAATTGCCATACAGTTGGAGGAAATCCCAGATGGCAGCAGAAGTAATATTGGTCTATTACCACTCACTCCTCTTCTGATAAAGACCTTTGGCCTTCTTTGATCCTCCTCCTTACAATTCTTTCTTCCCTTCCGATGATACATAACAGTATTAGGAGCTACTCCCACAATCCCAGCAACAACAGTGAGGCTCGGGGCAGTTCCAATAGTAGCCATCTTGATGGCTATTTGTTCTCAAACATGGACAGGAATTGTGGATTCTTTTGAAGCCATCATGAGAGCATATAGTATGAAACAGATCGATCAATTTTGTTTATTCTATCACTTGTACTCAAGATGACATGACAAAATTCATTTTACTAATTATTTTGACTTGACTAACTATTCTTGGATGCCCAGATGCCAAGGCACGCTGCGCCTCACTGAGGGTACCTCGCTGAGGGGTCTGGCAGTTTACATGCTCCCCGCCCCACATCCTCCAACGCAAAACCCAGATTACTACATTTATTTCTCCCCATTAATAAAAGACGGATGAGTTTAATCGGATATTAGCATAATCCCCCTAATAAGCAATCTAGGAGTGTGCTCGAATAGTACTGGTATCCCCTGGACGGTTGAGAGGTCTGGTAAAAGTTCTCTCATGCATTAGTGCTTACAACTAGGTTAAGTATGGCTAGTACGTATGTGATTTTTAAAATTGAATATTTGCCACTGCCAACAGGCATACAAACTATTAGACAGCTTTACCAAATTTCAACTTTCCTACTCTCTACCCTGAGCCTGATTGACAAGTCTATACCATTGAAAAAAGCATGAACTAGCGCTGTTCCTATCGGTACCACAAAGTGCTATTAGAGGCTCACATATTGGACACTGAAATTGAGTAAGTTTTGGCTGACGACGTCCCTCTGTTTTACCCGACTGGAAATTATATCGACAGATAGCAAACTCTCTTCGCTTTTGACCAGCAATTGGCACTAGGGTATAGTTTAGTAACTGAGTACTGGTCATAGCTGTCTTGGGAGTAGTTTTTGAGTTATAGTAACTGCTGTTCGTAGTCTGTACCGATACCCAGGGTTGACGGAGGTTGCTGTATTTGGTGAATAACAGGCAGGAGGTTTTTAATCTATAATACTGAGTAAACCATGGCCGGGAGGGGGTTCTCGGTAAGGTACGGGGTTTAGAATGTTGCCTTGAGCGATTAGACTGATGAGAATCGGCATTGGGATTGGAATTATGGCACATCGAAAGCTGTCGAAATAGAGTTTGACGAAACAACTCCCCAGAATAGGCTTAGGCGAGAGGATGTGAGAGCAAATCAGATAATTGCAGCTGATGAGAATCAAAAAGCATGTTAAGCCTCCGATTTCGTGCCACCCGAAACAGAATGTATGAGTTCGCAACAGATGTATCAATAAAGAAGAACAGAAATACTAACCAATTTCGTCTCGCTCTCTGGTGGGTAGTGTATGATGCACGGCGTTGATCTGCAAGATCCACACCATTCATATGATGATTATAGTCATCATTGATCATAGAGATATAGCTAGACCTCCTTTTATTTTTACCAAATACTCTCTGTACCATCGTTGCATTGGAACTAGTTGAATGAGATTTCCGCCGTATTGTCCATGTAAGCTCATTCCATGGATGAACCATAGATAGCATTCGAACAACATTGTTGTCCATCCAACGAAAGCATAAAATACCAGGTTGTGATATTGTACTATGAACAACACGCCCATCCATAGTATTCCAATCAACAAGCTGGTCATTGGACTTTAAAGCGGGAAGGTATTTGGGTCCGTTAATGTGGGTTGTACCACATGCTCTGATACGCAGCTCTCGGAGCTTTTCGAAAAGAGGGATTGTAGCAAAACTATTATCCATATAGATGATATGGTGGCTAGTATGTGGTACTAAAGCATTCGTAGGAGTTATTGGAAGGCATCTGCAAAGCTGAATAACTGCAGAACTAGTAGGTAATAGATCTGGCTGCCAAATTAGCTCTGCGAATGACTTTTTATGAGAAAAAAGTATCCAATCTATCGTATATCTATAGGTACACTCATATTAGAATCTAAAATTAAATTCTATGAAAAATTATAGCATTCAATTTACTAAGTAGTCTTGGAAACTTACCCCTCATAGCATATTGCTATAACTTTATAGCCTACTGGAATTGGCTTGCTGGGAATTCGAACTGTATGTTGACTTCGTCTTGAGAATTGAACCATCATCTCAACAATAAAGATATGTGTTCCGGGTTGGAAATATTGCTGACTTTTTGCCCTCAAATGACTATGAAGTGGTTCGAGCTTTCTCTACCACAGTAGGTTAGAATGGGTGTTCAAAACACCAGGGGGTGGATCAGGCATCAATATATGGATATAGCATTTGATCTGGCTATACCGACGAAAACTCAAAGCAAGTCTTCCCTGCAAAACTCCTTGATTCCAATATTGACTTCTACGCGATAAACGTATAACTCCCATCATAATCGTAAGACCAAGAAACTTGTGTAACTCGATAATAGTCATAGAGTGTGACCATCCAGACCCTCTTTTCCCTTGTCTCTTTAGATTCATATAAGCATTTGTCCCACCTACTACTTGACTCAGAATATGACAATTCCAGAACAATTCAAAAAATGCGATCGGAGTTAGACTAATATCCTCTGGGACAAGTAGTTCTGGCTCACTTTCAATGAAGTCTAATGGCTGGAAGGTTTCTGGAGGAGCAATAAAAGTCTGCACATTTGAAGTACTAGAGTTTGGGAGGTCCTGTTCAGGCTTCTTTCGTTTTGATTGTTGTTGACGATTGGATCTTGAGGGCTTTCGAGCACGCTTTGTGGACATTGTTATTGGATTCTCCGGGCTGTTCAAGGTTGCAATTTGAAAGTAGTGTTTACCGATCACATAGAAAAAGCCTCCAGTGATATATGACGTTGAGAGGTATGTTGCTACTAGCTATTGCGGGTTTAGTCCTATGCACTAATGCATGAGAGAACTTTTACCAGACCCTCTCAACCGTCCAGGGGATACCGTAGTATTCGCACAGGGATGGAAAAAATCGGAAAAAATGATCGGCAAGATCCTGAGGTGAGCGAAGTCAACCGTGAGGAAATTTGGAAAAAATGGGGCTTGGCAGACATTAGAAAGTTGGATGATGATTTTTGGAGAAGGCACATTACTGTTATAATTATTATCTAGCAGCTAGTCACTTTGTGCAACGATGGAGGTTTAAGATGTCTGATAATGGAGCTTTAAGACGCCCTATAACCTGATCGTTTTTCACCCATTGCTAAATCGATCATCTCCCAGTTCCCTGTTTTGCCACTATAAGTTTTCCGATTTTTTCACCCCTGTACGAGTACAGTACGGGTACTGTCCAGGTGATCTGGTGAATCTTTCCCCTCAACCAAGAACAAACCCCGGTTCTGGTGGGGGGAAAAATCTCCGACTCCTAAATTCTCGGATATTAGGCCCTGGAACCCGAGAGCCGCCAACCCCCTCCCCCCAAATAAGAAATAAAATTATCATACCCCACCAAATCCACCGACGCAGTCATTTCTCATTCGAACCCCTCGGTCCCCCAAAGTCACCCCCCCACCCTCCCAGTTGACCTAACCACACCTGAAAGGGCACTTCGATGCCCATCCCCGATGGCCGCCGATCTGGCTCCCCGCATCCTTCCATGTCTAAGTAACTCTGGGCTAAAAAGATTGTTTTCCCGCAGGGTCTACTATGGTGGAGCCTTTCTCCCGTCTTCTCTATCAATATTCCCCTCATGGCGTCATTGGGCCTTTCACCATAACCAGAGAACCCTTTGCAATCCATTACCGGTATCTCTACCTGCCTTACCATCACCAGATTCAGGAGCAAATTTTCCTGGAAAGGACTAGCGTTCCCCAGACACTCGCTAACCGATACCCACAATATAATTCACTTCTCGAGTCACTAAATTTACCGGTACATAGTGGATGCCGGACAGGCACAGCTACCGTACTCGTACTCGAGTAGAATAAATTTATGATATCATATCAAGAGCAACATGCGGGACTTGGACCCGTTGTTACCGGGCCCAAACACCCCGGCATCCGGGTACCAGTAGAGTACTCGAGTACGGTATAATCTCTTGAAATCCACTATCTCCGGCCTTTGGCTAAGCCTTGTACAGTCTAGCTTATGAGGTAAAACACAGCCTGACACCATTTAGCGAGGTTTGGCAGATCCCACGATACCGCATCTAGTAGCCGCTATTCCTTTCCAAGTTAGTTTCGTCGGGCCGGAGATAGTGGATTTCACGAGATTTTACGGTACAGCGGCATCCGTAAACATCGGATGCCCCAAATGAAAGATTTTTTCTTTTTTTTAAAAGAAGAAGAAAAAAAAAAGCCCTCATACCCCTCCCTGTACTCAAGATCTATACATATTAACAAGAAAACTGGAAGAGCCTTTCGACAACTATCTTCGGATATAACTCTAGGGATACTATAAAATTTTATCAATTTGCTTCCTTGAACAATAAGAAAGATAGAGTGAGCAAAGAGCTCCCAAGGACTGGGGGTACCGGTATTTGGAAGGGTAGGAGAACCTCAGGCTGACGAATGCGGGTGTAGACGAAGGGACGCGGGAAGCAGTGCTGAGGGTGACAGAGAAATATATTCTGAACTAACCCTTTTTTCACCTTTTCGCATGATCCCTCCCTTTCCCGCCCCTAGAGTGTGGCCCCAATTCAGTTACTATGATGTGTTCTTGAATCATTCAGGCCTTCGAAGGGTTCATAAACTCGAGCCCCAGGCCTTCGTTGATTTTTATCACGAACCCCCACTTTCGTGCCAACATTGACCCTAACTAAGCGAAGCGGACCGACTACCCACTCAAACCTTTAACAAACCAGGAATATCGCCGCTAGCCCCTAAGCTCGCGCCACTCCCCAGGTACCAGTATTCTGGCCTCCCAGAAAGCTGCCAGGGTGGGCGTGATTGATGACAACACCGAAACCCTAGACAGTCTAGTTTCCCACTCGGCCTAGTATCATATCTTAAACGCAAGTATAAACTGATCCTCAATCATGCCTTTCTCAATCTTACACAAGTCGCAACCCAGGATCCTATCCATTGCCAGCACTCTCCTAGATAGCAATAGATATTCCTATCCATACCCCAAGTTCTAGTACTCCCTCGTAGAGCTTGGGCTCTCCAAAAATCGCTACAGTGGCGACCCCAATTCCAAGAGCGGAAGGGAAAGCTTCTCCTCCACATGACATCCCTACACCTTCAAGCTTCCCCGCCCCGCAAGATGATCGGATAGCACTACCCAAGGGACTCAGTGGGCTCTCCCCACGCTCCATGTCTTCCTCCTCAGATGGCGAAGCTATAACCGATAGAGGCTTTCAAAAGGAAATCACAGGTGGCGAGGGATTGAACCCGAAGCAGAGTTGGTGGCGGAAGAAGCGCCAGTTAAACCCCTTGAGATGGGGGCCTGTACCCCAAATTCCAACCCAGATGTCTGTGAGCAAAGAGGCAGAAGCGGGGTTTTTGAGTAGGGCTACATTCGCATGGGTGGGGCAGTTGATGAGAACTGGGTACTCAAGACCACTCGAGTCAACCGATATACCATTAGTGGCGCCCAACCGGAGCTCGGCGGTCATTACGGACAAACTTCAGGCTTCGTTCGACCGAAGGAGAAGCCGGGGCGACCAATATCCATTGCTATGGTCTCTGAACGAGGTCTTCTTTAGGGAGTTCTGGCTTGGTGGATTTTGCAGATTTGTCGCCGATTGTTTGTTAATTCTTGCGCCGTTTGTGCTCAAGTGAGTAACTCATTACCCTGCAGACGAGCAACTCATTTTCCCGGTATCTGTACGTCTATTAACCAAAGTGTCTCAGATATCTCATTCAATTTTCAGTTGAAGCTTATACCGCTTCCAAGCGTGGAACCCCCGGACCCCCTATTGGTCGAGGTATTGCCCTTGCGTTTGGCCTAGCTCTCATGCAAATGTTTGGATCACTATTCAACAACCAGTTCATGTACCGCGGTATGATAGTTGGCGGCCAAGCACGAGCCGGACTTATCGGATTGATATTCTCCAAGTCATTGAAGATCTCCGGGAGAGCGCGGGCCGGAGGCACATCAAGTTGGAATAGGGTGAGCGATTCGGAAGCCACTGTGGTGCAAAAGGAGAGGGATAAGAAGTACAAGAAGAATAAGAAGGATGGGGAGGGAGTGGGTTGGCCCAATGGCAGGGTCGTCAATTTAATGGGTACAGATTCCTATAGGGTTGATCAGGCGGCTTCCTGGTTCCATTTATTATGGACTTCAGCGTTTCAGATAATATTGACATTGGTATTACTACTCATCAATATTTCGTACTCTGCTCTTGCTGGATTTGCACTCCTTATCTTGGGTGTGCCGGTGCTGTCGTGGGCTGTCAAGATTTTGGCAGCACGTCGAAGAGCCATGAATCGGGTTACCGACAAGCGAGTAGGCTTGACCCAGGAGATTCTTCTGGGTGTGAGATTTGTCAAGTTTTTTGGATGGGAAAAGAGTTTCCTTCAGAGACTTGAGTCGCTCCGGAATACGGAAATTGGGGCCATTCAATTCCTACTGGGGGTGAGAGCCGGAATAAATGCTGTTGGAATGAGTCTTCCCCTTCTTGCTTCAATGCTAGCGTTCATTACATATTCCCTCACCGACAATCGCCTTAACCCCGCATCCACATTCTCATCACTCGCCCTGTTCAACACCCTCCGTTTGCCTCTAAATCTTCTCCCCGTGGTCATTGCCCAGACAATTGATGCCTGGGTGTCTATCCAGCGGATGCAGGAGTACCTACTCGCGGAAGAGCTAAAGGATGAGATCGCAATTTGTGATAACCCGGGCTACGCCATTGAGGTTTCCAATGCGTGCTTCACCTGGGAAAAGGTGCAGGCTGAGGAGAGACACGATTCAGAAAAGACTAAAGGTGAAATAAAGGAAGAAAAGAGTCAGCAAAAACAGCACAAAAGGGACGAAGTCGCAAGAGCACGAAATGGCGAACCGCAAGCCAAAAACATTTCTGCCGCCACAACCGCAGAGGAGCCCTTCTCCCTCAAGGACATCAACCTCCATGTTGGTCATCAGGAGCTAGTTGCCATTGTGGGCTCTGTTGGCAGTGGCAAGAGTTCACTGTTAGCTGCGTTTGCCGGCGACATGAGAAAGACCACCGGGAACATCAAACGAGGACCACGCGTTGCTTATTGCCCACAGTACGCTTGGATACAAAATACTTCCGTCAAAGAGAATATCATATTCGGGCGTGAATTTAAAGAGGACTGGTATGCGGATGTGATTGACGCTTGTGCACTGCAGCAAGATCTAGATATGCTGCCCGATGGTGACCAAACGGAGATAGGCGAACGCGGGATCACAATTTCCGGCGGACAGAAGCAGAGACTTAATATTGCCAGAGCAATTTACTTTGACGCCGACATCATATTGATGGACGATCCTCTTTCTGCCGTCGATGCTCATGTGGGCAGGCACCTATTCGACAAGGCCATATGCGGACTCCTCAAAGATAAATGCCGGATCCTTGCAACACATCAACTGCACGTCATCAACAAGGCGGACCAAATTGTATGGATGGAGGGTGGGCGGATAGAGGCTGTCGGCACATTCAATGGACTAATAGAGACCAATGTTAAATTTGCGAGAATGATGAGCGAGATCGCAACAGAGTCAAAAGAGGAAGACAAAAAGCCCCTCGCGGACGATCATATCGAGGAGGTGCCGGCGGCGGAAAAGCCCAAGGACAACAATTTTGGTGAGAAGGGTAATGGATTGCAGGCAAAGGCACTAATGCAGGCTGAGGAGAGGGCGGTTAAGAGTGTCCCTTGGAATGTATACAAAGCGTACATCAAGGCCTCCGGAAGTTATCTCGTTGCCCCCGGGGTTGTGTTTCTCTTGGTCATCTCCCAATCCTGCAATATTGTCGTGACGCTCTGGCTCAGCTGGTGGGTCAGTGATAGATTTGGGCTTTCCCGGGGCACCTACATCGGGATATTGGCTGCGCTTAGTATCGCACAGAGTTTCCTGATGTTTGCCTTCTCCTTTGCACTTACTATTGCTGGGACAAGGAGTAGCAAAGTACTAATGTACAAAGCCATGCAATCAACTTTGAGAGCCCCAATATCATTCTTTGATACCACTCCCATTGGTAGGATTGTCAACCGTTTTTCTAAAGATGTGGACGTAATGGACAACAATCTTACGGACGCTATGAGAATGTATTTCTTTACTCTGGCAACCATATCATCCGTTCTCATACTCACGATTGTCTATTTCCACTATTTTGCTATTGCGCTCGTGCCATTGGCGATTGGATTTATTTTTGCAGCATCTTATTATAGGGCATCGGCCCGGGAGGTCAAACGGCATGAGTCAGTTTTAAGGTCCGTGGTTTTCGCAAAGTTTGGAGAGGCACTCTTAGGGACGGCTTGTATCAGAGCATATGGTCTGCAAGACAGATTCGTCGCTGAGATTCAAAAAGCGATCGATGGAATGGACTCGGCATACTTTATTACATTCGCGAATCAGAGGTGGTTGAGTTTGAGATTAGACATCATCGGCAACCTATGTAAGCTTTTGGAACCCTCCGACGATTATTAGTAGTCTCATGTTCACACCTATCACCTTCTTCCAGTTGTCTTTATTACAGCGATTCTTGTGGTCACATCCCGATTTAACGTTAACCCGAGTATTGCCGGAGTTGTGCTGTCATATATGCTTCAGATCGTAATGATGCTGCAGTGGATGATTCGTCAGTTAGCCGAAGTTGAAAACGCAATGAATGCAACGGAAAGAATCTGCTTTTATGGGGACTCACTGCCTTCCGAAGATGAGCTACATAAGGGTGCTATTCGGCCCTCTTGGCCAGAACACGGTGAAATCACGATGCGCAATGTAGATATGCGATACAGGGACGGTCTACCACTAGTGCTTAAGGGATTCAGTATAGACATAAACGGCGGTGAACGTATTGGGATCGTCGGTCGCACAGGTGCGGGGAAGAGTTCGATCATGAGTGGGCTCTTCCGACTTGTCGAATTAAGTGCTGGTAGTATCGAGATTGATGGGGTTGACATTTCCAAGATTGGACTCCACGACCTTAGGAGCAAGTTGGCCATTATACCCCAGGACCCGACTCTCTTTCGCGGAACGGTCCGGTCTAATCTGGATCCATTTGGAAAGCATACTGACGAGGAGCTATGGAGGGCCCTCCGTCAGGCTAATCTCGTCGAAGATATTCCAGCGGATGGCGCTGTAGCGAGCGGGAGAATAACCCTCGACGGGGTCGTGGAGGAGGAGGGAATGAACTTCTCTTCAGGGCAGCGCCAACTCATGGCTCTAGCAAGAGCTCTTGTGCGGGGGAGTCGGATCATTGTCTGTGACGAAGCCACTAGCAGTGTGGACATCGAAACAGACACGAAGATCCAAGAGGCGATAACAAAGGGGTTCAGGGGGAGGACATTGCTCTGCATTGCTCATAGATTGAGGTATTTATACCCCTATTTTGACCATGTGCCCTCTTCGCTTCTTTCATTTATCACACAGGTAACTAAAGGGCATACAGAACCATCATCAAATACGACCGGGTATGCGTGATGGATGCCGGGAAAATTGCAGAAATTGACACACCTCTCGCGCTTTTCGATAGAGGAGGCATCTTTCGGGGTATGTGCGACAGGAGTAAGATTGGGAGAGAAGACATTTTCACAACTGGCCGCGATTCTGAGGATGGGTAAGCGCACCGAAGCGGGTGAGCATAGAAGTGGAAGGTTTGGAAGTGGGGAGTGGGGAGTTGTGGGTAAAAAGGAAAATTGATCGGAGATACGGAGAAGCATTTTGGAAGTAAAATAGCGCTGGGAGTGATTCCTGTACTCGGTACATTATCGATATTTCATGTGAAAGATTCGGCATGTATGATACCAACCTCAGGAAGAATGTTACAGTTGGCTTTTCTTCTCCCATCCACTACAAGCGGTGAAGTGTCGGTTGGTACTGTACCTGTACTCGTGAAGCACAGCCACGTCCACAAAGCCCCACTACTATTCGAAGTACGATACTTCTCGTCTTTGGAAACCCTTCAATAGCCCTCTCTTTCCACCATTCAATAAACCAAACTGTCACAACATCCCCAGAGGCATATCCGAAGAGAGGTGTCTAGAAGGTTTTTTCCCTCTGTTAATATGTATTGTTCTTGAGGTGCAAGGAAGTATGAAAACCTTACAATCGTGGCTGCACAGTATAGTATTCTCATACTGTATAGTAAGTTATCGTTAAACCACACATCGCACATAGCACAAAGACAAGGAGAAGTGCAGCGCTGAACATGACAGACAATAGTGCAATACCTGTGCAAAGTGGAATTCAAGGCACCACGAGAGTTGCATACTGGTATAGTCGGCTACAGATCGGGGGGGGGGTTATGATGATAGGAGGGTGAGAAAGACCACCGGGAACACCAAGCGAGGACCCCGTGTTGCCTACTGCCCACAGTATGCTTGGAGACAAAATACTTCCGTCAAAGAGAATATCATATTCGGGCGTGAATTTAAAGAGGATTGGTACTCGGGTATGATTGACGCTTGTTCACTGCAGCAATATCTAGATATGCTGCCCGATGGTGACCAAATGGAGATAGGCGAACGCGGGATCACAATTTCCGGTGGACAGAAGCAGAGACTTAATATTGCCAGAGCAATTTACTTTGATGCCGACATCATATTATTGATGGACGATCCTCTTGCTGCCGTCGATGCTCATGTGGGCAGGCACCTATTCGACAAGGCCATATGCGGACTCCTCAAAGATAAATGCCGGATCCTTGCAACACATCAGCTGCACGTCATAAACAAGGCGGACCAAGTTGTTTGGGTTTTATGTATATCTTCACCTTTTCCACCAATATGTTGTGAGTATAGTCAGGAATCATTTTTTCTTCAAAAGATCAATATCATCTGAGTTCACGGTTATGCTGCTGCCCACGATAGTATCGCCAACAGTTTCAAGTTGGAAAGTGCGTCAACGTTGTGGGTTTTGGGGAGAGGTCTTAAAGCTGAATTTTCAATGGGCCAGGCCAAGGGAGGCACCTCCGGGGATGGCCTGGACCCATGCCGGCCGGGTTCTATCGTCCAGGGGAAGCTTATCAGGCCTGGCAGGCGCCTAGAAGCCAGACCCTTGGCATTGAAAAACTGTTGTGATGGAAAGCAGGGTGCCGAATTTCTGAGAAGTTACTGAAGAATGCGGATTTGGTTTGGTTTCTTTTCACTCCGTCATTCAGTCATTTTTTCTTTGCTTCATTATTGCACCTCACCTGATGAGGTCCAGACCTGGTGGACCCATAACAATGTTATGACTACTGGTAGATTAACATTCTCGCTACTTGTCTTTTCCAAGAGACCACGTAATAATGCATGGAGAGAATTCACCGCACAGAAAAAATCTTGATAGGGCGAAGGTCTCGTTGAAAAGAAGTCAAAGAGAAATATCAAATAATATCTGGCTAAGCGAGCTCTTAAAGACTGATATACCAAAGCGTATATAGCCGGTATGCAGGCCAGGACGGGCTTTTCATTCAGCCTAAGGCCACCTGGCCCATTGAAAACACAGGTCTAAAGTGGTAGCTGAATATTTAAATCAGCAAAGTATTGG
This sequence comes from Tuber brumale, assembly GCA_014065205.1. Classification (NCBI taxonomy): domain Eukaryota; kingdom Fungi; phylum Ascomycota; class Pezizomycetes; order Pezizales; family Tuberaceae; genus Tuber; species Tuber brumale. Next base: position 53,781 of record JACCEG010000074.1, on the reverse strand, counting down.
AAACGAAACCAGGTTTGACTCACTGTTTGGTTGGCTCTACAACTATAAGCGCAGTTTTAGATGCCCAACTGTGCCATTAACACGTCAGATGGGATCGGGAACAAAGATTGTCCGGAAATTTGACTATATATCTTGAGTAGCCACTATGGACAAGGTGTATTTTACTGATTGACCTATCATGATGCTTACTTGAGGAGACCAATATAAAGTGATGTGATGTGTAATGTTGTGCTTCGAGAAATTCACCAGGCTTAAAGATGAGTATCATATATTTGACTTAGGACATCAGGATATCACACATAACTATTATCATTATTATGATTGATAATAATCAAGGGAAATTATGTTACTATTGCTCAGGAACCCACTCCCTAAGCACTATGTATCAGGGTACTGGGTGTAAAGAGTGTGGCTGGCATAATATTTTTCCCTTTCTCTCACTAAACGTACAAGCTTCCAGATCGTGTTACATAGAGCTACCCGAACTGTCGAAGCGTGGACTACTGGTAAGAAAGAAAAGTAGGATAAGTTTTGTTCCAGTATCACAAGACTCTGTTGTTTGTTTCACGGGAATTTCTTTTCTTTAGCAATACAAGACTCGCCCATGAAATCCGAACCCCTGTTGAGGCTTTCCGTGTTGGTCTTTGCGATTTTCATGGAGACACCGAAGGGTGCTGCAGGCTTTGTAGTACCTCAGAAGCCGGAGTAATTCGAACTGCAAATTGAATCTCGCGAGATAACGCGGGATCAGTAGATATCTGGAGAATGCAAGTCTACGAAATCCTGACTATAAATATTTTGAAATTAAATTACAGGTATTACCACCCCAATTCTACATATTTGGATATGCTGGATCGCGAACTGGAAAATTTTGCAAAAGTTTATGATAGACGAATCACTGGTTCCTTTAACACATGTAGCAATCAACTGTCCCACGAGACAGACAACTCTAGGTAGGCCACTCCGCCTCGTAGCCAGTGATTTAAAGGCCCTGCTGTATCAACATATGTCGTGGAGACGGATTACAGGGTGAACACCAGGCGTTTCCAAGACAGCATGGCGGGCTCCAAGGGCGGGGAGCCGGGATGAAGCTGTTCCAATATCTCGATTTTGCAGATGGTGGCACTTGCGAAATCTGGAGATTACACTGCCTCACTCGCTGCCACTGCCAAAGACTGATGGCGAAATCTATCAGGCTTATGTCCAGCACCACGATGATTTGATCAATACGTACATGACATGTGGTAGTTCTCTGTAAACTGCCAAAGGCCCCATTTTCCACCGACTGGGCAATACCCTAACAAGATGCAGGGATGAGGAATTTTGCCTCCCCAAAAATTGATAAAGTACTGCAACATCACATTACGGCAGATCCAGAAATCAAGTCGCATGATCGTGCAAGGATTTGAAGCCTAATCTTTGCACACTTTGTTTGGCTACTACGAGATTCCGGGAAATGCAGCTTTCTGGGGACAGTTATTTTAAATTGGACTGGAATCTTGTATGACTCGTGAAGGAAGATGAAGCTGGTCAACTAGTAGGGGGACGTAAAGCCTGAGGAAGTGAGAGATATCACCTATGGACCCATGGATAAATCTTGTAAATCTAAGGTTGGAGTATCTTAAGGACTAGTAGGTATTCCTACTATGGTGTTAGATGCAAGGGATCCTAAAACACGCTCATTGTTACCTTGAAACAGATATCTTAAAAGACAGCTAACATTCCGGAGACCAGAAAATTGATGACACGACGATCACAGGCTGTCACTCAGCGGAAACAAAGCGCCAAGTGTTGAACCTTAGAAACTTAGTTCAAGTTGACTACTGCCAGGAAGAGGTCCCACTACTTATAAAAAAAAGAAACATGATAGTGACTTAATTTGTAACATACACAGTCTGTCACTAGATATCTCATTACCATGATCACTCCAAACTAATATCTTACCAGATATAGAAAGCTCAGCTAATACTAACTCTTTCTATATTTCCAGATGACAAGATGGTGGAAAGGAAAAAAAAGAGCAATAAAGGAAATAGAAACTAGAAATGTGCAGCCTCATTAAACTCCTGCTCATAGCTAAAAAAGAAATTCATATAAAGAGAAGGAGAAAAAAGGTCTAGGAGTTAGGGGAAGAGTGCTATTAGTAGACCCAATACATGCCCATCTTCTGCAGATACCTAAGTAAAGAGAAGAAAATAAAATAACATTCTAGTAATCACTTAGTTCCTTCATTGAGCTCATTATTCTCATACTTCTGATATGTCTCCAGTCGATTTTGAAGGAAAGTATAATGGAAACTTCTTATGGGAAGATGGATCCTGAGAATGGAAGCTCAGTAAAAGTCTTCTTTCAAGATATAATGTGGGTATGAAGGTTTCAATAAAGCAGTAAGCTTAATATCGTTAAGCCTGAGGCTTTACTTAATTAGGTTCTTACTTAAGAGGTAGTTGATTTTTAGAGTAGAAGAGAACTTATATATATATGGGTGCTGTTATGCGAACAAGACCACAGTTGCATTTTAGGCATTCTGAGTTAGAAGAAATTTTAGTTTGTATAGCAACCAAACCCTTTTTGAAAAAAGGAAAAAACATCTTTTGACAAAGAAACTAAAATAATTCAACAACCAGTGAAGTAAATAATAGAGAAATAGAAGATACAATGTGTCTATAGTATTTTTCATAATCTTATATTATTAGTTTTACATTTTTGTTGAAATAATAAGGATAAATATTAATTTCATCATACTCCTTAATACAGGTTAATCATGTCTATAAAGTACTTGACATTCATTAATATTCTACTATACTTTAGAATAACCAAATATTATACTTTTAAAAATATTCAAAAGCTAGTTTACTTATACATCTTGAAGTTGGGTATCTCTCTATGCAATAAAATATTTTGAGCCAAATTTCTGAAATCATCATTAAAGATCTACCATGTAATGTTCACTCATATCTCTCTTGCTTGAATAAGGACTAACAACAGAATCAACTACTGAGAGATGATCATTCTTAGGCATCTGCCTACATGACACATTATAATAAGAGCCTTATCTTATTATCCCTACATGCCAATATCTTTTTAGTTCTCATCTGGTTCATCTTTGATGGAGTAGTAGAAAAGAAGGCCTAAGGCTTTCATCTTAAGTGTAGTGAAGTTGCTTAGATGATTGTGTGAAGAGCTAAATACAAGAGCCAGCATTCCCTTTATATAGTCTTCTCTTCACACCTCAAACTCTTGTTACTTCACGTAATATAGAGTCATATGACTTCTCATGGTCATGCCCATAAGCCACATGACCTCTTAATAGGTCATGTGCATATTAGGCATATGGAGATCTGGGACAAAGTGCACAGACCTCATGGTAGGGTAACTGCGCACAGACCCTCGATTTTCCGGAGTGTCAACACCCCCGTCCGGCCTCCTTATGGGGCCCGCATATCATTAGCGTGATTTCAAGAGTTGCGTCCCATAACTAAAATATCACATCAATAAAGCCCACTTCATAACACCCCCTTCATAACACTCTATATGTCACCGCCGTCCGTCCGACCACATCCTGTTCACAGGATATATGAGAGAGGACTATTGGCGACATCTGGGAAGTAGAACGGAAGAAATCCGTTTGAGGCGCATTGAGATAGTGGGTTTCAAAGTTGGGCTTCCTAAACTATAGGCCAAAGGTGATGGGACGTTTTCGGCGAAATACTCCAAGAGGATGTCCCTGTTAGGCATATGGAAATCTGAGACACATGCACAGACCCACGGTAGGGTAACTGCGCACAGACACTTGAATTTCCGGAGCGCCAACACCCCCCCTCCGGTCCTCTTATGGGGCCAGTTGTCACGAATGTGGCTTAGCGAGGAAAGGTTTTCACATGACTCATAGTTATGAGTCATAGGTATGTTATGTTTCGCACATGACCTCATTAGAGGTCATGGGATTTCGCACATATGACCACTTTGGTCATATGATATGGTTATGATGATATGTTATGTTTCGCACATGACCTCATTTAGAGGTCATGGGTTTCGCGCATGTGACCACTTCGGTCATATGATATGGTTAGGATGATGTGTTATGTTTCGCACATGACCTCATTTAGAGGTCATGGGTTTCGCGCATGTGACCACTTCGGTCATATGATTAGTTTATGATGTTTTGGATATGACTCACAGTTGTGAGTCATATGTGGCGTGTGACTTGAAGGATGAGTCACAAGGGCGTGAAGGGCAACTATATAAGGAGGACATTAGGTCCGAGTAGATAGGC
>JACCEG010000074.1:29038-45031 GCA_014065205.1 Tuber brumale | reverse complement strand
AAGGACTAGAGACACGAGAGTCTCTCCCACCTTATCGTAGGCACCAGCCTAAGAACTATCGTCGAGAAAGAAAGAGAGAAGTATCGCCTACCCGTCGCTGAGAACTGATACCGGTTAGGGATCGTAACACCAGTACATCATTAGCGAGATTTCGCGAGTTCCATCCCATAACTAAAATGTGACATCAATGAAGCCCACTTCATAACACCGTATATGTCGCTGGCGTCTGTCTGACCACATGCTATTCACAAAGTATATGAGAGGAGACCTTTGGCGACATCTGGGAAGTGGAACAGAAGAAATCCGTTGCCGGCACATTGAGATAGTAGGCTTCAAAGTTAGGCTTCCTAAACTCTGGGCCGAAGTTGACGGGATGTTTTTGGCGGAATACTCAAGGAGGATGTTCCAGTAGCAGAGGCTATTAGGGGCATACTGAATCCACCCATATCCTTCTGAGATCAGCTGTAGGTTGGTTGGTCCTAGTAATAAGACCCCTCTACGGAGGCCAGTGGACCAAGGGGAAGCACGCTCAGAAAGGAAGACCTAGATAAGTCGGAGACCCTTAAGACGTTAACATATTGGGCTCGGACTTGCGATTGGCACTAGGTGGCCCGGCATGAACTTGATCACTTCATGACCGAAGAGACTACTGGAATGATAGTCAACAAGACTGGAGTAATATAATAGTCCATGGGGACAACTAAGTTGGAGGCCGCTGTTTGGTATAACAAATAGTGAAGTCATCTCAATGGAGGAATACCATTCCGTAACCGTGAAAGGGTGTGATAAGTTTCAGGCTCAAACAGTGCTCGCAGTTATAAGATTCTGGACGTTTGCGTATTAAAATCAGAGTGGTACTTCGGAGGCATGGTAGTTAAAAGTAGTCCGCGAACACTCAGATGCGGGATATAAATATCGAAGTGCCTCCCGAGCTTTACAGACATCATCAAGTAAAGGAGCAGAGATCTTATCAATATAATATCGTTTTATACTTTAATCTTTACTTTACCTATTTTATCAAGGCGAGCCTTCCTCAACCGATTCTTCAATAGAAGATTTTAGCCTACGCTCCTCAGGTATATACTTGAGTTTGGCGTCTGCCTAACAGTCCCAGCAGCAGAAGCTATTAAGGGCATACTGAATCCACCCATACCCTTCTGAGATCAGCTGTATATTGGTTAGTCCTAGCGATAGGGCCCCTCTGTAGAGGCTGGCGGACCAAGGGGAAGCATGCTCAGAAAGGAAGACCTAGATTAGTCGGAGACCCTTGAGACGATGACACGTTGGGCTCGGACTGGCAATTGGCACTAGGTGGCCCGGCATGAACTTGATTACTTCATGACCCAAGTGACTACTGGAATGATAGTCAATAAGACTAAAGTAATATAATAGTCTATGCAGACAACTAAGTTGGAGGCCACTTTTTGGTATAACAAATAGCACAGTTATCTCAATGGAGGAATACTATTCCGTAACCGTGAAAGGGTATGATAAGTTTCAGGGTCAAACGGTACTCATACTTATAAGATTCTGGATGTTTGCGTATTAAAACCAGAGTGGTACTTCGGAGACATAGTAGTTAGAAGTAGTCCGTGAACACTCAGACGCAGGATATGAATATCAAAGTGCCTCCTGAGCTTTACAGACATCATCAAGCAACAGAGAAGAGATCTTATCAATATTAAATTGTTTACCTCATAAATCTTTACTTTACTTATTTTACGGAGACGAGCCTTCCTCAACAGATTCTCCGAACAAAGATTTTGGCCTACATCCTTCAGTTTTACTAGAGATCAGCATCCGCCTAACAGTGTATGAAATAACATATCCTCCTACACAGCCTCCTTAATCATGTACATAGTCCCTGTGAACTCTTAATAGGTCAAGTGCATGAAAGTAAACTATAGCATACTGCCCCCTTAGTCTTGTACACAGCCTTCATGATTTCTGAATAGGTCATGTACATGAAATTATAAATATAACAGATGAAACCCTATAATGAATATCATTGTCATAGTACAAACATCTCCTTCTACTATATGTCAGTCTGGAATTGTGATAATAGAGGAGGTAATTGCTATTCTTCTAATCTAATTCAGTAAAGATAGTAGCCTCCCTCAACCTATTCCAAAGCCCATTCATCAATAACCTAAATAATGGGTATCTGCTCTTTACTGTAATCTTAATTAGCCTTTGGTAGTCAATATATAATCTTAAGGTCCTATCTGGTTTTAGTACAAAGAGTATGTGGACTGCAGTAGGAGAGTCTGATCTTCTGATCTTCACCATTACCAACATCTCATTGAGATATTCACACAAAGCTTTCAACTCCCATTGTGAGAGTAGGTATACAGGTCCAAATGCAGGACTTGTACTTGGCACCAGATCAATCTTGTAGTCATATCGAGAATCCTCAAGTAATTCCTCTATCTATTGCTGTCTAAATATATTATCATAGCCCTTATATTCAGGCAAGAGGCTTAAGGCAATATCATTCCCATATTCACCAGTAAGCTGTCTCTATCCTAAGAGGAAAACTGAAGCTTAGTCTTCTCCTAATAGTTCTTCATCTCCCATAAATTCAAACCACCTCTGCTCTGTTAGGCCACCAGTCTTCTCGAATTCTTTGATCAAACATACATTTGCGTCGACGTATTGGACAAGTTCCGAGTGTGAGATTGGACCCTGTTTCTCCAATCACTGAAAAAGATTATCGATAAATCTCCAGACACCCGTCTGTTCCTCACGGGTAGGCTGCACATCCAGGAGGAACTAGACAGACAATTCAAGAGGCCCATCACCACAATCAATATACATGCTAGGCACGACGATATTAGACAATATCTGATCACAAAGCTAGATAATGACTTTGGAGATGGCGCGATTAATGATAAACTAAGGGAGGAAATCGTAGCATATATCACAAGGAAGGATTCTGAGATGTCAGTGTTCCATCGATTCCTCTACTGTTGACCTTCACTGACAAACCTATGATAATTGCAGCTTTATATTGGTCACCCTACACATTGACATAATACTCGGGGAGATGACCATATGTGGGAGAAGAGAGAAGCTCTACCAGATGGGTAATGACCTGAGCGATGCCTATGCTGCTACCATAGAAAGAATAAAAGGGCAGTCAAGGGAGAAGTCAAGATTGGGGATCGCCGCATTGATGTGGATATCTCTGGCGGAGCAACCCCTAAACATCAGGGAATTATGCCATGCTGTAGCGGTGAAAGCTGGCATCTCGGGTTTAGGCCCCGAGGACATTCCATCGATACAGAGTGTTCTTGGATACTGCCTTGGGCTAGTGAGGGTCGACCAAGAGACATCAACTGTCGGATTGATACACACAACCTTACAAGAACATCTGCAAAGCCAGTAGGGTATCTTCGAAAGTCCTCACACCACCATTGCCGAAGTCTGCTTAAGCTATCTCCGCTTTCAATCCATACAAGAACTTTCGACGCCTCGGGGAAAGAGTTCCTCAGAAACACACGTCACTCCAGGTTATATTTCAGAAAGTACCTTGTTTCTAGAATCCGTCTCAGCCGGGCTCCCCCCTCTTTAATATGTCTCCTGCTATTGGGGAATACATACCCAGAAAGGGCTGACGGCTTCTGTAGAACAGTGTGCTATTGACCTTCTTAGCCAGTATCCTGAATCCGTGGCTGCAAAGGTACTCCTACAAAAAAACTGGTTTTCTCCTGAGTGGGAAACGTGACTCCCCTGGATTCAGCGGGCTGCACTATGCTGCGTGGACCGGAATCCATAAAATTGTGGCCATATTGCTTCGAACGGGAAACTGCAATTTCAATCAAAAAGATGCCAGTGGCTGTAAGCCTTTGAACCTTGCAGCCCAGAACGGATGCAGAGAGGTGGTCGAAATTCTACTGAAACACCCAGATGTCGACCCTGATTTGGCAAACGTGAACGGTCAGACGCCACTTTCTTGGGCCGCTAAGCGACGACATGAAGGAGTGATGAAGCTATTGCTGAGGCGATCCGATGTCAACCCAGATTTAGCAGATAATGATAGGCAACGCCACTTGCTTGGGCCGCTAAGTGCGGATATGAAGCAGCGGTGGCACTACTACTAAATCGGGCCGAGGTCAAACCAGATTCAGCAGACAGGTATGGCCGAACGCCACTTTCTTGGGCCGCCGAACATGGACATGAAGGAGTGGTGAATCTGCTACTTGACCGACCCGATGTCAATTCTAACTTCAAAGACAGCGATTATCGCCAAACCCCACTTTCGTTGGCGGCTGCGCAAGGACATGAAGTGGTGGTGAACATTCTATTGGGTCAAGCCCATATCGATCCTGATCTAGCAGACAGTTATGGCCGAACACCAATTTTTTGGGCTGCTGAGCATGGATCTGAAGCAGTCGTAGAGCTGCTACTGGATCGGGCAGATGTCAGCCCAATTTTGGCAGACAACAGTGGCCAAACAGTGTTCCATTTAGCCGGTAAAAGTGGCCATCACGGTATCGTGAGGCTGCTTTTGGAACGGACAGATCTCTGCCCTGACGCACCAGATATATGCCACCGAACACCACTTTCCTGGGCTGCCGAGAATGGGTGCATTGAAGTTATAGGGCTGCTCCTGGATTGGGCTGGTGTTGACCCCGACTTCCCTGACGTTTGTGGCCGAACACCGCTTTCTTGAGAAGCAGAGGCTGGGTGGGAAGGGGTGGTAACTCTTCTCTTGAGTCGGGACGATATTTTAGGAGACGCTGTCGATAACCGCGGTCAGACTCCTCTCTTCCACGCTGCCGAGAGTGGCCACACGGGAATTGTGAGACGCCTACTTAATCGTGGGAACGTAAATCCAGAGCGGCTGGACAACAACGGCCGATCAGTACCCTCGCCGGCTGCCGGGAATGGCAAAGAGGAGGTTATCAATATTTTACTAGAGTGGACTTGCATCCGCCCGGACTTGCCAGACCATCACGGCCGAACAGCACTTTCGTGGGCCTCCGGGAAAGGTTAGGGGGAACGTGGTCGAGCTGCTCTTAGCCCGGGCTGATGTCAACGCCGAATATGTTGATAACGAGGGGAGATCGCCACTACATTGGGATCTTGGGAATAGTCATGAAAGTGCAGCGGCGGTTCTACAAGAGCGGGCTAGTAAAGCTGAGGAGGCAGAGGTATCGCCAAATCAGCCTGCTGACTTAGCAATATAAAGTCTACATATTTCCTCCCCAATTTATATTAGTTTATCATTTTCAGAGGATATATTATTAAATTTTCATCTAACCTCTCCCCTGGTGCCTACACAAAATTTCGTTTTTGCACCTTTCAAATAGGAAGATTGTAGTACCTTTGCGTCTACTATAAGTTATAGGATTGGCAGTGTACTGGCTATCTCTTTCGTCCCTTGTGGCGTAGCTGCACCATTGCTTGGTGGCATTGCATTGAATTAAGCTAGGACTTAGGGGATGTTTGGCTCATCACCATTAGGGGGCCAGGGACAAGAGTCACGCTGAGCGAGAGAATTTGCATCTGGCGTAGGGTCACGGACACTGTCGCAGATCTCCCGGACCCCCAAGCACTTGAAGACATTGTATCAACTATATTTATACGTACTGATATGGGTGAGGAGTGGTACTGGCCTGGTTGGGCACGAGGACTGGAAACGCTGGCAGAGTTTGGCTCATCACCACTTCTAACTTGCAATTTGAGAAAATTCCCAAATACCCTTTCGTCAATCTTTCTGTTAGGGTTAAAGTCTATTCCTTGTTAAAATCATCTAGGTTGGTGGACTTTTGTGAGAATCGGAACCATTTTCATGCTATTATATTTACCATGTATCACCATCCGAATTTTACCCCTCATCAATTCCTTTTGCTATTGCTCCTTCCTAAGGCCTACCCCATTCCCCCCCCCCCCCCAAAAAAGACTGGTTTCCATCTTAAACAATGATTTTCTAAATTTGAAATTCCGCTGCAAGCTTCGGTAGACCATCGTTCGCAAAACACGATTTTAAAATCATTTCAAATCATGGTTTATGAGAATGATGGCCACCCAAACACCCCCTTAAGATAAGCGCATCAAAAATTTAACCAGATACTCGTATTCCGCCCCGTCACACTTTCCCCCTCTGCTGCACTTACCTTTTCCCCCGCCGGCCCAAAATTCAGGAATATGTACAACGTCGAGCAACCAGCCTGCCGCAAATCATCCCTGCTCAAAAACAAACCTCCCCAATAACCGTACTCTAGTGCTCCAATAACATACCACACGGCCGTGCAATGCTCGTCCAACAAGGTTCCGCATACAACGTATCGTAAACTCACCCTTCAAACCACTACTACTCTAGCACCAGCGGCGTGCTAGTACAGTACAGTACTGTACTGTACAGCGAAAAGAGAACAGTTAAGTTATTGTACTGTACAACGCCACACTCAAACGTGCCGGACCTAAATACTAATTTCTTGCCTTGTCGCCAATGCATTTGAAAAAAAAAAAAAAAACGGGAGCCCGGATCAGCCGGAACTTACTGTTTCTAACTTAAGGAAGGAGAATAATAAAAATAAAAAAATAATAAAAAAAGGTAGAATGTAATATGAGTTACTCACAGTAACATCAGAATTCTAACATCTTATCCATACTATATTTATTTATTTTTTCCCCCTTCCCCCAAGGCACGACTCGGCATGTCATTCTTACTGCATATCCCTCACAATATAAGTCCAAAACTCCTATCATACAACCACCCAGCAGAAGTGTTCATGAAACAGGTCACACACATCAGTGAATTGCCAGCCGCCCGGCGAAAAAGAAGAAAAAAAAGAATGCCAACTCATGAAATTGATCGTGATTTCTATTTGTACTGGATAATTTACAATCTTTTCGCTTTCCCCGTTGTTAAGAGTTCACCTACTGTTATTGGTCGTTCCTGTAGGTTGATGATCTTTGGCAACACTCAACACGGATTTTTACACAGAGGCCTCCTCGGTGGTGTCACCATAAGCTAATGACAAAATGTTCGGCGAGGCTCCCCAAAATGCCCACTTTCACCCCCGCTCTTCTCATACCTTCATTGGGATGCCATTTTTGCAGCCCGTTCGCTCCTCACGCACGATCCCAACAAGAGTGGTTTCAAGGTACTCGAGAATTAGCCAGTATATGACTTTTTGGAATAGTGCTGAGTTCCCGAAGTTCGACGCTTTCCGGGAGGGGGGGCTTTATGGGGGCTCTTGATGTGAGCGACAGCTTCTTGATATCTCCCACCTATGATATTATATGATGCAGGTAGGGAAGGCCGCGCAAAGGTTCTAAATACAACCCCGCAATCCGACTACCGGCATCCTCCCCACCGCCCGGGCCCCTATTGCGCGATCGTAATCAAACAGGCCCCGGACCACGAACACCCCTCCCGAGTGGGGTATTCTGCACGCGCACAAATATTGTGTGGTATCTTCTTCGTGACACTTTAATAACTGCTCAAGAGGAATAGTCTATTCATAAAATATCGTAATATCTTTTATTGGCGTATGCCCTATTTCCAATCGCTATCGCAATATGTTCCACCAGCACGCGCCGGACAGTGCCCAAAAAAGGCTCTACATCACATGATGGACATGTAGTCACCACCTCGGCCCAAAAGGAGAGATACTACCTCTTCGCGCCCAGCCCCAGCCGCCCAAGGAAGTTGGGTTCGACCATAAACGTTAGCGGAGTCGGGGTCAACATCCCATTCCCGACAGCCCAAGAAAGCGGTGTCCGGAGATATACACCTGATGTGTCAGGGTAGAGATCACCGTGATAAAATCAAGCGAGTGATACATAATGACCGCAATCACAAAGCACGGTGCGGAACCACATGCTCGCCCTCCACACCCAAGCCTTTTCCCAAACCCTCCAGAACAAGAACCGGATAATCGATCCCCAGCCAGCACAACAGGTTGCCTCTACGGAAAGGATCTCTCAGTAATTACCACACCACACCTCACGTTCACACCAACCCAACTCCCTCTCGGGACTTTCAAAAAAAAAAAAAAAAAAAAGAACCCCCTGGCCGAGCACACTGTATTATAAAATCGCCAGAGACCCACCACCGGAAGTCGCCGCAAAATCCCAATCCCTTCAATGCATTAGCGGGGGGCGCAGTCGAGACCGCTTTCCACCCAAGTGGATTCCCCGAAGATCCTCGGAGTCAGAAACGTCCATTGTCGGTTCCAATATCAGGAGGCCTCCGCCATACCCCTTCAAGCCAAGTATTCCCCTTAGCTCTCCAACTGGAATTCCGCGAAATCCGGAGTACGAGTACGAGCGGGGGGGGGCACGATAGGATTTCGACAAGCTAAAACGGAATCGCGAATACCTTGGCGCCCGTCCAAGGGCGGGGGGCGGGCTCGGGCTACGCCGTGTATGGAAAGCGTTGCTCGTGCGTGTGGAAATTCTTCTCGGGGGCTTTTATACCCTGAGCACGACATGTACTCGGGTACTGTACCGTACATAAGGGCAAGCCCGGGTCTGGGGAGCTGGTGTGACATTTTACGGAATTCATTAATGGCGGGATTCTGCTCGTTAATGCCGAGGAATTGTGGGGGGTTCTTTCTTTTTTTAGCCTGCAGACTAAAAGGTGTTTACCTTCTTGCAGAGGTGATACTACCGTACTGTACCCATACCAGCATAGCGTTGAAGAGGATAAACAGAGAACTGGTGGCACCCCGCAAAATGATCTCTAACCCCCTCCTCCATGTTAGAACGATGGTTTTACTCGAGTACTCGAGTACCGGTACTTTATTTTTGTCCCTCTTCTCAATTTCCTGCATGGGTGGTAATAGTCTAGTTCTGTGCCCATTCTGCCAACCCTATTACTTGTAGTTTCCCATCACAACTGCCTAGAATATTTCAGCAGGACCAAGCGGAGCACGATGACATCTCTCGCCAAGTGTCCAAGATAATGCGCGATGGAGCAGAATCTCGCTATTCATGGAAAGCAAAGAGCCAGCTTAAAACCCCGAATAATAACAGAACCGAGTGCCATGTCGTTGGACTTGCCTTCCGCGGTAAGGTCTGGTGTTCGTTTTTGTTTGTTTTTTCTGACGTCCGCCCCCCCTCCCGCCCATGGGATAGGAGCTCTTCTTTGGCAGTGTTTTTCGCCCCTTTTTTCCGAAGTAGGGAATTCTCAACCACATAGCACACTGTCCGATTATTCGAGCTTTTTACGGCAAGTCACTTACTGCCAGCTGCCCATGGAGTCCTTGTACCATAACCAGGTCCATACAATTTCCGAGACATCAGTTCCAGAATGTCGGTACTTTCGCCGCTCTCTTTTATTTTTTATTTTTTCTATGATGCATGCGCAGAATGGTCTAGTCCCCTTATGGCATAGTTAAGGGCAGTGCCAAGCCACATAATAACGGAAATGGCGCTCAGGCCAGTTCACTGACCTACCGGTATTGCCCTACCAGTGCACTATTTCCTCTTGTAATGTCAGGAAATGGCATCATGCGGTGGTTTGTTTTAATTTCCCTATGAAAATACCCCGATTTTGCGCCAGATCCGAGATAGCTATAGCTAGGATGGACCGAAAGGCATAATCGAGCGCTGATAAACGAAGAGCGGAGCAGAGAAGAGAGGAAGCGGAAGGGAAGAAAAGATATGGTAGACACGAAAATATCCAAACCCGAGTTTACAAAACAAGACAAAATAAAAGAAAAAAGGAGAATGAAGCCCGCCAGGCACGGTGAATGGTGAATAGGGAAGGAGTAAGTAACTTAAGGTTAAATAAGAAGCAGTGCCAATCCGGCTAACGTAGAAAAACAAGCAAGAAAACGCCTAGTACTCAATCAGTAGAAAAGGAAAGAAAGATATAAAAAAAAGGAGGCAACATGGGAAAAGGTAAAACAATGAGCCAAGTAAATCCATCTCATCCCACCCAGAGCAAAAGAAAAACGAAACGCGTATCCTACAAAGCCCCCATCTGCAAACTACCTCGACACGGGACCCGTCCCCCATGCGTCCTGCCAACGCACCTTATTCTCCACGAACGACTTCTTGGACTCCTTTTTCTTGACCCTATCCGCCCATTCAATCCCGATCGGCGCATCACTCATCCCGCCCATTTCGTCATCTCCATCGTCGGCGCTCTCGCGCTCCCCATCACGCTCGCGTTCGTGGGGTAGCTCTGCGATGCCCATCTGTAGCGGCGGTGAGTGTAACAGCGGTGAGGGTGGTAGGAGAGGGGAAGCAATGCTACTGGCGGGTGTCCCGGGCGGGGGAGGCGCTGGCACACCCCGCCAACTCCTTGGCACGGTCCAGCAATGGGACCTGAAATGACTGCGCTCGTCGGTTGAAGCGTTGCCGCCAAAGTCCACCCCGTCGACGCCTGCTCCTGTGCCACCCTTCCAGGGTGGGGTACCGCGAAGTTTCGCGCAGAGGAAGTAATCAACCTTATCCGTCCAGCGTAACCCCGGGGCGTCAACAGATACTGTAGCTAGCGTTTGCAAGATGCCATATATCAACAACCACCGACCCTTGCGTGCGTCATGAGGGTCTACTTCAGTAGGTTGTATACTCTTCTCATGCTTCGCGAAAGCGTCGACAAGAGAATTGGAGGTCGACGCGGAGAGGAGCGACTCTATATTCGTGGATTCGGAAAGTGATAGCGCGGCGGCCTTTTCCGTTGCACTATTGATAAATGGGGTTGAGTTCGACGGGAGGTGTGGTGGGATAGAACCGCGACGGGCAGCGCCTTGGAAGAAGCGGCCCGCAGCGGAGGAGGCATTGGAGGTTAGCTTTAGTTTCGCTGGTGGGGACATTGTCGGTGGGACGAGCGGGAATGGGTGAGGGATGTGGGGGTAGTTGTGCCTATCGTCGAAGCCTAGGAGGATATCCGTCATTTGGAGGTCGTCGTCATCCGCTCGCCAGTGGGGTGAGCCGAGCTTTACTATTTTCCGGCTGCCACTTGTGCTGTTCGGGGGCTGAATGCTATGACGGCTGTTCCCTGGCGGATTGAAGGTTGTGAGTGAAGGACCAGACCAGCAGACCTCCCGGTCGACAAGGTAATCGTAGAGCGCGGCGAAGTCTCTTGATAACTGAACGTAGAGCATACGCGTAAACCGACCATCAGGAGTCTGCGGTGGCCAAGAGCCAAAGCGCGCTTGGTAATGCTTCACAAGGAACTTCTGGAACTTGTCGAAAGCTACCCGAGCAGGTGGACTCGCAGCAGAAGTAGTAGGCCACATATCCGTATAGTTAAAATTAGACAACCTGTGATCGGCCGTCGCGACGCGAACCTGGATCTCCAGGGAGGCTCTATCAATCAGAGCCTTGGTGATAGGCGATATCTCCCGCCATTCCCCACCTCCTTCCAATCTTGCCAGCATACCCGTGCAATGCACGAAGCTTTCCCTCCACATGCTCTCTATTCCCGCCATTCCAAACTCTCCTCCACCAAGCCCGTATCCCAATCCTCCAGACGCACCCGCACGCTCAGCCCAAACCAACAGTCCCGCAGCACCCTCAGGCCAGTTGCGCACATCGTCGAACTCACGCTTCTGCAAATAGTCCATTATCAATTTTTGTGTGTGCGCGTTGCCAACCCTGGGGCCGGGGAAATGCATGCTGTGCCCTGCTTGGGGGTTTAATATACTTCCGTAAGGACCTTCAACCTCCTGTATTCCGCGGTCTACGAGATCATATGCCAACGGGTTTGGCGGAGACAAATACAAATCCGTCCTCTCGACCAAGTCCAGCAACGTTTGCCCCAAAGTCATTCCCACGAGTGATTTATTGAACAGGATCGCAAAGAAATTCCTCGTAGTGAGGTGGTGTCGGAGTACAGCCGTCCTATCCGCGCCCATCGGTGCGGGGAAGTAGAGTCGGTGCGGAATTCCTTCTTCATCATTGGCTTTACCAGACCCAGAGTACTCATAATCCATGCCGAGTAGGGGGCCCTGTACGCTCGGAGGCGGCCCTGTCCTTGGAGGTGTCAAAGGCCTGTTCCGAAAGTACCCCTCCAGCTGCGCAATAAGAAATGGCGACTCGGTCGATCTGAGAACCGAAGACTTGATCCTAAAAGAAGGCTGGGGAGGGGGAGGTTTGTATAGACCCTGCGGATTCTTAATATGTGCAGGTCTGTCCGTCAAATAAACTAAAGTATCGCCATCTGGAAACCAGAGCTCCAAATCCTAATCACAACAAATCACTCAGTATCAGCCCGAACCGCAATTATTAAGCATACAAAAGGTAATAAAAAGACGGCAGAACAATAAGTTACCTTCTTCCCTTTGATCCCAGCGTCCCAAACCTCACCGCGCCGACCTCCGCCCTCCCACCGCTTGACATAAACCCTCTCCTCAAGCCCACCTCCCGGCAACCCAAACCCAAGCCCAAACCCAACATCCTTCTTCGCAGTCCCTCCCCCGACCGCCAAGCGCTCGCGTATCTTCTCGCTACCTGAATCGAAGAAGCGCCTCAAACTCGACTTTCTAATTCCTGGTGACTGATATTGCAGGCTATTCCTCGAACTCCCAGACACACTCGACGCCGATGGTGTCATTAGGCCACCAGGACCAGGCTTGGCAGTGCCCTTTCGAGCATGGTTCTCTCCAGGCGTTGACGAGGACGAGGATATTTTGTCGAGCTTTACTCGTGCGCGAGCGGATCTTTGTGCCATTGCTGTATTTTCTGTCTGTCTCCCTGCGTTTTTCTTCTTCTTCTTCTTCTTCTTCTTTTTCTCCTACCAATAACTCCCCGGAAGAACGAAAGAGGCCCCGAGAGGCTATAGTTTGATATAATATTAGGGATAAGGTGGGAGATAAATTTGGAAAGAAGGAAAAAATATACCGGAAGGATGGAAAGGCAGGAAGGAGGGCGGTGGATAGGAATTAATACTTGTAGGCAGGTAAGGTTTGCTTGATGCGGCTGAGATATTTCAAGGTTGGTACTGGTTCGCAGAGGAACTTAACGAATGTTGTGAAACGGTCGAGTCAAGTTAGACGAAGGCACTATCGGTAGAATTAATCCAAAAGCCTCCCACACCCTCGTATGATATTAGCTTAAATTTCTATTTTTTCTTCTTTTCTCTTTTTTTCTCTCCTCTTCTCCCCGTTCTATCCGGCCATATAAGTACGGTAGAAACCGTAGCCTCCCGATGAAAGTAAGGTAAATAATAAGACAAGCACACACACACACACAAGGCAAGCAAGGAAGGGAAATAGAATTAGAAGCAAACTGAACCGAGCTGGAACTGTATCGAATGAACTTATCCTCCTCAACCACCAACAAATGCAATCAAGAGTCGGGGCGTGGTTTCAAAAAAATAAACGAGCCCAGGCAGCTGGGTATGGGGTACTTGTGGTACAAGTACTCGTACAGTATCAAGGTACGGCAGGAGGTGATAGATGTGTGAAGTGAGCAATAAGGGAAGATGATGAGGGGGAAGGGGAAGGAAGGGGAAGGGGAGACGGGAAAGAGAGGGAGAGAGGGAGAGAGACAGAGAGACAGAGAGACAGAGAGGGAGAGGGAGAGGGAGAGGGAATGTTGGCTAGAACTGTCACTTCACCATGATCCGCCACCCTTACAAGATGACGAAGAGCAGTAACAGAAGGGATAGCAAGTGGAGCAAGAGGAGGAGGAGGGAGTAAAAAAGAAGCTCTCCGAACTCTACTCCGCGGTGTGGTCCCTATCGGCAGCTCCCTTCCCTCCCCCATTTCTCTCTCTCCCTCCCTCTCTCTCGTTCGCTTGTTTGCACGAGGAAGCAAGCGGCGGGGAGATCGCCGACCAAACCACATATGGACGACCAACACGAATTCCGATCTCAATCACAAAAATGCCCGACCAAGAAAATTGAATACGCGAAAATATTAAAATAAAAATAAAAAAAACTCACCGAAGAAATAAAATCCCTTAGATGAACAGCTGAACACCTTTTGCACCTTTGAAATAAAAATGAAATCCACGAAGGGCAAATTTCGTGGATTATGTACGTTTTTGTTTTTTTCCTCCAACACGCCAGGTAGGTAGGTATAAGCCGGTCAAGTTAATACCACCATCAGAACACAAACTTTCGAATTGCCGATACTGAATTTGCACAAGTATAATAAGTTATGATAAAAAGTGGAAAAGAAATGGTGAACTCCTTAGTGTACTACACGAGTGCCACTTAAGTACTGTGAAAGGCGGTGAGGATGGTGGTGATGGTGGAAGGTGGTGAGGGTTAGATACGGTACCGTACTGTGCGTGCGGGGGAAGGAAAGTTTGAGTTTCCATTGTGGAGATTAGGCCAACTTATTAACAAGCTAATTATACCAGCAATATTTGGTTGCTTTTCTGATCCTCTCGTCGTGTGGTGTGGGTGTGGTTTGCGAAAAGAGGGAGAAGGGATATCGTACCAGTACTCATACAGCACCGGTATGATACTCGCACGGTATTTTATGAATAAATGCTGGGGGTAAGAACTTGTCTTCCATCACTTGTACGGGTACAGCAAGGCCGCGGTTTGGGTTCAAATAACACTCCGGCCATGGTTTGGCGCTGATCCGCCTGCCTGCTTGTATTCTCCACGCGCAGGAGGAAGAAGAAAAAGAAAACGCTGGGCTGAACCCTCCCCCCTCCGTCCCCTCCGAATAAACACCAATTCACCCTTCCCTCCCCTTTCCAGCCCCGAGACCCCAGGGGTGGGGTCGTGGTTTTACCAATACTCGAGTACTGTGCGAGTACTAGTACATTCCCTTATCTTGTGCTTCGCGGGCGGCTCCTACAATCGAGCACCGTACCTTACCAGTGCGAAAAGGAATCAAGGGTGCTCAAAGCGTGGTGGGGGGAAATACCGGTGGGGAGGGAAGGGAGTGGTCTCACTTCGGAGATCGCCACCTTCAATCTGGGGGCCGCTAAACAATAATAAAGCAGCGATCTTCCTTGGAGGGAAAAAAAGAAGTGAAAAAGAAAAAAAGAGAAGAAAAAAACAAAAATTACTGTACCACCGCCCCCGACAACCATAAAATTATTGGCCTGAATACTCGTACTACGAGTGAGTCGCGGCAACTGCTAATTCAATCGTAGTCCGGTCGGAGCACGTAAAACTCTTTCTCTATTATACAGTGCAGTCCGCCCTTTTCAATGTGCAGTGTTGATATGATATCGCATTGTTCGCGCAATACCGCCGTCGTCCCACGGGAAAATACAAAACTCAGCCCTGGATCCCGTGAACTAACCCCATTCTATCCCGGTACAACACTAGCACTGTGCTCGAGTACAGCACTCGTCCAGGTCTCCAGAAATGAAGGAGCCTCGGACTTCGGGGCGATCACATACCCCCCCCCTCATTCCTTCCCGTGCTTTTCCTCCTACTGTTCATTCACCCACTTTTCCCGACCCGGTTATCCACCCTCCGAGAGAATGCCGATTCTCTGCAGCACACTAACTTAGTCGCATAGGCAAGCACTGCGCTCGTACTCTAGCTCATCGCGTGCTGGTAAGTGGTAGTGAAGGGCGAATTCCCAAAACGGCCCCTCATATCACTTTTTTTCCCCTTTTCTCGAAAAAACGTCCCAGTGGAGAACTTAATGGCAGAGGGACCCCCTCCGCCTTGTTCCAGCCCCGGATGAACTGCACAGGAACTAGTGAGTCGGTCTTAGGCATCACAACTTGTCACTCGGGCGGCTGTCCGAATGAATCCCCGTTCATCCTCTAAACTCCAGACAGGACTACTGGGAAAAGGTGTTTCCATTAGTAGTCCCCGCGGACTCATATATCCTACTGTGCCGGTAAAATCCCTTACCACCATAACCTAATGCGAGAACTAGCCTCACGTAGAAAGTATGATACGTGAACATATGTATTAAGAAAAAATATATGGCCGGTCATCTATGCGTACAGTCGTGTCTGAAAAGTCTACGTACCCCCCATGGCAACCACACTACACCATGATTCTAAGTAGTCAACAACTCAAATTTATATGTAATGACTCAATAAATTAATTGATAATAGGAAACCTAGTTGCTCCTCTATCACCCAATTCTGGGGGAT
>JACCEG010000074.1:0-28068 GCA_014065205.1 Tuber brumale | reverse complement strand
TTACAACTTAGCTATGATTATTTTTTACAAATATATGTAATGGGAAACTCAAAATCAAAGAGAAGGTATGATAAATTGGCGTTGCCATGGGGGGTACGTAGACTTTTCAGACACGACTGTACAATATCTGTACACGTACATGCAAACAAAATTATGCCCTCAATACTCGGGCACTTCCTGCACGGGACGTCTGATTGCCAGGCTTTTCTCTGCAGTCCTGAGAATCGCCAACTTAAAAACTTTCGGAGATTTATCAGTAGTAGGGTGATGCGCCGAAGAATTCCCTCTTGATCGCTTACCGTGATGGATCAATGATTGAGTTCCTGGGTGGAAAATCGAGTGGTAGGTTTGGCTTCATGTCTAGCATCTCGAACTACCCACTACCGTACTCTTTGTATTCGCTCGTACGGGTACTGTACCGTGTTGTCCCGTTTTTTGCATCAGTCCGGTCGAGGGAGAACCACTGTAGAAGTTGCCCGCTGAGGGTACCCAGAGAGTATGATTTCTATCTTCGAACTCGGTACTCGAGTAGATATCAAGTGGGTCTGGATGTTTATATTAACGAGTTTACTCTCTAAATTTCGTACTGATTGCATCATGCAGGAGGTTGAATCTTAACTAAGCTCCTTGGAGGAGAATGCCGGTAGTAGGAGGAACTAGCGGTGCCTCCTAGCGAGCTCGACCTAGACAGCTGATAGGATATTAACCGTAAAAGCCATCGCTTAATCATAGTAGCAAGGGGCCTTTGTCAAGTGCCTAAAAGGTGATTAGCAGTGATATCTCTTCAGGCTCCAAGTGAATTGTGTCTATTTCCCTTTTTTCATTCGGCTTGCTCGAGTATCGGGGGCTCCGAGATCCACTCCTGTGCCTCAAGCACCTTAACTAGTGCAAAGCAGAACGTTATATCCACATTAAACTTCGTACGGAGGGGGGGGCCACAGCGGCAGATTCTCTACCAATTATAAGACACGCTCGAAAGGTCCACCACGTTTCGAATCGGAAAGTTTCGTAAACTTGCCACGTGCGGAAGCTTTGTCTAAAACCGTTCTCAACGTGCCGGCGGGTGGCTACCGGTAATCAATATCTGGGGTACCGGTATTGTTTAAAGATTTTTGTGGTAGGATAAGCCCAACAAGATGGGCAAGCCAAGCGCTGGTGTATTGTTAAAATGCTTGACATCCCTTTCTGGAGGTTGTTGTCTGCGATAATAGGAATGTATCCCAAATGTTCGTTGTCACGACCCTGCTCGCTTTACCCAATCCGATCAACACCTCTTACTAAAATGCTCAGCTTGACGGGAATGAGAACGCCAAAAAAAAAAACTTTGACGCAAGACACCGCTTGTGGACTATATTTCGACTACGGTGCTTTTGCAAATTAGTATATTTTTGAGCCTGGTATTCGTATCATACATAGGAGAGCTAGTAATCTCCAACTATAATTATTAGGATGAGAGAGAAAACATTTCTTGTAACGAGATCGTGCTGGCTATCCGCCAATATTTCAGGTGGGGTTAGCCTAGAGTTATCTATCTCCCTATCGTTTAGTTGTGCTTTTTGAAGCATTTATAATCGACAACTGTAGCTTATCTGTATGTGAATGAATCGAGGAGCCGATAAACCCCGTTGAGCCTATCACCTATCACGCGGCGGAACTCCTAAAATATTGTTGGGGTAACACTGTGGCCTGTGATCTTCGCATCGAGGACCTAGTGGAGCCTGCTTCTATAAAAGTCCTGTTATTCAATAACTGCGCCTCCGGTACGCCAGGACTATTTTCTCTAGTAATCCACTCCTTCCTATGCTGCTCGGTATACGGTAATTATGGTAGTCTTTAGGCTTTTGGTAGTGCGCGTGAAATAATTTAGATGACACAACGATTCAGCGCGACACATAAAATGACGGAAAGAGTAAGTTCAATAAAAAGCAAGCTCAAGATGAATACTTCCTTGGGTACATGGAGAACCACCCACCAACAGCGGGGACTGATTCAAAATCGTGTCCGTGATGACAACGACAAAGTCTTCGAGAGGTTGAAAGTTCTACTTTGCCGCGGTTTATTCCATCTCATCAACTGTCCGTGAAGGCGGTCCTAAATTCCTGGGGACCGCACCAACCCGGATCCGCGAGCATATCTATGGCACGCGTCAGCTTATCAAATTTTCATTCGATCACTTCTATTCCTTTTTAGTGGCGCCTTTCCATGAGTGAAGTTTCAGGCACAGAGTGCAGCTTTACCCTCGAAAAGGCCAATTGGTCCTGATACCTGGCAGTGAAAGTGGTACGAGTTGTGGGGTAATCCGGGTTTGCATGCCGGTGGTTGGGCTGATGGAGGTTGTTACGGGCGATATTATTGGTAGAGATAAGAGGGATGAAAATGCAATTGCTATTATTGACCTGCCTAGAGCAGCGAGCGGAACCGATGCTGCCGATAGGAAAGGCTGGCCTGTGATCTTGTGTGATCTTAGGGTAGTCATGCAGTATCACTCTGTATGATTCGAAATCCTCAACAGGGGTAGACCTGAAGTAGCACGACAGAAAACTTGATTTCCGGGAGAAAAATAGAAGGTAATTTTTTTTATTAGATACTAGATACCCATACCTAAACCGTAGCCTTAGGCGTATCATAGAAAAAGAAGTTAGCGCTCTTAAAAGTAAAACTAACAAAAATCTCCGGGGTAATACACACTTCTGCGAGGCCGGTACCACAACTGAAGAACATGTGCAAGCAGTAACTCCCTCTTGCTTTAAGAACGACCACTCGCAAATGTAAGCACGCCTCTCTTCTAGTTCCACCATGGATTTTTTGGATCTAGCTAAGCTATAGCAATCAAGTCATCAATAGAAGGTCCGCCGGATTTAGGTCCTGGGGGACACTTGCCCAAGAAGACCCAACAAACAGGGGAAAGCGATTGAAATGGGATAGGCCAGATCCCTGGGTTTATCGTCGAGGTGTGTCCAACGAGGAGGGAGGCAGGGGCACCCATTGACTTCGGGAGTCTAAATTTTTGACGACAGAGTTGAATTGCGAAAGCCAGGGTTTGAAGTTTTCTCGCCCTGAATGCTACGGTATTTCCAGGGTTCATGGGAAGCTTGGGACGCATATGCGAGCCGAGAGGAGACCTAAGGAATTTCGGTTGGGTGTTGGGCGGCATTTTTAGATGAACTGTTGGTGGAAGAAATATTTCAATGAGGTGAACTGAGTTTTTTCTTGTATGATGGAGAAAGCAGAAGGGGGGGGGGGGGGCGTTGGCGGTGGTGTTTGCTTTTAGCTGAAGGAAGATGAAGGATGGCGCCTACGCCCGCTTTTACAAGGCATGGTACTCAGTAAACCGAGCCATTAGCCATAATGTTATTGGAGTTGCCTAGGAGAACCGGCGTGTAGGTCCTGTGTAAACACTCCGCAAACTTATAGGAAAGAAACGGGTCAAGTTCTCAGAAGATTTGTGATGTGACATGGAAACAATTCATGAATTTCATTGCTTGATTAATTTTAGAATATTTGGAGTCAAACAGCCAAGGAGAAGAACAGGGACAGGGGGGGATGATATATAAGTTAGGATATATCATAAGAGTTAATTGTATACCAGTGCATTCAAAAGATATCCTATATCGAAACTGAACTGGTACCATACTCCAAAATAAAGCCCATATTGAACGGTCAATCCAGAATGTTGCTCCCGGGCAAGACTGTCGGAACAGACCTCTTAAGCAACTCTGAAACGATATAGTGAAACGTACGCATTGCTTCTATAAGTGGGGGTGAAACCCGAGAACTATATAATCGATTTAAATGCTATCTAAATACAAGTAAGGTGGTATGTGTTCCCCCCCAGTCACCAAGAACTCCTCTTGGTTGGGGGGATATCCTGTTGGTCAAGTACCGGTAGGCCGCTTTGTCACTGGAGTATACCGATGATCACGATCGAGCTGAAGATTCACCCACCCCAGTTGCAAGTAAATTTTTTTAACTTTGTTTTTAACCTGTTTAGGGAATTTTTTGCAGCTTCTCCTAAGCGAATCGCACCCCCTCAATCTACTTTAATACTATCTGCGGCCAGAACAATCTTTTCCTCCCTCAACAGTGTCCTCCCCTACCAGCTCTCACTTTGCCATTGCGCCCAATAATGACCTAGATGCCCCATTTACATCAGAAAAAATATCAAGAATTTAGTACATGGTTGCGCCCCCATCCACATAGAAGCCGCGCAGCCCACCTCCGAAAACGCTCCCCCCCGCCCGGTGGGCAGTTCTTGCAGAGAGGGCAGCCTGAACAAACTCCTAGGATGAGTCGGACGACAATGGAGATCTACAGGTCACCCAATTGCTGAACACTATCAGGGCCCAGAAAATACCAAGCCTTCGCCATGCTAGTAGGTAGTGCACTGTGATTGGAGCGTAAGGGTGTACCAAGCATCAGTAGGGATACAAGGTTGAGGGGAAGTGATATATGGTGATCCGATAATGTTTCAATGAAAGAAAATGGCAAAGCACGGATTGCGCACTTATGACGCAATTGGCACTGGCGAAGGAAACTACTTGAAGTGCAGTGGATCCAGTGGAGTCTGCAGAATGATATGGGAAGTTGGGAAACAAGGCGGAGGAGGAGCGCGGAGGTGATTAAGGGAAGGGGCTTTATTTCTATAAAACTAGTAACACTATATCCCAGGACTTCGGATAGAACACACTGCCAATTATACTGCTTCTACACCCACATAGCCTCGCCCGAAAAAAAGCCCATTCCCCTTGTTATTTGAAATATTTTCCTCTTCATACCCTATCGTTGCTCATTTACCTTCTGCCTTCCTTCGATGTTGTCATACCCGAACTGCCAACCCTAGTTTGAGATCCGATGAGGGGGAATACTTTGGTTGTAGGTACAGTAGGGGCCCCGGATGCTTGACATTCCAGAGATTCGTAGTCCCTGTAGTCATGACGACAGGTGTCTCCTCCCGCCTGCAAGATGCGTCTTTCTCCTACAAGACAATGCCAAGCTGGGATTGGGATTTCTGTAAGCAGTCAATTGTGTTACCAAGTGCCGGTGTCAGCATCACTACAATTCTGTTACCAGTAGTGCTGTGCGGTATGGTGTAGCGAGGTGACGGGGGGCGGGGCGGGTATGGAAGCTGGGGGCCGGGCTTGGCAGACTTTTGGTCCGCGGGATAGCGGTAACAGATAGGACATCCTGGTAGTGGTGTCTCCGTGCCAAGAATTGGCACCCTTTTGGAATAGCTGCTACAGGCTCCTACCCCTTGGAAAGGGCGAACGGATGTCGATTCTTGGCTCATGGGTACGAGTACGAGTACTAGGGTAGTACTCGAGTACCGTTGGGGAGGTGATCGTCTTTGCAGTGGTTGAGACGTAGTTATGGGCTATTTTGTGGATGATAGCGTTGCGAATCCTTATGATTCGAGAAGTATAAAGGGACTAACTTATGGTTTCCCCTCAGGAAAGAACGGAAGGAAGGAACGAGACAGAGAATAGAGGTAGCGGGGAGACAGGAAAGCGATGAGAAGCAATATGAGACTTTCATTCAGAGAATTGGGGCTAACGTTTTCTTTATACTTTTTTCCCTTGTTTCCTAACTGCCTGAGCTGGTTGAGAGTCGGAGTGGGCTGGTGAATGCAAGCCGTCCCGCTAGAAGGACGGTTAGGAAGGGGGTGACGAGACGCTGGCACTTGATTCTTACCAGGGCCTGTACCGTAGTTAAGTTAGACTACTGTTCCGGGCATCTGACATCGACCCTCAACGCGACCAGATCCAACAGCGAATGGGCCCCAACAACTGCCAAGTTTTTCGGGAAAAAAACTCGGTTGGGGCTGCTTAAACTTGGCTCCTCTCTACGGAGGTATAGCCCCTAAGTATTGTATATTTTACTAGCAAGGGGTGTTCGGCTAGTGCGGGCAAAAGTATGGAATTGGGTATGATGACTACCTAATTGAGTATGATGACTACTCTATTCACCCCGGACCCCCTGCTAGCAGAACACCACTTGCTAGTAGAATATACAATACTTAGGGGCTATACCTCCGTAATACCGGTACTATACGAACTCCAATTTCCGACAGGGTGAGCATTGGTTGTGAACGGTACAAGGGCACCGAGGTTAGTGATGAGACGGACAGTGGTAGGGGGGCTGAGGACATATCGACAGATTCCCGCGCCGTGCACATATTTCTTCAGCCACCTACACCATGCCTGTCTCATCACTAGACTAACCTCCATGCCTGAGTACCGGTACCGGTAAGTGGGCACTTCGAAAAAAGCGAACACACATGCAAATCTATGTCGGGGCACCACGGTACCTTCCCACACATACTCGTACTGTCAGACGTGTGAATGGACTGGTGGTGAGGGGCGTGGACATTCGTAGTCAGGTTGTGTTTGCTTTCGTGATGAGGTCATTGGCGTTCTCCCTGAATTTTTATATTTAGAGGGGCTCTAGAACCCACTACGAAAGGGAGGAAGACTATCATAAAAAGATATCGGGACTGAGAGCAAGCCCTGGGCTTTGGTTTTTCCGTTTCATTTTTTCTTCGGCTTCTTTTTGCTACCTGCATCTTCTTACAGCCGGATCGAGGAATACAGTGATTTTCTGCACAAAACCCTCCTCCATATCCTATGTGCCCATTCCAATTCCAATTCCATACAGTCCGAAACACCACTCAAGTGAGGGTGACCGTGATCACCTTTAGGAGACAGGTGGTGATCGGCGAAAACTCCTTTGCCGAGAACTCACTACAGTAAAGAACGCCCAACCATAAAGGAGTTTGACAGCCCAGTACAAGTACCACCCAGCGGATGGAAGGGTGAACAAGGGGGTCGGTCCCCGGTGTGTGGTATTGTCGGTATACCGGTGGGGAGCACCGGGGTTTTTTTTTTTTTTTTGTTAAATCCTAGAATTTATTTGCTTAAGGTGCAAACCTCCACTATAAAGGCACAGTCCGGCTAATACATGGATCCTAATACAAGGGCACCTCTGTAATAATCGCCCCACACCCCCGATTTGGTCCTGAGACATACTGGTCAAAAACCTTCTCCACTGGCCAAGGGAAAAACAAGCCGTCCCACGTCCCTCTGGTCTGGGACCAACCGCAAATCCAACACCCAACCCAGGCACTCACTGAGCCAAGCCGCCAAGAAAGTAAGCAAAAATCCCTCACACCCTCAGCAACAAAAACCAGACACAGGCCCAAAAAGAACATTGGCAGGAAGCAACAAGAAAACCCCACCCATAAAACTGCTATCCTCCACTGTCCAAGCCCCTGTAGGCAGCCCGCAGAAAACTCCTAAAACAAAAAAACCCAAACAAAAGAAACCTCCTTGATGGTGATGATTGTACTGGTTTTTACTAAGTCCCGGCCCGCAAGAGGGCAGAGTGGGGTTACTGGCAACCCAAGGTTCCAACATGCAGCTGCAAGGTGATCGTAGTTATTAGGGGAGTGCTAGCCTAGGCAAACCAGCTCCCATTGAAAATCGTGAGGCCCAGTCGGCCGGAGAGTTACCAGCCTGAGACAGTGCAATACTGACTGAGAGTCGCCAGTTGATCCAGCTGGGTAGGGATGGCGTAATACCGATCGTGGGAGAGCGACTGGTAGAGGACAGGTAGAAACTCCAACTTGGCTATGTAGGTGAGGGTGCCACCAAGAGGAGGAGGTAAGGCTTTTGGCAGTTAGATGCCAGCTACGTTCTTTTTAAAGTCCCAACGAGAAAAGGACCCCAGCCCATGAAGCTCAAAGTTAGGTGAGGGGGATCGTGAGACTGGTGATGGTGTTGAGACCCAACTCCACCTTCCCAAAAGGGAAGGCAAAAGTTGGGGGGGGGGGGAAATCGAGGACGAGAAGCTTGGTGGGGAGCACCGGTACTGTACCCATACTTGTCTCAGGCAAGCAGCACTCGAGTACAGTACGGTACTGTACTCGAGTACTTGTGCTCGAAAACAGGGATAGAAGGAATAATGGTTAAAAGCACTTGAGCATGTGGGTACCGGTATCTGAGCCCTGAGCCCCAATAAAATAAGCCTCCCCTGTTTTCGGGTGGTGGGTTTGTATGGGCGTTCGGACACGCGCGGATTTATTATTTGCCATCCGGTACATTTTGCAAATCCCTGTGTTCGGGCATTCTTGCCTGCTATCACCCAAGCACCAGCGAAATCTACTTGGCTATCTCAGCTTTTTCCAAGGCCCAGAAGGAGGGGGGAGGAGAAGAAAAATCATTGGTTCCCGGTAGCAGCTCTGCCCTCCACGGAATAACGTTGAAACAGGGGTGAATATACTCGAGTAGAGGATTTCCTGGAGCACTACTCGAGTACTCCTGGAAGGAATCAGATCATTCTTTAAATCCAGTTACTCGAGTATTTCCACCGAATCCAGCAACCTAGGACTCGATAAATATCTTTTCCGCAGGTAAACATGTATTCTACGTTGGGCACGTATCAGGGAGTCCAAAACGCCTCGAAACCACCATGAAACGTCAACCATCTTGTGGGGATTCTTCCCGTTGCACCACCTCGGGCGTGTTATATTCTTATTTGTATATTTTTCTTTCCCCGTTTCCGCGAACAAAGCAACGGGATATATGACGAGCACAAATATCAAACTGCTCTTTAACTCCCTTCTCCCCAGCCCCCCTTTATGGGAGGCTTGTGGGAAGTTTGCTCTTTCGGTCGCAAAGAATTCGATACAAATACCTTTGCATGTCCCGCGTGCGTTAGGCATTGTGGGCTTGGCGGGTGGGATTATCATAGGATGCTGGCTATGATCGTTCATGCGATAACACTCATACTTGACGCCGTTCTTTTCTTGTCGCTACTCTCGGATGCGCAGCGGGTGCTTGTGGTCTCGGTGGGAAGGGGAGGGGAGGAGTTGGCTCTAAGGTTTAGCCCTGAGGTGGTGTATGCGAATGTTGGGGACCAGGTTCAGTTCCAGTTTTACCCACTGGTAGGTTTTTGTTGTCTCTCTGGATGGGGAATCGAAAAAGTTATCGCAATTGTCACATGGAGGCGGTAAGGCTTACAGATTGGCGACACAGAATCATTCGGCTGTACAGGCGAACTTTGAA
This sequence comes from Tuber brumale, assembly GCA_014065205.1. NCBI lineage: Eukaryota > Fungi > Ascomycota > Pezizomycetes > Pezizales > Tuberaceae > Tuber > Tuber brumale. The sequence goes on along the minus strand of JACCEG010000074.1, from coordinate 19,009 downwards.
AGACCCTGCGTTCCTATGAGCAATACTACAACGGGTCAAGGGTTCTTTTCAGGATTCAGACCGCTCCCGTTGGACACAAAAACAGTTGAGATGCCCGTTCATGAATGCATCTGTTTGCGTTGGTTTATCATCTGTTCTAATATGATTCTAATATGAGGATCGGGATTAGATTACTACATTCACCGTTAACATCACTCGTTCCGATCCGATCTTTTTCTATTGTTCACAAGGCCGTCACTGTCAACGGGGCTTCGTGGGCGTTATAAATCCGTTAGTTCACCTTATCTTCATCCATGCGATCTGATCGCGGGGTCTGATTATGTATGATAGAACTCCCCAGAAATCACTCGAAGCATTCAAGGCATCTGCATCCCGGGCTCTGGAGAACTTATCACCCGGGGAGATGCCGTCTGTGCCAACGTTAATCCCGACACAGAGGTCCTCTCCAAACAGGTTCAATCTCACTAGCGCCGGCAACGACAAGGTAATAAAAAACGTTGGGGCGATTGTCGGGGGTGTTCTCGGCGGAGTGATATTCTTGGTTGCAATCGCCACGTTCATCGTGTTTCTGGTGATGCGGAGGAAGAGCGACGAAGGGGGCAATAATAGAGGGGTAGGGACAGGAGGGTATGTTATTGGATGGCCAGACATGGTAAAAAGCAGTAACTATGGTGTGGGTAATTAATCCCCCCCGAATCCACCCTTAAGTGTCAATACTGATCATGAACAAATAAATAAAAAGTCTCCCCTACCGTATAAATACCTCTCCCTACCCACCCGATCACTCTGCTGCATTTGTTTCCCCCCCGGTATTGAAGGGGGGGGGGGGGGGAACTATCGAACACACTTTTGGGATCTAGAGGGTCTTGTAAAATATTTGTTGAACATCTCCTTGGTTAGGGGTTAAGCCATTGCGTGCAGCATACTTGTGTCAATGGTTAGGACAAGGGGGGCTGGTTATGGAGGGGCGGTATTTTATAGAAACTTATTGTTATCATGGCCTGGAAAGCCACGAACTGATGTTAATCGGAAGGAAAAGAGGAACAATGGTGAAATTGTGCAAGTCTGTGAGCTTTAGGGTGGGGATCGTACCCCGTGAAGTATACTGTAAAGAAAGGAACGAGGATAGCAAGATAGAGGACAAGCAATGGATAGATCAAAGATCCATCGATACATATCGTGGCCGGTGGTTGAAACCCTAGGAAGTAGCCACAAACGAACGATGGATAACTCCCCCCCCGAGAAGAAACGTAGAGATGGCAAAAGTCTACCGTATCACATCTAGAAGAGTACCGGTAGTCCCTTTTACATACATCTCATTCCAGAGCCATAATCTATCCTGTGCCATCCATATCGCAAGAGCGTCAGCCCTCATCCTAATGAACTATTTTTAAGTTATCATACCCAAAATTACGGTATTATATCATAACTTTACTCGTAAGCTCCTTCCAAACTCTCCGAAAAAACAAACACCCACCAAATGAATCATGTGGTAAGGTGTGTACAGACAAGTCCCCCGCCCAGGTGTGAACCACATGTGGCCAGAAATATACAGCGCTGGAAACAAATACATATTGTGACTGAAATTTAATGACTCAAACTTCAAGTTCACCCATGTTGAAAGCTGATAAAGGACTCAAAATAGTAACAGTCACCACAAAATTTACTGACCCACAGGCGTCGGGAGAATCAAAAGTGTAAGGTGGAAGAAAAGAGTGGGTAATTGGGATATCATTTAGTGTGTTCTTAACCCATTAAGTGGTCAGTTTCTTCTCGTAAGGTACTGTACCGTACAGTACCAGTATAAACTCGGGCTATCCACCATATCAGCTCTGTGGGCTTCCGTATTCAGACACAAAAACACTTAAGAAGGATTGGGATTTTCCTCACATGGTAAAGCTTGACTTTGCTGAACTGAGTTGGATCTCATTAAGTGCCATTCGCAATTCCATTAACCTGTCAGACTAGGCCTATCATGGGCTAATGCCAGGATTGACAGAGATTAGAGGGGTCTGGGGGGAGGATGGTGGATAGCTCGGCTTTTTACCGTATAAATGAAGGAAAACAGGTCAAACTTTGAATATACATTTATATCTCCTCTGCCAATAAAAATAATTGACACTCTTGTATCATTTAAGATATTATGTGTCATCATCTGTTCATTGAGGCTATATGGTTTGGTCCCCAAAAGCTCGCATAACACCAGTTCTACGATCCACGCTTCAAACGAGACGATAGCCGTTACTCATTTTGAAGAGTTTCTTTTTCCTCGCAACAAACGGGGATTAATCCTTCTGTAAATACCGTTTAAAATCAATAAGCCAATGTATTTACAGAGAGGGTAAGGGAAATAGATTAAGGAGCAGGCTGGAGGGTGGAATAAAGTTTGCTAAAATTGTGTGAGGGGGGGGGGGGTAGATTAACAAGTGGATTTTTGGCAATAATCAAAAACCGAGTGAGGTTTAGTGATGGCAGAGCTTGGAAAATAGTGCCCGGTCGGGTAAATCGCGACATCGGTCTAGATAGGTTTAGCTTAGCAAGTTAACCGAATCGAGAAAAAAAGTTAACAAGATCTAACATAGCCAAGTGGCTTGGCCTATACCATGTTAGGAGACGGCTAATCCTTCTTAAAAGATTTTTGACTCAGAAGCCGGAGATCACAGGGATGACAGAGATGGCGGATTTCAAAGAGTTTTTTTTTTTTACGGTAGTGTGCAATAAACGGGTACTGTACCATACAACTGTATGCTGAAGCGAGTGAGCAAAGGTCTTTGCATGGTGACTGAGCAGTTTCGCACCAAAAATGGGCAAAAACCTCATCTTTCAATTTTTGGTGAGCGCATCGAAAAACTGTATCCCCCCCTTTTTTTTTCTTCCAAAATTCCTTCATTCAAAAACCAACCTCGTGTGCATTTCCTGTGCACAACATTTCATGATCATACCTGTTACCGGCCGATATACCTATTGCCAACTTGAAGGTCCTATCATATAGCTCGTAAAATTCTGGCAGAGCTTAAAAAGTCCTCATTATCATGTATTTAGGAGGATAATTGCCCCAAAAATGCTTCACAACAATGCTCTAATCTTTAATAAGATATGGCAGGATGGGGAAGGGTCGGAGGACTACGCAAACAGTTGGAGGATAATCTCTGCATGCGTATATTATATAACTACTTGGATAGTTTTGGTTGGGAAAGTTTTCAGCTTAGGTTCGGTATAGGAGCTTGGCTGAAAAACCATCAAGATGGTATATTCCGGTGTAAGCGTGTCCAATCACCAAGACTTTTGCCCACCTTGTTTTATATAAGGTGGGAGAAAGGAGGGGGGGGGGAGGGGATGGGTGTGTATTGTGAAAATAAACCAGATTTGCAAGCAAAGGAAAAATTGTACAAGTTAGGTAAGTTAACCACTGTGGAAGAAATGGGGAGATTACTAGAAGCGCTTGAGTCAACATCACTCACTCACGCACTCACGGGATACACCTAGCTCAGAGCGACGTAACCAAGATGATTACTATACTGTAGTTTAACACCTCATATTCTTGTCAATATTTTTATGCCTTTTTGAGCAATGGGATTCTGGAGAAGTGTTTTCCCTTCGACCACGGGGAACAGGTGTCCTCGGTAACCCCTTTCCAGTTCTCCCCTGCAGTGACCCCACCCTTCTCCCCACCACCCCACCACATCGAACCTAAGAGGGTAATATTAGACCATCCTCGTTTATTAGGTTGAGATCGGCGTCTGCTTGATATATCATAGTAGCATTTATCACTAGTCCTTCGTGTCTACGCTGAGCGGCCTCAGGAATGAGTGTTTGGTCATTAACGCCCGAATTCTAGTATTCGGTTGCCATGAAATCTTTGTATCATACTCTACTAGTACAGCGAGATGATGATACCCCCATTTCCGCCAAGGGTCCGGCGCAGTGCTTTCCTATGCTCGAGGACTATCCAAACAAGGGTATACCTTCTCTCACAAAGCTGTTCACCGGGGGGGGGGTAAATGAATCGTTTTCCCTACTGAATCTGGCCTGGTCCTCCTCCAAATTTTCGCCCGGCCTTCCGTCGCTCACTTGGTAGTGACTGCTCTTGGGGCGGGTTAGGGTGGGAGACAGATGGTGCTGCGGTAGGTGGTAGAGAGCGGGATTTGCTTGGAGCTTGGGCACTGTGTAGGAAAGATAGGAAATGTGTAGTAAACAACTTCGTTCTCTTCTTCCCCCACGCTTCCTCTTCCTATCTAAACTAACGGTAAAGACAGGTGTATATAAATAAATAAAACATAATCAAAAAAATCCTGATCCTTCCATGGATCACGGCACCTCTCACTGTTTCCCCACACATGTCCCCACTCCTCCGCGCACTCTCGTGATAATGAAGGAAAGGCATATCCGGCGAATCTTCTCCGCAAACCGCTAGAGCTCTAGAACAATCTATCACATCCCTAAACAATCCAACCGACTCCTAAAACTTCTAGAATAAGCCACAATTCTCCACCATCAATCTACAACCTGTAACGGGTGTTATGTTTTCCAGAGGGTGGTGCTTTCCACGCGATTTTCTCGAGGGCACATCACATGAGGAAGGAGCGGAGACTTAATGCCTCGCTTGACGGGTCTCAGGTATGCGGAATCCGTGAAGGGGAACCTTGTCCTGCTGGGTTAGTTGGGGCTCCTTTAGGCACCATCTCAATCGAGTTACTATCTCCTATCAGATGTATCGCCTCTGAATCACATACTCTCACTCGGCAAAGTACGACAACAGATTAATTTCTTCGGTCAACAAAAAATAACATCACGATCGCGACTCAGTCAGGCCCAGCAACGAGAACTAACCGACTAGAAAAATAACACAAAGCGGACAAGCTGGCCCAAGGGTGAGCTTGCCAATAAACTACCTAGCTGAGCCCTCGCAAGCCCCCACCTCGCCAGCAGCGACTCTAACTACTATACAGCCTTAGCGGGCCTCGTAGTGTCCGGGTTCAACTCCTCCAATGCCGCGGCCCTAATTTTCTCCAATCTGGCCTGCTCGGCGGGCGTTATTTTCCGTCGCTCGACGCGCCTGAAATTATCGGGTGCTTTTGACTTCCGGGTAGGCGGTGGGATGTATTTCCTCCCTATCCTTGGCTTCGGTCTTGGATCGAACGGAGTTTGTTTGCTGGGCCGTTGTCACGTTAGTATTATCTCATGCAGTAGATGCTGGGGGAGGGAAGGAAGGGGGTACCTTTTTGCTGTCTTCTGTGTTTCCTGTGGCTGTATCGCGGGTACTGCTACATCGTCGATCGGGGAGGATGGAAATCTCCTCGGGACAAAGTCCCCGTCGCGCTCGTGCGGGTCCAAGAAGCCCTCAGAGGAGGAGGAATTGTCGGCAGCGTAGAGGCCCTCTCCCGAGCCACGATTGTCGTAATCTACTGTGCGATTCGAGCAGCCGTCGGTTCTTCGGAGCGGCTCGAATAAGTTCATTCCCTCTTCGCAATCGAGACCTAGGGAATCTATCATGGGGTCCGCCGGGGCGTCCCCAACGGGCTGCAAACGCTGGCGTTTATGCGGGGGAGCGGGGCGGTCCCCAGTAGTACGGGTTTTGGGGTCGGTGGCTGGGGGTGGGCCTGCTCCGCCCTCTACTCCTTCCTGGTCGTCGTCGTTGTTTCCATCGAGGTTTCCGGGATAAATGTCGCTTGAGTCTTCAGCTTCCTCTGGTTCTGAGTCCGTCCTAAAGTCGCCGTCGGGTGGGAATTCACTGGAGAGGGGGTCCATGTTGAGTGGCCCTAGCGCCGCTCTTCTCCAGAGCCTTCGGGACCTCTCGTTTACTGGAAGGTTCCTCTCCCTGATGGCCCTGATGATGCTTCTATATACTGATCTCGCACCGCGGGGCGCTCCTGCTAAGCGCAGGCACCTGATTAGGCGAGTAACTCGTAAGTGATTATGATCCACCCGCCGTGTCCACGCGTGATTTGCGGCAACGAAGCTTGGAACAAGCCGCCATAACGGTCTCCCGGTCGAGCTTGTACCGCGGAACTCAAACCCCCAGAATGCCATTATTCTACGCATTCCTAGCATGAAACACCCTGTGAATCTTGCTGAACCCATGGCCCCGCGAAAGCCGTCTGGCATTGGAGGTGCTAATGCATTGGATTGCGAAACCGAATCGGTTGGAAAAAGAAGTTGAATAGATGAATGATCGCTCTCAAGCCTGGCATCCGGATAACTTAGAATTTCTAGAAAGCTTAGAGACCTAGCTCCAGTGGTGATGAGGCCTCCATTGGTAAAAAAATCAATATACATTTGAAGTCCCGTACGAGTCTTCTGTACAGCAGCTCCTATGACCCTCTTCCTCTTTCTGACTTCATCATTTTGGGCACGCCAAGCTGGGAGCAACAGTCTGAGGGTCGTTACCCTCCAACTAAAGGCTAGCCGGCTATTTAGCAGCCCCGTCCCCTCCAGGGCGGATACGAGAGCCGCTGGTATCAGATCGTATGCCCTCTGAAGCGTGGGAGTGGGATCGGTAATAATAGGCCTCTCTCTATCAGCTTCTGGGGAGGCCCGAATATTAGTTCTAGGTGGAGCAATCCTACCCCGGCCGGTGGTTTTCCTAGCCGTGTTTAGACCCTCTCTCGCGCTGTTACTCTTTCTCGCCAATCGAGTCGCTCTTTGAAGGCTAGCCTGTGGCGGAGGAACGCCGGTAGCGAGAGGGTTGTTTTGTTGGAGCATCTCTTGAAACTCCATTTGAAATTTAGACAATATCTTCTCTGTTGAATCGTTATCACCGCCCAGTATAGTTGGAGCCATCGCATCATGCCAACTGTTGTACTCCTCAAGTGTAGGAACACGACGGCGGGCTATACGCCCACCGCCGCGGCCGGGCCCATAGTCATTTTCGTCATCACTGTTGTCACTGTGTATCGGGCGGCGGTGGGGGCGGCGCCGGCGAGGTCCACGCCGGCGCGGAATTAGGCTGTCGTCCTGGTCCGAGGGGACGTCCTCAGAGTCGTTATCATCACCCAATAGCGTGAGTGTTTTTTCGTCCATGTTCATCCGAGTGTAAAGTTGTAGTTGATATTTTCTCTCAAGTCTAACCTTCTCACCCGGAGTCAAGGCTCTGAACCTGCCTTCGAGTGACCCATTCGAGTTCATTATCATCTCGCGCCCATCAACACCTTCTTGGGTTCGGAGCGGTTGTACTTCCGCAAGAGTAACCCAGTCAAATCGTGTCAACTGACAAACTCTCTCGTGCATTCTCTTCCCCTGTTCGGACACCGTTAGTGCTGTAGAGATATGGATGGAAATAGATATCTTACCATTAAGGTTGTGCTACTGGCTCTCAGACATTTAGGGCAGTGCTTCAACAGAATTTGGGCCGCAAGAGCCTTTCTGTTGAAGTATCTTTGGGAAGTAGTGATTCGTGCGTGGGATAACCTGGGCTGGATGAACTCATCATAGTAGTCTTCACCCACTAGGGACATGATATCATCTCCCCTGTTGGAAGCATCGACAAATTGGTCTCGATAGTCTCCGACGAGGTAGGTTTGGGCTATATCGGTTCTCCAGCCCTCGACTCCTCTAATGGGACAAAAAGTACGATGTTCATCTGCTGCCGCCTTCTGTTCCTCCGGGAAGGTATTATCTCCAGAAGAATCAAACTACTCCATGTTAGCTCCCACGGTAATATATATCTCAGGGAGCGGCAACGAACGACGTGAACAAGGTCAAATCCCTGGCCACAGGCATGGCATTTAGCCCTTGTATCAATAGTGCAAAACCACCTCCTGGCGGTGGAAATATTTGCGTCTATATGAACCCCATTAGCTGATGTATGGAACTGGCAAAAGAGAAGGAATTACCAAGGAAACCGCGGGTCATATGTCGCGGGTCCCAATTATGTTCCAAGAGCCCTGTAGCTTCATTCAAATCATCCCTTATATGTGTTTGATATTCCTACTACCGGGTAAGCTCGCCAAATATCCAAGACAGGGTCCTGAAGGCGCCACTGACCTCGGCTGACATTCCAGTGACGGAAATAGGCCACTTGTTAGTCAGAACACATGTTCTGCAGAAACGAACATTGCCAGGTTCCCTTCGTAAGTTCTGCGTGATTTCTACCATACGTGCATCGTATAGCTGTCTTACGGCCAAGATCTTCGCCTCTAAAGTGTTATTCCTGGGTACCTCCATGACGGCGATGTTGGTGAGAGTTCGGTGCGGGTAGTCGATATCACTGCTATCACCAAAGAAGAGAGAAAAAAACTGAGGGAGACCGGTATTAATTGTAGAATTACAGTCAAAGGAAGAGAACTATCAGATCGCGTGGGGTAAGAGGGACAATGAAACAATTTCCTTTGTTTGGACATTGTAGGAGGTGGAAAGTCTATTGTTATTGAAGTCGTGTCGGGATTTACATGGGTACCCCTAATGGAACAACGGACTAGAGGGGTTTGTAGTCGTCTAACTTGTTTCACAAACTCTTCTTTTGAGGCGTGTACTGTATTGTGGATATACCCACTTGTTATGGTAGCGCTGATTTCTTTTTTGTGCTCATGGCCATCGCGATTTTCATGACACCAAGAGAGTTGGTATAATAGAAATAAGCTTAGTGAATGGTTCGTGTGTTGGTTACCGGTATTGTACTAGGGGGTTGACAAAAGTCGGGTCCCTTTCCCAAAGGATATACAACATTTATATGGGGACTAAGCCAGGTTAGGAAATTTGAGTGATAGATGATGAGTTTAATTTGTCAGTGGCAAAAAGTCAGGTCCCTTCCAAAACAAGGAATGCTGTGAGTAATATCTTATGAAAACAATCAGCAAAAAAACAAAGTCAATATATATGTGATAATATACAGAAATTAATATCTAGTAGGTCCTCTATCTGCATTGATAATGGCTTGGAGTTGTTGTGACATCATTTTGATCAGGCTTTCAAGCCATTCAGTTGGGATTGCATTCCAAACAGTACTCAAAGCAGTTTCTAAGGTTGGAATATCTCCAATTTGACACCAAGTTTCCACCAACTCATTTCCCATATCTAACCATAATTGTTCAATTAGGTTTAAATCTGGAGATTGAGCAGGCCAGTGGGTACTCTCTATCTCATTCAGGTTCCAGTGCTATATAGCCTTGTCCTTATGGTCAGGTACTCTATCCTTCACAACAGTTGCCTACCTATAAGCCTCACAATACTAGTACCAAAGTGGGATGAGATGTGGATACATAACATTCATAATGTATAAAGCTGAGTCTACCTTAGCATTGCTAGGAATAAAGACAAGCTTGGACCTTAGGTTGCTGCAAAATACACTCCAAACCATCTTAGTCTCTCTTTTGAACTCGAATGTTTTGTCAATGCAATTGGCATGGTACATCTATGTTAGGTATATAGAAATCTGAGACTAATACACAGACCTCACAGTAGGGTAACTGCGCACAGACCCTCAATTTACCGAAGAGCCAACATGCCCCTCTGGCCTCCTTATGGGGCCCACATATCATTAGTAAGTTTTTGATAGTTGTGTCCTGTAACTAAAATGTCACATCAATAGAGTCCACTTCATAGCACTATATATGTTACCACCATCTGTTTGACTGCATGCTATTCACGGGATATATGAGAAGAAACGTTTGGTGACATCAGGGAAGTATAACAGAAGAGTATTAGGAGGACACCAAACTCAAGTATATAACTGAGGGATGTAGGCCAAATCTTTGATCAGAGAATCTGTCGAGGAAGGCTTGTCGCGATAAAATAGATAAGGTAAAGATTTTAAAGTGTGAAACAATATTATATTGATAAGACCTCTTCTCCATTGCTTGATGATGTCTGTAAAGCTCGGGAGGCACTGCGATATTTATATCTCACCTCTGAGTGTTTGCGGACTACTTCTAACTACTATGCCTCTGAAGGACCACTCAGGTTTTAATATGCAAACATCCAGAATCTTATAAGTACGAATACAGTTTGTATTAGGTATATGGAAATCTGAGACAATGTGCACAGACCTCACGGTAGGGTAACTGTGCACAGACCCTCGATTTTCTGGAGTGCCAACACCCCCTTCCAGCTCCCTTATGAGGCCCACACATTATTAGCGAGATTTCGAGAGTTGCGTCCCATAACTAGAATGTCACATCAATGAAGCCCACTTCATAACACCATATACGTCGCCGCCATCCATCTGACCATATGCTGTGTGCAGGACATATAAGAGGGGACCTTTGGAAACATCTGGGAAGTGGAACAGAGGAGATCCGTCAGAGGTGCATGGAGGTAGTAGGCTTCAAAGTTAGGCTTCATAAACTATAGGCCAAAAGTGATAGGACGTTTTCAGTGAAATACTCCAAGAGGATGTCCCAGTAGCAGAGGCTATTAGGGGCATATCGAATCCACCCACACCCTTTTGAGATCAGCTGTAGGTTGATTGGTCCTAGTAATAGGACTCGTCTACGGAGGCCGGCAGACCAAGGAGAAGCACACTAAGAAAAGAAGACGTAGATAAGTCGGAGCCCCTTAAGACGTTGACACATCGGGCTCGGACTTGCGATTGGCACTAGGTGGCCCGGCATGAACTTGATCACTTCATGACTGAAGAGACTACTAAAACGATAGTCCACAAGAATAGAGTAATATAATAGTCAATGTGGACAACTAAGTTGGAGGCCGCTGTTTGGTATAACAAATAGCGCAGTCATCTCAACGGAGGAATACAATTCCGTAACTGTGAAAGGGTGTGAGAAGTTTCAGGGTCAAACAGTGCTCGCACTTATAAGATTCTGGATGTTTGCATATTAAAATCAGAGTGGTACCTTGGAGGTATAGTAGTTAGAAGTAGTCCGCGAATACTCAGATGCGGGATATAAATATCAAAGTGCCTCCCGAGCTTTACAGACATCATCAAGCAATGGAGAAGAGATCTTATCAATATTAAATTGTTTTACCTCATAAATCTTTACTTTATCTATTTTATCGAGACGAGCCTTCCTCGACAGATTCTCCGAACAAAGATTTTGGCCTATATCCCTCAGTTATACTTAAGTTCGGTGTCCGCCTAACAGTTTGACTCTGAGACTTATCGCGCCCTTTTGCAGTTGTGGGATAGTATTCCTCCATTAAGATGACTGCGCTATTTGTTATACCAAACTGTGGTCTACAACTTAGATGTCCGCATAGACTATTAGATTACTTTAGTCTTGTTAACTATTATTCCAGTTGTCATTATGGTCATGAAGTGATCAGGTTCATACCAGGCCAGCTAGTGTGAATTGCAAGTCCAAGCCCAATGTGTCAATGTCTTAAGGGTCACCAACTTATCTAGGTCTTCCTTTCTGAGCATGCTTCTTCTTGGTCCGCCGGCCTCCATAGAGGGGTCCTATTACTAGGATCAACCAACATACAGCGGATTTTAGAAGGGTATGGGTGGATTCAGTATATCCTCAATAGCCTCCACTATTGGGACATCCTCTTGGAGTATTTCGCTGAAAACATCCGGTCACTTTCATCCCATAGTTAGGAAGCCTAACCTTAGAGCCTACCATCTCAATGCACCTGTGACGGGTTTCTCCCATTCCACTTCCCAGATGTCGCTAAATGTCCCCTCTCATAAACTCTGTGAACAGCATGCGGTTAGACAGACGCCAGCGACATATATAGTGTTATGAAGTGGGCTTCATTGATGTGACTTTCTAGTTACAGGACGCAACTTACCAAATCTCACTAATGATGTGCGGGACCCATAAGGGGACCAGAGGGGGATATTGGCCTTCAGTAAATCAAGGGTCTGTACACAATTACCCTACTATAGGTTTGTGTACTTGTCTCAGATTTCCATATACCTAACATGAGCTCCCTCCTACCAGGCTTCACCTCGAATAGCTTTATAACCTTTTATAAAGTTTTCTACATACATTTTAAGACCCCGTGCGGTCAGAGTAAAGAACCTTCCGCATTTACTTAGCTACGGTAGGAAAACTGTTTCCTCACTATCTTACTTCTGCCATTCCAGACATGTCTGGATGTTCATTATGAAAATTCTCGACAACTTCCTCTGCATTTTCCATGCTGGTGGCTGGATCCCATGTATTCTCATCTTCTGAACACCCTTGTCATTTGACGAAGTACCATAGTTCCTGCTTCTCCTGATAGCGGCTGTGTACCCATTATCTGTAAGAGTGGATCTCGCTTCTAACTACTTTTTTCAACCTCCTATTGTAGATCGCTGTGACTGTCCTCCGGTTGTCTAGAGGGTTGCTGTCGATTATCATCAACTGATTTGCGATAGAGTTCTAATAGTGCAACGTGGAATATGGGATGAATATTCTAATGATCGGATATGTTGAGCTTGAATGCACGTGATCCTCATTTTTCCAAGATTTGAAAAGGACTGTATAGCTTTGGGCTTAGCTTTTTTGATTTCTGTTGGGTGCAAATATTCTTCGTGTTTAACATTACTTTGTCGTGGATGTTGAAGTCTGGCTGTTGTCTGAGTGCATCCTTGCACCTCCGGCAGTTGTGTGATAAAGTCCACTGAGATAGATACCCATGCTGCATAGGGTATTTGCAATGGTTGCAATAATCCGTACTTAGCATATCTAGGCGATTTATTATGCTGGCATTCATCGCACATAGCCATTGACCCATTCTGCCTGTCCTTTCCAGTAAAAGTCCTGCATAATGATCTCCATGGATTTTTCTGATCTGCAATGTCCTGCAACTTTTGCATCGTGACATCCTTCTGCAATCTTAGTATATAGTACATGACTATTTGGTACAAATAGTCTTTACTTATAATATAGAAGATCATCGGTTAAGGTCCAATCCTTGGGGAAATCCTTTCCTTTGTCTCGTAGCCTAATGAGTTCTTCCCTTTATTACCTCCAAGCTGCATCTGTCTCGATAGCTGCCAGTATCTCGCCTAAGAATTCAGGATTGAACTGCTTTATACCCTTTTATAGGATGATAGCATTTGACATTAGAACCTTTTCCGTTACTTCCGAAATATCATACCAATGTTCATTGTCTTTAGCCGATGCCTGTAGGTAACTGATACTAGGTTCCTGCTCTTCAACGATCAAGGATCTTGTTGCTATATTGGAGCTTCTGAATCCTTCAGTCCTACGTGCTGTCTCTTCCAAGTCATCTACTTCCATCATGTCTGAGGTATATATCTTTTCTACCACAAGTTGAGCTATACGATCGCCCATTCTTATCTGGCAGTCTATGTCCTTGTAGCCGCCTCTCGGGAGATGCGGTAATCGTAGGGCTAACGGGCGTTGTTCTGTACCAAGCTGGTAACTAGTGAATCAAAGACCAGAGGCTTTAGCCAAGGTTGTTGAATAGACTTCTTACTGTATCGCAACTACTAAAGTCTCTGAGATGTTTGGTAGGTCTCAACTAAAGATTCTTAAAGCAAATAGAAGAGAGTAACTGTTCAGCCAAGTATATTGAAAAACTCTGTTTGCCGAAGTCTGCTTCTTCTAATGTGAAGAATAGTAGTTCTTAAATATACTTCTTAGGCTACCAGGAGCCTTATTCTCATAACATATAAGACTCCACAATGGTAGCCTTGAAACCAATATAAAACATATAGAGTATCAAACCAATACTCGAAATCAAACATAAAACATGTAAAGTATCAAACCAATACTTGAAACCAAACATAAAACATATAAAGTATCGAACCAATACTTGAAACCAAACATAAAACATATAAAGTATCGTACCAATACTCGAAACCAAACATAAAATATATAGAGTATCAAACCCTATATTCTCAGGCTAGAGGCACACCTTGTTTCCTAAAACAATTTCAAAACACAATCAGTATCAACTGATACTTGAAAATCCTAAACCGGTAACCTGTACTGGTTACACCCCGAAAACAAAATAAAACCCTTATTTCAAAATATAATAAGAAAATTCTTAATCCTCGCTATCATAATCAGAATTCAAAGAAGGATCTCAAATACCTTTATCAACCGCAGGTACATCTGAATACCTCTCAAAGCCATTATTAGTGGGAGAATAACACATAGGAATAAACCCAGAAAATACCGTAGGAAACTCATCTCCTGGCATGTTATCAGTCCACCATGCCTGAATCAAATCCATTGCGTGTTCCAACCCTTCTACCGGTTCCCAAGTATTCTCACTTACTGGATATCCTTTCTAACTAACCAGGAACTGTCCTTTGCCGTATCATTCCCTATAGTTGAGGACTGATTGAACTTTCCATTCCTGTTCTTCATTGATAAGAATAGGTGCCGGTTTCGCAAATGCTCGTCCTGGGAACCGAAAATCATCATTAGGGTGGTAAGGCTTGATTACCGAACAGTGTAGTTTTGTGTATGTTCATCGAATTCGATAACTGTAAATGGGCCTCGCCAGTGTGGTTGTAATTTCCGAGGTCTGCAAGATTCTGTCGTAACCTGATCTTCAAAGACCATAATCCTTTACTCAATTTCGATGGGTTTGTGTGGGTTCCTCCTTTTAGCTGCTGCTCTGTTTGACCTTGCTCTAGCTAACCGTAATACTTGATAGGCCGCATTTCTAATCTCTTGGTGACGATTGTAGTAATCATTGGATGCTGGGACTGTTGTAGAGTTGACTTTATAAGTATCGAGTAGTTGGTATTCTCATCCATACACAGCTTTGTATGGTAACATTCCAATAGTATCGGAGTGACCTGCATTGGAGTAAGCTGTCACTTCAGGGAGGGAGGTAAGCCAATTGGTCTGGCGTGCATTAACAACATTCCTTAATGCTGTTTTTAGTTCTCTGATCTTTCTTTCCACTTGTCCATTGGTCTGGTGGTGGCCAGGCGTAGCCATGATGTATTCAACTCCCATCGTCTTCAAGGTTTGTTTCCAAAACTGGGAGGTGAATTGGGGGTCAGCATCGTTAACAATCGACATAGGTATTCCATGAACTGTAAAGATATGGTACCAGAGTAAATCTATTGTCGACATCGCAGTAGCGTTCACAGATATTGGTATCAGTTAGCTGAAGCCAACTGCCCTGTCCTCTACCACTAATACTGAATCATGTCCTCGCAGCTGAGTGAAGGGGCCCATGAAATCAATACCATAGCTCGAAAATATCTTGGAGGAAAAAGGAAGTGAAAGGATATTACCTGCGGGCAATGTAGTCCGTTCTCGGTTTAGTTAACATATGTCACACTGCTGGACATAGTCTTTGAAATCCTTCCTCATCTTTGGCCAATAGATGTATTCCGTTGCATACCGGAGGTTTCGATCGGCACTATGGTGTTCTTTATTGTGTATCTCCTCTATCATCAGTTCTCTTAGCGTTTCTCTATTTACTTCATGACTTTTCAAAATGTATAGGCAATCTTCTCCTCCTCTTGTGGTAGCATAGAGTAGTCCATTACGTATGCTTTAATATTGTATCATTCTGTTTTGTGAAGTGTTGTTGGAATCCTTTGCTAGCTGGTAGACAGGGTCGTTCCTAGATCCTTTGATCATCTGTTCTCTTCAAATGTTTTTCATATCATCTACTCCTTGAATGATATCCCTTTCATCCACCACTTTTCCTAATACTGTTATCTCTTCTTCCTCATCAAATATCTCATATACTTTGTAGAGCTCCTATTTCTCGTGAGGTAGGGACAGTAGTTCCACAACTGGAACCTCGTTCAGGTATGTGAGAGGTCCTCCATAAAGGGGCTTGTTTTGGAGAAGCTCAGGGTACTTAGGATTGTAGTTTTTGGTAGTAGGGGAATCACATCCTAATGCTTTTTTGATGCGCTCCTTGATGGCTCGGACATCGAGGTGGGGGTGTTGTGAATGGGTATATCTATCATCGGGATCGTTCTTGTTGTTAGGTGGAGTGTCAATAGCCAGTAGACTACTGCATGGGGAGCCGGCGTATGTCTTTGTCTTAGGTTTCAGTTCTTCGTGGTCAGGACAAAAGGGAATGTCACAGAATGTCCAATGCATTGAGGCATGTTCAAGTTCCTCCTCGCTCCTACCACTGGTATAACTTCGATGATCTCCGCAATTATTTAGGGGTTCGCTATTTCTGTAATCATCTGAGTCTAGCTGTGCTTGCTCCCCGCTGTAGTTACTTCTGTATTCTGAATAAGCACTGATATGCTCCACTGTGAGGGCTTCGAATCGAGACATTTCGTGTTTGATAGTAACTTCTTTACAAGAAAGAAAGGATATAATAGGTGAGGAAGTTGGTAAAATGTCTTCTTGTATGGGATCGTTTGCAGTATGATGGTAATCATCATTCTCATTATAAAGACAGGATAATGCATCAGCTAAATAGTTCCATTTTTCCGGTCTGTACACTATTTCAGTGACGTATTTCCCAATGAATCCTCTCTATCGCAGTTGTTTCTTGGTGGGTGTTCTGCTTGTCTTGAGGTACGTCAGAGGTAGATGATCTATGATGATAGTAAACTTGCTTCCTGCAAGTATGTGGTGGAATGCCATTAGTGCATCAACTATCGCTAGTGCTTTCTTGTCGGTTGTGCCATAATTCATTTGGGCATTAGAGAATTTCCTGCTATAAAGCGAAGCAGGCCTAGTGTTCTTAGATTTTTCTCCTTGTCCTATCCATGCTCCTACTCCTGTGTTAGATGCATCTGTTATTAGCCATATTGGAAGTGACGAATCATATTGTAGTAGTTTTATAACCTCATATTTTGAAACACTTCGCTTAACATTCTCCATAGCTTGGTCTTGAGTGGCGGTACACACAAATTCTGCCATTCTGGTGAGTTCCTTTAGGGGTGATGAAATGGTTGCAATATGTGGCAAAAACTGACTGATGTAGTTGACCGTTCCTAGAAACTCCAGTAATTGTTTCTTGGTTTGTGGCATAGTCCATTGTTCGATCTTCGCTATCTTTTTCGGTACTGGCGAGAGTCCTTCATTATTGATAACATGGCCTAACACTTCTATACTGGTGGCAAAGAATTCTGATTTCTTCTTGCTTGCATAGAATTGAGCTTCCTTTGGTTTAATGCAAATCATGGATATGTGTTTCAAATGTTCGGACTCTGTATCGGAAAATATGAGTATATTGTCAATATATACCCACATGAAGTGTCCTAAATAGGTAGTGAATAGATCGGACATTATGCGCATGAAAGTTCCTGGAGTATTCATATCTCCTTATAGCATTGCTTTGCTAACGAAACATCCAAAGGGTGTCTTAAAAGCCTTCTTGCTCACATTCTCTGGTTCCACTCTTGTTTGGAAGTAGGCATTACTAAGATCGATTTTGCTTCAGTATCTTGCCCTTCCTAGAGCGTTCAGGATCATTGTTGGGTTAGGAATGGTTTCAACATCCTTAATCGTTATCTCATTCCTGGCTGTGAGGTCCACCAGTAGCCTCATACGTTTCTTATCTTTCTTTTCCTGAGCAAATATTGGAGCCACTGATGAAACTGCTTGTCGTGCGATAATTCCTGCTTTTTCCTTTTCTCCCAGCCATATGCTCGTATCTGTTGCCCATCATTCTAGTATTGAGCAAGTAGGTAATAAGCGCTACTCCTTTCCTGGTTGAAGATCTATCTTATGAGTGATCTTCCTTAGTGGTGGTGAATTTTGCGGTATTTCTTCAGGAAATACTTCCGCATATTAGTCAATGATATCTTCAGTACTAATAACTGCTGCTCGGATCATACCGCTAGTAGGTTTGCAGACAATTCAGACGTTCTGCTTTAGGAACAGAATAGCTAACTTGTCACATTCGATTTGAGCTTGGTGTTATTCCAGAAAAGGCATTGCTATTAGTGCATCGTATTTTGCTAGGTTGCCAACCAACATCCTGATTCCTGGTTCACTCAGCTTTCCTGCTGATATGTTGACTGAACATTCTTTATGACCTTCAGACTGTGATCCTTTCATAGCTAGGTGTATTCTGATTGGAGTCTTCAAATCCTGACAAAGAATTCCGTGCATGGTCATAAAGGTAGCACTAATCAGGTTTGCTCCTATTCATCCGGTATCAAACAGGACTCTGGCTTCTTTGCCATTGATATGCATCGTTCCTTCAAGAGCGTCATGAGGTTTGACATTTGTTGGTCTAGCAACCATTGTGAGAATGTCTTCCTCTTCTTCCTCTACTTCCATACCATTGATAAACACCTCTTCCACTAGTTGTTCCTGTTCCACTCTGTTGGAGGTAACTTCTTTCTTCACCTTAGTCTTGCCCTTGCCTTTGCTCTTGTCATCTTTGCTAGAACAGTCTCTTGCTAGATGTTCTGTACCTCCGTAGGTATAGCAAAGACCCTTTTCTTTTCGTTCCTTAGGTTTAGAGTGGGGTTTGTTGTTTGTTTTCCGATTGTCCTTCCGCCCTTCTTGTTTAGAAGTGAATTCTTGGGCTGGTTTCTCGCACCTTTCCTTCCCATAAGCCCCAGTGCTTTTTAGAATAGCATCTATGCTCTCTGCATTTTGTATAACTTTCATAATAGTGTCTGTTTCAGCATACTGTAATTCCGCTTCTTGTCATAACCTGAGGTGCATGCTTTTAAAGAACTGTTAAATGAAGGCATAATCGCTTATAGTGTTTGCCGGTAGGCGTGATTGGAACATCAGCAAATCGGTTGCTATGGTTGATATTCTCTGTATCTTGCCATTATACACTTGCGCGATTTCATGGAACTTGCGATTAGTATCATCTTTCTGTTTCGAAGATTGGAATCTTTCTGGTCGGAATCCAACAATGTCTTCTCTGGTCATGTCTTCACCAAAATGCTCTGCTGCTTGGAAAGCTGCTTCTTGAGCTCGTCCTCCAGTATAGGGGATCCAATAGTTTCCCCCTCCAGCCTCGCTTGTTCGTAGTCTATTTAGTCGTAGATATAACTGTACTGATGTTAGGCATATGGAAAGCCGAGACATGTGCACAGACCCACGGTAGGGTAACTGCGCACAAACCCTCAATTTACCGGAGTGCCAACACCCCCCTCCGGCCCCCTTATGGGGCCCGCACGTCATTAGCGAGATTTCGAGAGTTGCGTCCCATAACTAAAATGCCACATCAATGAAGCCCACTTCAT
>JACCEG010000739.1:0-16151 GCA_014065205.1 Tuber brumale | reverse complement strand
TTTAAAAAAAAAAAAAAAAAAAAAAAAAAGAGTAAGCTATGGCAAAAAGAAAACCCTTAATTTCAAACATCCCTCCCCCCGCCAGGTAAAAGCCGTCCGTCCCAAGCCCCTCTGGTATGGAGCCAACTGCACATCTCGCCCCGAGCCAGACCTGCCCCTACCTCGCAAGCGAACTCGGAGAATAAGAGAAGCCTAACTAGAGACAAGCAGGAAACATCAGGAAAAACCCCGCGGGAAATCTCGGCCCGAAGGCACAAAAGAAACCAATTAATATCCCAAATGCACCCCCTACAGGGATGGCTAGCCAATAATGAAAGTCGGGGCGGTAACGCCTCACCCGGCGTGGGCTTCACAAGAAGGTATGGAGGTAGGTGTCGGCCTTGTCACCTAGAGGAAGGATTGTTGGGCAGAAGAGGTAGCGCCACACTCAAGCCCTGACGAGAGGTAGCAGTAAGGTGCCAGCTGGGGTTGGATTGTTGCCGGAGAAACTCCAGCAGAATGGTGGTAGCAGTAGGATGCCAGCCGGGGTAGCAGTAAGATGCCAGCTTGGGTGGGGGTGCGGGAGCAAAGCCCGCGAAGAGAGAAGATGGCAGTAAGATGCAAGCTGTCTGGTAGCAGTAGGATGCCAGCCAAGGTGTGGTGTAGCAGTAGGGTGCCAGCCGATCGCAACCGTGGTGAGTGTAGGAGGAAGGCATTCGTCCCAAACGACAAAAAGGCTGTCGGTATCGTGTTGGTGTCCTTCTAGGCGGCCTCCAGCAGGCCCCCAACAAAGCCAGCTGTTTTACCACGTCTCTCATGTAGTCCCTTGTTCTCAGAGAGATAGTGTCACTATAGTGGATGGGATACCACCAGCTGAAGCGATGAGTGAGGAATGAGGGTGGCGAAATCCACCGTGGCCTGTTGAGGAAACCTGACACAACTCCACGAGTTTCTTTAGGTGGAGGGATACAGGAATCCATCGTGATCGCGTACCGCAAACCGTAATCCGCGCAGTCTGCCAAGATGAAGAAACGGTTGTAGCCGACCCTGCTGATGCTAAGCGAAGCTAGAGCAAAAGCGGTGTAAAGAGGTTTCTGGACATCGTGAGATGCCAGGAGGGAGGATAGAGTGTACTAGGAGGGTAGACCCACAGTGAAAGGGATTGGGAGACAAGCTCCGAGTCTAAAAGGATAGATGGAGATAGCCTGCACCCCCCCCAAGGGGAGGGTGCAGAGCGAAAAGTGGTGATAGTTTGGTGTGGTGTTAAGTCTATCCCAAATAGGAAATAAATTTGAATCACCGGAGGTGTAGCGGAGATGGAGGATGTCTGATCTTAGGTTACTTTTTTTTTTCTTTTTTTTTTCTCTTTTTTTATATCATATATTGCTTGTATCTGATCTTAGGTTCTTTTTTTTCTTTTTTTTNTTTTTTTTTTTTTTTTTTTTTTTTTTTTTTTTTTATATCATATATTACTTGTTAGGTAAAACAACGTGCATGCAGCGTAAGCTTTGGCAAAAAGAAAACCTTAATTCCAAACAAACAAACAAAAGAAACCTTTGGCTCAGATCTCCAAACACGATAAATCCGTCGCAAGCACCTGAAACAGTGACCACTTAAAATAGTAAAGAAAAATCAACAAACTTTCAACATAAAAACATCCAAAAAAATTCGTCAAAAATAGTATGGAACTCAAATTAGGGCAGCGGGGGGAGGTAGGTCCTCCCGAGGGGGTGAGAGCGGACTAATCGGCGGCATGGGTGGCGGGAATCCGGTACCAGTTGTGCAGATGTGATTGGCGAGGCCAATGATGGCAGTAAGTGAGGACCAAATTGGCGAGCTTTGGCCGATGTCGGAGACTCCATGGAGGTAGAGCATCCTCTCATCAGCCTTTGCTGAGCATTGGAGTATTGCGTGGGCGAACGTCTCTTCGTTCTCCTCACAGAAGGTACATAGAGTGGAGGACTGGGGGTCGTCCTAGGAGTGGTGTGCGGCCAGATAGCTTTTACCGTCCCTTCCTTGGTGTATTCGTCCCGCGGTAAATCGGTCGAGGCCCATGAAGGCATGTGGCTTTAGCGTGGCCTTGTATGGGTAGTAGAGAGGGGGTGGGGCCAGGTGTATCCAGTCTTCCTGGAGTCTGTTTCGCAGTGAGGCCTGAAGGGCTTTGTAGTCCGGTAGGGTGTGGGGTAGCAGAGCCAGCCCCGGTTCCAGGGCCAGGTTGGCACGCGGGAATGTCATAGTTTGTCTCATGGCCTGCAGCAGGAGGTGTGCCATCGAGTCAATGGATAGGTGTCTCCTCATGGGTTGTTCACCTTTGTATTGGCGCCAGCCCAGCGGTATGTAGTTCTGAGTTCTTCCCTTGAGCAGCTTCCGGTGTGGGGATCTGTCTGGGTGGGACATGTAGGAGGGGAAGTCTGGGGGGAGCCTAGCTGACCCTGGGTTGTAAGCAGGGGAGGAGCAGGCCAAGCGAAGTGCCGACATCCTTCTCCAGTGAGTGATCAACAGGTCAAGGGGGGGGAGGCAGTCCTCAATGGCAAGAATGGTCGTTGGGGTAGAGCTGAAGCAGTTCGTAACCCATCTCATAACTTTGTTCCACAAGACCGACATCTTGTCAGTCGTGGCTAGCGTTGGTATCAGGAGGTCAGCTCCGTACGTGAGGATAGGAAGGATGAGGCGCATAGCCCGCCTTCGGCACATGTGTGGGGGCATTCCGATCCCGGGAGGCGCCAGCCTTCTGATAGCAGAAAAGGCCCAAGAGGCCATCGTGAGTCTTTTGGTGAAGTGGGTGGTTGTTTCTAGGGTGGGGGTGAACCAATACCCCAGCCACCGTAGGGAAGACGAGGGTGCAAAGATAGAACCATTTAAAGCTATTGGTTGGTTGGAGATCGGAGATCTGTCCTTAGGCGTCCTCCAGTGTATGACTTCAGTCTTGGGAATTGAAAAGGAAACTCCAATCCGCGCTGCCCTGCTTTGAAGCAAAGAAAAACAATATTGAAGATACCTGATATTCCCCCTATAAGAAGCAGTAGAAACCGTAATTGAAAAATCATCAACATAGGAAAAAATCACCCCTTGGGGTATAAAAACATGCAATTCAGAAACATAAATCACAAATAACAAAGGAGATACAGGTGATCCTTGGGGAGTTCCCACTTGAACGGGGGAGAAAACCCCAGGGGCCCCCTGAAACAACAAGCGGCAGGAACGATCTGTAAGAAAAGAACGAACCCAGGCTACCAGGTACTTGGGAGTTCCTTTGGCTCTGAGTTTAGCTTTAAGAAGGCAGGAGGAAACATTGTCGAACTCTCCTGTTATGTCTAGAAACAGGGAGGAGGCTTTGTGGGCCGGGTTTTGACTTGCCCTTACTTCTTGAGTGAGGGCGGCCGTGGCATCAAAGGTTGAAAGGCCGGCGAGTGAACCACACTGGTTGGGATTCACGAGTCCCGCTTGGCGGGCGATGAGGGAGAGGCGGGTTGCTACTATCCTTTCCAGTGTCTTCGAGAAGGTTTCGAGTAGAACGATAATTCGGAACGAGGCTGGGTTGGAGTAATCTCCTTTTCCTGGTTTAGGTAGGACCACCCCATTAGACATCTTGAGGCACTTTAGATGGTGCCCGTATGCCAAGAGGGGGGCGAGGAGAGATGTGAGTATGTTCGGGTTGATGGCGTGGACTTTCTTCCAGACCCCATACGGTATTTGGTCTGGGCCGGGGGCTGAGGTGTACGAGGATCTGCTCAGGGCAGATGAGATCTCTTCCGGGGCTAGCGGTGGGTGTTGGGGGTCGAACCGTGGGTAGGCCACCGACTGCGTTCGCGGCTTTGGAGGGAAGAAGTGCTTTAGTAGAGCTTCGTTGATTTCTTTAGCGGAGTTTGCATCCGGCAGGTCCGAGAATCTGTCTTCATCTCTTCCCATTGCCGGCTTCTTGGCTTTCCAGACTGACTGTGGTGTTACGCTGGCCAGGAACTCTTTCCAGTATCTGGCTTTGGCCTTCTTAATTGCCTTGAAGTACCAGTTACGGTGGGATCTTAGATCTTCTAAGGATTGTTCTGAGGGGTCTTTCCTATGCTCCCTCGAGGCCCGGTGGTGTGCTTGTCTCAGGTGGGTGATTGTCATGTCCCACCAGGGCTTCGAGTGGACAGAGACCCTCTTGGTCGGGGTGCAGGCTTTGATCAGTGTGGTGAGTGTAAGCATGTGTCTCTCTAGCCAGTGGTCTAGGGCGAGGTCGGTGGGGTTGGGGCGCGGTGGTGGAACCGACAGTTCTTGCAATCTTTCGGTAGCGATTGTCCAGTCTGTCTTGTCCCAGTATGGGGTTGGGGGTGGCGGCCTGATTAAAGGTGCCATGAACACGATAGAGATTGGGAGGTGATCAGACCCTGTTGCTGTTAGGTGGGTCGACCAAGATTGTAGGTAACGAATAAGGGGTGAGTTGATGAAGGCCAGGTCAATAACGCCTGGCCTAGTGTTGTGATCAAATGGGAACCTAGTGTACACTCCAGGGGTATCGCAGAGTTGGAAGCCGTTGTCATGCGATTGCTCGAAGTATGGGCTGGAAGTTGAGAATTCATTCGCAGAAATGGTTCTTAGAGGGTCAGATTGTGGGTGGTGGATGTTGAAGTCACCCGCCACTAAGGTGGGGAAGGGGTGTCGGGGGAAGCATGTAGCTGGGTCAACTGTTCTGTTCCCAGAGGAAGTGCCAACCGTCGAATACAGGTTGTACCCCCTAAATTGTGAGTATTTGGAGTCAAAGAGTCCTAGGGGGGAATAAACATCAATGGCCATGAAGTCAGGCCTGTTGAAAAACACAGGAAGTACAGCAAACACATTCAAAAAATCCTTGTTAACCTAGGTGGCCACCTTGGGGGGTGTCCCTTGTTTCAATGGGGGAGAAAATGATTTAAAAGATGCAAAGGTGGGGAGCCTGTTGCGGTACACAGGGGGGTCCTGCAACAGTATTATCTGTGGGGGGTCTCTCAAAGATTGAAAGCTATTAAACAATGAAAGAAACGGACTCCGTTGCCATTACAACCACAGCGACAAGAAAAAACGCACACGCAAAGACTCTTGTGAGCTGTCACATTCTACGCTTCGGCCAATCACGGTCCCTTGATTCTATCCCGCGATAGCTTCAAGTCTTTAATTTCGAGGATTTTCCCTCGTCTTTACCTTCGTCTTGCGAGATCATTTCATCTCGATTTCACTTTATTCCACTTCCTCCATCTACCTCTTCCCTTCGGCAAAACTTTCACGGTTCACGATTATGGTTTCTGGTCCTTCTGGTCCTTCTGCCGCGTCTCCCGCTCGGGCGTCCCTTGTGCTCTCCAAGGCGGTTGAGAAGTCCCTTGCCCTCGAGGCTGAGGTTTCTCGCCTCCGTCATCATGTTTCGGTGCTCTCCCGACGCCTGCATTTGCGGGACGGGGAGCTTGATTGTTTGCGGGAGGCCATGATTGCCGGCCCGCCGCTTGGTTTTGAGTCCCCCTTCTTGGGGGGTGAGGATGTGGCCCCTCTCCTGGAGGAGGAGGTGGCGTTGCCTGTGGTGAGGCTGCCCTCTGTGGCTGCGTCTGTGGCTTCCTCGGAGGCTGGGGATGTGGCTATGGGGGTGGCTGACCCTGTGGCTTTGGTGGGGGTTGCGGCTCCCGTGTCCTCTGTAGCACCTGTGGCTGGTGGGCGTGCCCGGGGGAGGTTGGCAGAGCGTCGTCGCTGGGCTGATCACCGTCGGAAGGAGCCGGCTGATGTGGCTCGCGGGATGCATGTTTAGCGTCCCTCTGTCGTTGCTTCGCCAGTTGTTGATGCCGGCTTGTCGGGGGTGGTGGAGCATGTCGTGGTTCCCTTGGGGCTGGTTGGTGCGCTGTTGACTGGGGTGGCTTCCTCGCAGGAGCCTGAAGCTGTGATGCCTGAGCCCTCGGTTGACGTGTCGGTGGTGGATGTGCCGGTTATTGTCCCAGCCGTGTCCTGCAACTTTTGTGGGGCTGCTTATATTGCTGGCGGGTTGTGCCACTTGGCGCCCGTTGTGGAGGACTTGGTACCGGCGGTTGAAATTGTGCCGGATGTGGTGGATGTGGTTGCGCAGGTTACGGATCCTGAGGATTTCTTCTCCGGCTATGGTGTTTACATGTGGGCTGGTTCTGGAGGCTTTGGTATTTGCCGGGCTTGTGGGATCAACTGGGTAGGGGATGATGTGACTGAGGGCGATATTGTGTTGGAGGAGGGCTGTGCCTGTGGTCGGGTTTCGTGGGTGCGGCGTTTGTGCGGGGCCTCTTGCGACTGTCTCTTATACACATCTGCTGTGCCTGTGGTCGGGTTTCGTGGGTGCGGCGTTTGTGCGGGGCCTCTTGCGATGACCATTGGGCTGCTTGGGCGAGGGCCCGTTGATGTTATTTAAATTGTTTTGGGTTTTCTTTTGTGGTGGAGGGTTGCGGGGCCGGGTTGCCGGTTGGAATTGTTTTGTTTGTTGGGTTGGGAGGCGGTTGGCTGTCGGTGAAGGGCATGCCGTAACTCAATGCCTATTAGGCGCGGGTTTAGTATTAGCTATAGTTGATAGGAATACAATACGAGTAGAAAAAACCACACTAAATTTGTTGCCGAGCTTCCACCTCATTGGTTGACAACCATTCCTCACCGCTTCACCCTTTCGCTTTAAAGACTTTTCAACCACAAATCATCCCCCCTCATTTGTGTTTTATCACCTTTATCAACTGAGTCCCATTTCCCAACCCTCTGATGTCTAATAGACGTAGGGGCAGAGGGAGGGGTGGTGCAAACCCCTTTGCAGCCCCCTTCAACCCACCCATCCCACCTCCCAACCCAGCCTCGCCTGAGGACACACGCATGGAGGAAGAACCAGGCTCTCCAGTCCAGACTGTGCCTGCTCCCGCCTCTACCACCTCTACAGAAGATCATCCTTCCATCCCTACATATGCACCAAGGCCTTTGGCTGAAGGCATTTCCAACACCAACCTTGGCATTTCACTTCGTACTCAACACCTTGAAGATGGCTTCCAGGCCCTGCAGAAACACCTCATAATGGTTCAAAATCGCCATATTACAGACATCCAAACACTTCAAGGCCAAGTTGCGCACCTCACCTCTCAGGTTGAACACCTGCAGTACCAACTCCACCACCAACAACCCCCCCCACCACAACAAACCACCTTGCCCGCCCCACCACAACAACAAACCTGGGCCCAAAGAGCTACCAAAGCAGTCCCAGTCAAATCCTCTACCACTCCACCAGCCAAAACTTCAACCCCAGCTGTTTTGACCAAACGCGACCGTACCATTGTCATTGAAAGAGATGGCTCTATCCTACCTGATACCACCAACCCCCTCACCATTCGCGATGCAATCAACAATGCAATCAAGAAACCTCTTATTGCAAGAATAGAATTCACCACCAACCACCATGTCCTCCTCCTCACCAAGGATAACACACCTGCTACCTCTGTCCTCAAAGCGCATCGTTCTGCCATTGAGGAAGCAACTAGAGCCACCATCCCTGCAGCCATTGGCCTCAGAAAAGACGAAATCTGGCACAAGGTCATCCTCCATGGCGTCCCCACATCCTCCACCTTTTCCACTATTCAATCTGAGATTGAAGAATTCAACCCAGGCACCCACCTCCCACGCCCTCCTAGATGGCTCACCACCCCAGCCCAACGTCAGGATAAAGCAGCATCAGCTATGGTCCTCACTATTGCCGGCAAAGACTCCACAGATAAAGCCCTCAGCAGAGGCCTCTCACTACTTGGGAAGCAGTTCAAAGTGCAACGCTACTTGTCCTTTGGTCCTGATACCCAATGCACCAAATGCCTGGCCTTTGGCCACCACCCTTCTCAGTGTACCGGCACCCAACATTGCAGCATCTGCTCCATGGAACATCCAGCACACCTCCACACCTGCGGCAGATCAGATTGTCCTACCAAGGGCAAAGCATGTTTGCATACCACCATCAAATGCGTCAACTGTGGCGATTCCCACCAGGCTACTTCCAAGGAATGTCCCACATACCTTAAAGCACACCAAGCGGCAACTGAGAGAAGGAACAGGGCTGTTTAGGGATTTTACTTTTGTTTCCTATATTTGTTAGGCATTTGGCGGCTTGGAGGATTTCCTTTTGTCATTATGGCTCATGAGCTGGCCCAATCGAACGTTGCTACCTTTCAATATGAGACGGGATATCTGACCGGTACCCTTGCGTGGTGTAATTTTTGTATGTTAGTTAGCTTCATAGCCGCTGCGGATCCATAAGCGTAATGAGATATAATAATAATAATAATAATGAAAGAAACACATCCCAGCTTCCCAGGCAGTTATGTTGAACAAAAAAAGATTGCTTAAGAGAGGGTGGGGGAGGTGGCCCTATGGGCGAGGTGCTGGTAGAGTCCTCCACCTTGATGCACCTGAAATGGGGTCTTCAGAGGAGAACGCATCAGCCCACGGGGGGGGGGGCAACTCGTTTGGGTATTGGGGCCTTAAACAGGCTCCTTGGGAGGGTTCGGGAGGTTGATTGGCATGGGGTCTCCTCAACGCTGGTGTCAGTTTGTTTACCTTTCCCTTTAGGGGTGGCGGGTCCGGAGTTATCCTCATCGGTGTCCATCCCTTCCTCCTCTGGAGCAGGTGGCAGGTCGTCCGTGGCCACTGGCTTGGGTAGGGAGGGGCAGTCGTTATTGCTTGCAGATTGATCCCCTGAGCAGTTGGGGCATTGCAATGGTGAGGTGAGGCCGCAGGCAGCTACGGCCTTCAGGTGTCCGTCTTTGGGGCATGTAGGGTTGGTGCACTGATGGGCCGTGCGGGGGTGGGAGCCAGAGCAGAGCGGGCAGACTGAGCTGCTCTCCTTGCACATAGGAGAGGGGTGTCCGCATTTCCAGCATTTCTGGCACTGCATGTAGCGGCTTTTGGAGTGGCAGACATCCACTTTGCGGGGTTTGCACTACAGGGAAATGGTCCTTCCTATCTTCACAACATCAGTAGGGGGAACAGATACGACAATAGAAGTAGAATTTTTAGTCGCCCTTATTTCGGGGTTCGGCTGCAGGTATCTTGCAGAAAAAATCGTCACGCCTGCTGCGTTTAGGATGGAGTTGCCCCGCTCAAATCGGAGCTCCTCTGGTTCCGACGGGAGGAATGGGATAGGTAGGCCGGGAATGGCTAGTTGAACTTCATTGGGGGCCGGCCTAAATGGCCTTAACGGGTTCTCTTCAACTGGGAATGCCTTGTTGAATCTCGCGGCGAGGGCGTCGCAGTAGGGGGAGTAGGCGGTAGCAGGGGTCTGTAGGGAGCGGGTTGTAAGAGTGAGGGCACCCCTGGCGTTAACTGAGGCGCTAAAGCAGGGTGGGTAGGGGCAGTTTGCCTCCTTTAGTACTTGGACTGCTATGTCTGGAGCTCTTGCAACTATCCTAAGCGTGTCTTGGTGAGGGAGGGGAGTCTCGCGGGGTGAGAAGAACCTTCTGTCCGCAGCCGGAAGCGTGGGTGTCCCTCTAACTGAGGGGCCCGCACCCCTTGACGCTGCGACCTGGCCTGCAGAGGCAGAGGCCTTGTCTCCACTCTTCGGTTTTTTGGACTTCCTTCCATCAGATTGCGCTTGGGGTGCGGCAGCCTGGGCATAGGTTGAGGGTTTGGACTTAGCCTTACTAAGAGCCTTGTTGAGTGACGGCTCTTGGTGGACAGGTGTGAACGAGTAGGCGATGTATTTTCCTTCGCGGAAGGCCTGGGCTTCCCCGGATCGTGGGTGCTTAACTGCATAGGCGTTGGGATCACCATACCACTGGTCTGTGGCTGTGTCATAGCGCGGGATATCGGAGTCGAAGTCAGGCATCGGACTGGCTGTTGGGGCAGGAGAGGTAGGCTGGTTTCTTCGGGTCTGTTTTAGCTGTTTTGCTGGTTGGGATTGATGGGCCGAGGCGGTGGGCTTTGCTGTGAGAGAGGCTTCAACTCTGGATGAGAGGTCAGCCACTGTGGCTTGGATAGAGGTTAGGGAGGGGCCCGCTGTGGGTTGGGTTTGTTGTGGGGGTGTAATAATTTTGCTTTCTAAGGAACCAATCCTGGCATGGAGGGCTGCTATTCCTTCGAGTAGGGTCATGATTAGGGCGAGGATTGAGGCTTCTCCCGCTGTTAGGCTTCTGAGATTAGCATCCCATAGCCTAGGGAACACGTCACTGTTGTTGGCGAGGTTGGAGGTGGTATGATTGTACATCTCTCTGAGGAGAGGGAGGTTGGGGTCTAGCGGGCCCGCAGAGGAGGACCGTGTTGGGTTCCGGGGGGGGGAGGAGTGGATTTGGGCTGCTGGTGCCAAGGCAGGGGCAGTTGGGACTTGAGCAGTTCTTCCTGCATAGGGGTGGGAGCGGTCAGAGGTGCGGGATTCTGGCCGCGAGGCCCTACCAGGGTTGAGAGTCATAGTCGAAGATATGAATCAGGTGAGGAGTGGGGTCGCTTATAGATTGAAGCCTAAGCGAGAAGCAAAACTTGGTGTGTTGAGCTAGTGGCCACCCAAAAACCTGGAGTTTGGGGATGACCGAAAGCGGTAATTTTTCAAGCGAGGGGTGAATAGAGGGCGCGGAGCATGCTGATCTTAGGTTACTTTTTTTCTCTTTTTTTTTTTTATATCATATATTACTTGTTAGGTACAAGAACGTGCATGCAGCGTAAGCTATGGCGAAACGAAAACCTTAATTCCAAACAAACAAACAAACGAAACCAGCGGCACAAATCTCCAAAATGAAAAATTCGTCATAAGCACCTCCTACGGTGACCACTCAAATCAGTAAGGAAAATAAATAAAATCTCTCACCACACATAGCAACGGAAACCTCATAAAGCAAGTATATAAGTCAGGGCGGAGCAGCATCGGTGGGGGGTCTCTCGCCAGCGGGCGAAAGTGGCCTAATAGGTGGCATGGGGGGAGGGAACCCGGCACCCGTGGTTCTGATGAAGTTTGCGGGGCCAATTATGGCGGGGAGAGAGGACCAGATAGGCGAGACTTGGCCGATGTCGGAGACTCTATGGAGGTAGAGTAACCTCGCGCCAGTTTTGGCCGTGCAGTGTAGGATTGCGCGGGGAAACGTTTTGTCATCCTCCTCACAGAATGTGCAGAGGGGGGAGGACCCTTGGTCATCCCAGGAGTGGTGTGCCGCGAGGTAGCTCTTGCTAGAGCCTCCCTGGTGTATCCGTCCAGCTGTGAAGCGGTCGAGCCCCATGAAGGCATGAGGTCTCAGCGAGGGTGCGTATTGGTAGTACCTTGGGGGCGGGGCCAGGTGAATCCAGTCACTCCGGAGTTTCCCCCTTAGGGAGGCTTTAAGCGATTTGTAACCCGAGTTTGTCGTGGGCACCAGTGTTGGTCCTGGTTCTAGGGCCGGGTAGGCAGCCGGGAGGGGTGCGTCCCCACGTATCATGGGCAGGATCAGGTGTGCTAGTGCATCTATTGGAAGGTGTCTCCTCATGGGTTCTTCGGCCTTGTACGTGCTCCAGCCCAGGGGGATATAGTTCCGTTTTCTGCCGACGAGGAGCCATCGATGTTGGGTCCTGTACGAGTGTGAGGTGTATGAGGGGAAGTCTGGGGGGAGCCTGGCTGACGCCGGGTTATTGGCAGGGGAGGAGCCGGCCAGTCGTAGTGCGGCCATTCTTCTCTTGTGAGGAACCAGTAGACTGAGGGGTGGGAGGCAAGCCTCGATGGCAAGGATGGTGATGGGGGTCGAGGTAAAGCAGTTTGTCACCCAGCGGATCACCCCGTTTCACACGACTGACATCTTGTCCAGTGTGGCCCGCGTTGGTGCAAGGAGATCAGCCCCATAGGTCAGGATGGGCAGGATAAGGCCCATAGCGAACCTGCGGCACATGTGAGGAGGGATCCCAATCCCGGGGTGAGCACGCCTTCTAATGGCTGCAAAGGCCCCTGAGGCCAGCATGTGTCTTTTGGTGCAGTGGGTTGTTGTTTCCAGGGTTGGAGTGAACCAGTACCTTGGCCACCGGAGGCAGGAGGACGGCAAAAAGATGGAGCCATTGAGAGCTATAGGTTGATTAGAGGCCGGGGACCTGTCCTTGGGCGTCCTGCAGTGGATGAGTTCTGTTTTGGGGATCGAAAAGGAAACTCCAATCGCCGCTGCCCTGCTCTGAAGCAAAGAAAAAACATATTGAAGATACCTAATGTTCCCCCTGTAAGAAGCAGTAGAAACCGCAATTCAAAAATCATCAACATAGGCAAAAATCACCCCTCGGGGTATGGAAACATGCAATTCAGAAACATAAATCACCAATAACAAAGGGGAGAGAGGAGAACCCTGGGGCGTCCCAACTTGCACCGTGGCAAAGACCCCGGGTGCACCATGGAACAACAAACGGCATGAACGGTCAGTGAGGAACGATCGGACGCAGGCAATCAGGTATTGGGAGGTGCCTTTGGCCCGGAGTTTGGCTGTGAGGAGGTTGGAGGAAACGTTATCAAATCCACCCTTTATGTCTAGGAGCAGGAAGGATGCTTTGGAAGAGGGGTCTTGGTGCTCCCTGACCTCTTGCACAAGGGCCACCGCGGCGTCGAAAGTTGAGAGGCCAGCAAGTGAGCCGCCTTGGTTTGGGTTGAGGAGTCCTAATTCATGGGGGATTAGGGAGAGACGAGTAGCCAGCACCCTTTCAAGTATCTTTGAAAAGCTCTCAAGTAGGACGATGATTCTAAACGAAGCTGGGGGGGAGTAGTCAGGTTTACCCGGTTTTGGTAGGACGATTCCATTAGCCATCTTGGGGCTCTTTGGGTGGTGTCCATAGGCAAGAAGAGGGGCGAGGAGAGACGTGAGGAGTGAGGGGTTTGTTGCGTGGACTTTTTTCCAGACCCCATAGGGTACTTGGTCTGGACCAGGGGCTGAAGTGTTGGAGGATCTTGCCAGGGCAGAGGAAACCTCCACAGGCGCCAAAGTCTCCGTTGCCGTTACAACCACGGCGAAAGAAAAAACCACACCAAATTTATTGCCGAGCTTCCACCTCATTGGTTCACAACCATTCCTCACCGCTTCACCCTTTCACTTTAAAGACTTTTCAACCACAAATCATCCCCCCTCATTTGTGTTTTATCACCTTTATCAACTGAGTCCCATTTCCCAACCCTCTGATGTCTAATAGACGTAGGGGCAGAGGGAGGGGTGGTGCAAACCCCTTTGCAGCCCCCTTCAACCCACCCATCCCACCTCCCAACCCAGCCTCGCCTGAGGACACACGCATGGAGGAAGAACCAGGCTCTCCAGTCCAGACTGTGCCTGCTCCCGCCTCTACCACCTCTACAGAAGATCATCCTTCCATCCCTACATATGCACCAAGGCCTTTGGCTGAAGGCATTTCCAACACCAACCTTGGCATTTCACTTCGCACTCAACACCTTGAAGATGGCTTCCAGGCCCTGCAGAAACACCTCATAATGGTTCAAAATCGCCATATTACAGACATCCAAACACTTCAAGGCCAAGTTGCGCACCTCACCTCTCAGGTTGAACACCTGCAGTACCAACTCCACCACCAACAACCCTCCCCACCACAACAAACCACCTTGCCCGCCCCACCACAACAACAAACCTGGGCCCAAAGAGCTACCAAAGCAGTCCCAGTCAAATCCTCTACCACTCCACCAGCCAAAACTTCAACCCCAGCTGTTTTGACCAAACGCGACCGTACCATTGTCATTGAAAGAGATGGCTCTATCCTACCTGATACCACCAACCCCCTCACCATTCGCGATGCAATCAACAATGCAATCAAGAAACCTCTTATTGCAAGAATCGAATTCACCACCAACCACCATGTCCTCCTCCTCACCAAGGATAACACACCTGCTACCTCTGTCCTCAAAGCGCATCGTTCTGCCATTGAGGAAGCAACTAGAGCCACCATCCCTGCAGCCATTGGCCTCAGAAAAGACGAAATCTGGCACAAGGTCATCCTCCATGGCGTCCCCACATCCTCCACCTTTTCCACTATTCAATCTGAGATTGAAGAATTCAACCCAGGCACCCACCTCCCACGCCCTCCTAGATGGCTCACCACCCCAGCCCAACGTCAGGATAAAGCAGCATCAGCTATGGTCCTCACTATTGCCGGCAAAGACTCCACAGATAAAGCCCTCAGCAGAGGCCTCTCACTACTTGGGAAGCAGTTCAAAGTGCAACGCTACTTGTCCTTTGGTCCTGATACCCAATGCACCAAATGCCTGGCCTTTGGCCACCACCCTTCTCAGTGTACCGGCACCCAACATTGCAGCATCTGCTCCATGGAACATCCAGCACACCTCCACACCTGCGGCAGATCAGATTGTCCTACCAAGGGCAAAGCATGTTTGCATACCACCATCAAATGCGTCAACTGTGGCGATTCCCACCAGGCTACTTCCAAGGAATGTCCCACATACCTTAAGGCACACCAAGCGGCAACTGAGAGAAGGAACAGGGCTGTTTAGGGTTTTTACTTTTGTTTCCTATATTTGTTAGGCATTTGGCGGCTTGGAGGATTTCCTTTTGTCATTATGGCTCATGAGCTGGCCCAATCGAACGTTGCTACCTTTCAATATGAGACGGGATATCTGACCGGCACCCTTGCGTGGTGTAATTTTTGTATGTTAGTTAGCTTCATAGCCGCCACGGCTCCATAAGCGTAATGAGATATAATAATAATAATAATAATCCTCAGGCGCCAGCGGCGTTTGCTAGGGGTCAAAGCGGGGATAAGCAACTGATTGTGCGAGCGGTTTACGCGGGAAAAAGTGCTCTAGCAGAGCCTCGTTGATCTGAAGTGGTGAACTTGCGTTGGGAAGGTCGGGCAAGCGGTCTTCCTCTCTTCCCATGGCTGCTGTTTTTGCTTTCCAGACCGTCTGCGGCGTAAGTCCTGCTAGGAAGTCTTTCCAGTTGTTGGATTTGGCTTTCTTGATCCCGTTAAAGTATCGGTTTCGGTTGATTCTTAGTTCGTCCAAGGACGTCGGCTGGGGTCCTTCTGGTGTACTCGCGAGCCGCGGTGGTGGGCTTGTCTTAGGTGTGTTATCTCCGTACTCCACCAAGGTGTAGAGTGGATCGGGACTTTCTGGGTCGGGGTGCATGATTTGAGAAGAGTTGTAAGGGTGTGCATGTGCCTCTCGAGCCCCCTGTCTAGATTGTGGTCGGTGGGGTGGGGGCACGGGGAAGGAAACTTAAGGTCTTTCAGCTTTTCGGTGATGACTTCCCAGTCTGTCTTGTCCCAGTATGGTGATGGGGGAGCCATTCTCATGAGGGGTGCAGTGAACAGTATGGCGTTAGGGAGGTGGTCAGAGCCAGTTGCCGGGAGGCGTGTTGACCAGGAGTGTAAGAGGCGTGTGAGGGGGGCGTTGGTGAAGGCCAGGTCTATTACACCAGGCCTGGTGTTGATGTCGAAAGGGAACCTAGTGTTTGCCCCAGGGGTATTAGCGAGGTGAAAGCCTGAGTCTGTCACTTTCTCGAAGTAGGGATTGGAGGTGGAGAACTCGTTCGAGGAAATCATTCTCAGAGGGTCTGCTTGTGGCTGGTGGATGTTGAAGTCCCCTGCCACTAGTGTGGGTAAGGAGTTTTGTGGGAAACAAGTGAATGGGTCGGCCGTTCTGTTCCCGGAGGAGGTGGAAACAGTGGAATAAAGGTTATAGGCCCTGAATCGTGAGTAGCGGGAATCAGAAAGCCCCAGGGGGGAAAACACATCGATGGCCATAAAATCAGGCCTATCAAAAAAATAAGGAAGTACTGAAAACACCTTTAAAAATTCCAGGTAAACATAGGCGGCCACTTTGGGAGGGGTTCCTTGTTTCAACTGCGGAGTAAATGATTTAAAGGAAGCAAACACAGAAAGCCTGTTTTTGTAAACGGGGGGGTCCTGTAATAGAACTATCTGTGGAGGGGCTTTCAATGACCGAAAGCTATTAAATAATAAAAGAAACACATCCTAGCTTCCCAGGCAGTTATGTTGAACAAAGAAAAGTTGCTTAAGGGAGGATGGGGGAGGTGGCCCTATGGGCAAGGTGCAGGCAGAGTCCTCCACCTTTGTGCACCTGAAATGGGTCTTCAGAAGAAAACGCGTCAGCGCACGGGGGGGGGGGCCAACTCGTTTGGGTATTGGGGCCTTGAATAGGTCCAGTGGGAGCGCGCGGGATGTCGATTGCCGAGGGGTTTCATCTACACTAGTAGACTCCGTTACCGTTACAACCACGGCCA
>JACCEG010000738.1:9594-32404 GCA_014065205.1 Tuber brumale | reverse complement strand
AAGAGACGACTGGACGATAGTCAACAAGACTAAAGTTATATAAAAGTCTATACGGACATCTAAGTTGGAGGCGGCTGTTTGGTATAACAAATAGCGCAGTCATCTCAACGGAGGAATACTATTCCGAGTCCGCGAAACGGTGTGATAAGTTTCAGGGTCAAACGGTGTTCGCACTATAAGATTCTGGATGTTTGCGTATTAAAACCAGAGTGGTACTTCGGAGGCATAGTAGTTAGAAGTAGTCCGCGAACACTCAGACGCGGGATATAAATATCAAAGTGCCTCCCGAGCTTTACAAAAATCATCAAGCAACGGAGAAGAGATCTTATCAATATAATATTGTTCTACGCTTTAAATCTTTACCTTACTTATTTTATCGAGACGAGCCTTCCTCGACAGATTCTCCAATCAAAGATTTCGGGCCTACGTCCCTCAGTTATATACTAGAGTTTGGCGTCCGCCTAACAGGAGGCACACAAGGCGGACAACGGCCAGTCTTTGTCACTGGAGGATTAATAATGGGAGGGTGGTGAGGGCCGATTCACATGCCAGGATGCCAACCAGGGTTGAAGAAAAGCAGTTTGTTACTCATCTCTGAACAGTTCTCCAAAAGACAGACATCTAGTCCAGAAGGGTGAGGCTTAATGAGAAGAGGTCTGCTCTATAAAGGAGGATTGAGGAGATGAGGGAGGATGCTAGGTGGTAGCAGAAAAAGGGGGGAAGGCCCTTTCCGGGCCTGGAGAGTCTCTGAATTGTTGTGAAAGCCCTTTGGGCCAGGGCAAGTCATCTTGTGAATTGTGAGGTGGTGCCTTTAGAGCAAAAAGTGGTTGAGAGCTCGAACCAGTAGCCAAGCCAACGTATCAGTTTGGAGAGGCAAAAGAGGAGACCATTTAGCAAAACTGGAATCGTGGGTGGTGGGGCCTTTTGCACTAGAGTCACTCAGTGCGCAAGTTCTGTCTTTGGAATCGAGAAGGATACCCTCATCCTACATGCTTTTGCCTGAAGAGTGCTGGTCATATCTTGTATTCTCTGGAGATTGCTCTGATATGAATCGGAGGCGACTTTGACTGTGCAGTTGTCCACATAGGAAAGGATGAGGCCCCAAGGGACTGGGAAATGAAGGGACAAAACATATATAATGAATGGGAGGTGGGAAATCGGAGAGCCTTGTGGGGTGCCAACTGAAACTAGGGAGAAGAATTGGGGGGCCCTCTTGGAAGACGAAGAGGCAAGAGAGCCCGTAGAGGAAGGACCTGATCCATGTGACTATGTAATGGTTGACTGCCTGGGTGGCGAGTCAGTCGCAGAGTGAGGAGGCCGAGACATTGTCGAAACTGCCCTTGATGTCGAGGAAGAGAGTCGAGACCTTGCGCTTAGGATGTATAAAAAGCTGGACCTCATGAGACACGGTCGCTGCTGCTTCTAAGGTACTTAAACCTGGGAGGAATCCAGTTTGGTGGGTGGACAAAAGGGACAGGAAGCAGGTAAGTGCAGAGGGATGGGTCGCCATAATCCTCTCAAGAATCTTTGAAACAGTTTCCTGGAGAACGATGATATGGAAAGAGGCTAGCGTGTTATAGGAGAGTTTCTCTAGCTTATTCAACGCAATGCCACTGGCTTTTTTCAAGGAAGGGGGATGGTGGCCATACCGAACAAAGGGGCCAAGAAGGGATGTGAGGATATTGGGGTTCACGGAGTGGACTCTCTTCCAACTAGAGTATGGTATCTGGTCTAGGCCGGGGCAGTAGATGGAGAGGAGTTCCAGAGGGTAGCAGTTATCTTCTCTGCCAATACCGTGGGAACGTCTTTGAACTCTCGTAAGATAGTGGGTGGACTCAAGGACTACTTCTCAGGGAAGAAGTACGAAAGGAGAGCTTTGTTGATTGCTGTGGGGTTATCGGCCCTGGGTATCTGGGGGAACCAGAGTGGAGGTCTGCCACAGACTTAGCGCTTTGCAGTCAAGAGTGTCAGGGGAGTAGCCATTTTCAGGAAATTATTCCAATATTTGGTCTTGACCTTCATTATGGCCTTGAAGTATAGAAGCTGCACTTCCCTGCACTGTCGCTATGATGAGGGAAGGGGATTCCACTGTGCTGCCCAGACCGTTGCATGGAAAGCGAATCTCTGTGCTGGAAGGTGGGGGGTCCACTCTGGTTTAGACCTGTTAGAAGGCCTCTTGTCAGGGGTGTGGAGCCCGAGCACAGCTCTCAGGCTGCCAAGAGCGGTGTCGAACCAGGTGGAGAATGTGGGGAGTATCGGGAGAGGGGGAGAAGGGTCAATCCACAGGGCCTTAATCTCTTCCTAAAGTGAGAGCCAGTGGGTTGTCATCCATACTGGGGCCGGAGTGGGCGGACGAGCAGGAGGCTCTGAAAGGGTTATAAGGATCGTGATCTGGTCGGATCTTGTTGGAGGGGGAGGCTTGTCCCACGATCGGAAGCTGAGGGACTGCGAGGCATTGGCAAAAGCTAAGCCAATTACTGAAGTATGCAACTCAGGATTGAAGGGGAAGTAGGTAAGGGTACTAGGGGTGTTCAGGATACAGAAGCCTTCCTGTGTGGCCCTCTCAAAGTAAGGGGTGAAGGCTGCAAGATGCGAGGTTGAGAAGAGGTAGCCTGGGTCCACCAACGGATGGTGTATGTTAAAGTTCCCGACAACCAGCATGGGGGTAGTAGTGTGAGTGAAGGCAATCTCTAGAAGGACAGTCCAACGAAAGGGCGAGTCATCCCATGTGCTGTAGAGGTTTACAACCCAGAATTTGCTAACCAAGGAATCAAAGAAACTAACAGACGAGTAGAAGTCAACCGCCATCCAGTCCCATGACTCAGAAAAGACTGAGATGACTGAAAACTGTTGAGTGGAGGAGAGGTGTAGGTAGGAGGCCACTCTTGGCTTGGCACTATTAGGGCAGGGGGGCAAAAAGGCTTTGAAGCCGGGGAATGATGGAGGTCTATTTCTGTACAGGTGGGGGTGTTGAAGAGCAACAAGGACAAAGGGAAAATCCAAAAGGGAAAAAAAAGTTAAAAGGGGAAAGAAACACGTCCCAGCTTCCCAAGCAGTTGGGTTGTAGAATGGATATTGGGTTATGGGAGCCTGCCTCCAGTGCTGAACTTACAGGGGAGGTATGACCAACAATTACATGCCTTCCGGTATCTGAGGCTGGGGGAAAGGAGTGGGAGATTCCTGGCATGTAGGATTTGGCAGGGCACCTCCTTAGGGTTTTGGGGCAGAAACGGGGGAACGAGTTGGGGGGGCATAGTCAGGCCTAGGGTGGGGTATTTCAGGATTGAAGGGGGGTAGAAGGGGTCATGCACTAGTTGAAGGACCTTTACCAGAGTCGTTCATCGTGTCAATATCTTCCACATTCTGCAGAGTAGAGGACACACAGCGTGGAAGAGGGGCGGGGGGTCACGATGGGCATTCACGAGTGAAAGCAGGGTGCCGGCTCTTACAGACTGTACATATTGATTGAGAGGTTAGGCAGCAGTCGACCACCACTCTCAGGGTCCCACCCTTAGGACAGGTGGGGTTCTGGCAGTGATGTGCTTGTTTTCTGTGGGAGAGGTCGCAGATTGGACAGACTGGGTAGTCAATCTTGCATCTAGCCGAATGGTATCTGTATTCCTAGCAATTACGGTATTGAGTGAGGCTGTTAGCCCAGTATCCACTCTCGATCTTGCATTGAGAGCAGAAAATGTAAGCGTTGTCCAACATGATGGCCTCATTTTTGGGTACAACTGGCACCACCACAGACGTTGCTTCCTGGTAGATTCTGGAGTCACAGTTGGGATTCAAGTAGCAGTTAGAGAGGATCTGGATGTTCTAGACATTCCAGATGGTATTGCTGAGGGACTGTAGGAGGTTGTTGTCATCCTACAGGAGGCATGCGATCAGGAGGGAGTGTATTACAAGATGGACCTTGTTGGAGGCAGGGCAGAACGGGAGCCAGG
This sequence comes from Tuber brumale, assembly GCA_014065205.1. Classification (NCBI taxonomy): domain Eukaryota; kingdom Fungi; phylum Ascomycota; class Pezizomycetes; order Pezizales; family Tuberaceae; genus Tuber; species Tuber brumale. The sequence goes on along the minus strand of JACCEG010000738.1, from coordinate 28,457 downwards.
GAGCGTTTCCTATCGGAAAGGACAGATTCAATTTGGCTAAGAGTTTATGGTAGTAGGGGGCGTATGCAGTGGAGAGGACAAATGGTGAGAGGGCAAGAAGGGTGACTGCTTCTCTATCATTAACTTGAGCAGAGAAAGACAGAGGTAAGGTGCAGCCGGCGTCGCGAAGAACAGAGGCAGTAGTGTTTGGCAAGGAAGCAGCTAGGTGATCTGACTAGGAGTGAGAGAAGTGGGAGGACCTGGGGGCGAAGAAAGGTCTCTTGGTGGCAGGAAGGCTCTTCGGACCTTTTGCAGGTACTGAAGGGGTCGAGCCAGTCACTACCTGGGTAGCCGAGGGAGTGTTCTTTGCCTTGTTCGCCTTCCCCTTTCGCTTCTGTCCCGAGGAAGCAGCCTGAGCGCAGGAGGGGGTGCCAGACTGGGCCAATGGCCGCAGGACATAGTGGAACCCCAAGAGGGGAGAGTACCTCTCTTCCCCGTAGGTCTGAGCCTCCCAGGAGCGAGGAAATTTCACCATGTATGCAGCCGGGTCGCCATACGATTTTGGGTCTCTCATGTTGTAGTATGGGATGTCTGTGTTACCACCTTCCAGATAAATGGGTGTTAGCTCATCAGCTTGAGTTGTGGTAGGGGAGGATGTGGCCTTCTCCTTACCTTGCCGGGACAGAGCTGCCTGAGCTATGACAGTGCCAGGAGGCACAAGCGTGGGGTATTGGAGTGGTGGCTATTGGTGGTATGCTAGTTGGGGAAGGGGGGAGGTCAGCTGGGATGCAAAATCTCTAACCGACAACTTGAAGGCGGAGAGCGATCCCGCTATGGTGTCACTTTGGGCAAGAGGAGCAGGAAGGCATTGGGTCTTTTCCCGATGGGAGTAAAGCATGTCGACATGTCAGGAAAGGCGAGCTACTTCACGGGCCAGTTCATCGATCTTAGTGGAGAGGGCCCTGGAGGCCAGTAGAGAGGTGCAGAGGAGGGGGAGTATAACAGCCTCCCCAGGGGAGAGGTCATTAAGCTTGCCAGAACTGATAGAGGAGAAAAGAAGGCAAGACACTCCCGCATCAGATGAGGACCTTACGAGGAGGTCTAGGAGGAGGGGAATGTCAAGACAGATTCCAGACACTGAGGAGTGCTTAGAGGGGGGAAGGGGAACTGCAGCCATTTCTGTCACGACAGGGAGGCTACAGCCTAGAGGTATTTAGGATAACGAAAACGTATGGGCACACCGGACGCTGAGGGTATTGAAAGTGAAGTAGAAATGTAGGGAGGGGAAAATAGCGGAAGCGGAGTGTGGCCTATCTACGCGGTCTTTGTTTTTTTTATCATCATGTATTCATTGTTATTTAGGGTATAAGAACTTGCATGCAGCACTAGCTATGGTATAAACAATTCCTATTCCTACCTCCGCGCAGCCCGACTGTATCCCCAAGACCCTCTGGTAGGAGCCTAACCGCACATCTTGCCCCAATGAAACATCTGTCTTGATCTTGCAAGTGAACTCAGAGAATAGGGGAAGACTTACAAAGAAAAAGCACGAAAACATAAGAAGGTAACCACCTAAAATATCTCAATAGCTAACAAATGAAAAAACTGCACCGTGGATCCTACAACAACCTGAGCCAGATATATGCACTAGCAGCAGAAAACTGTAGAAGTCATCGCGGAATGCGACGCAACTGAGAAAAGGGACCACCTGTGGGGGATGGCAAAGGAGACTGTAGCAGTAGGGTGCAAGCTGAGAGGAGGATGTAGCAGTGGGGGGCAAGTTGATCCAACCGCCGGAACAAGGCGGAAACTAAATGTGATGGTGTCAGCTCTCAGTAATCGTGTTTGTGTCTTTCTAGCCAGTCTCCAGTGGCAGAAGGCAAGTGATCTTACCATGTCTCTCATGTAGTCCCTTGTTCTCTGAGAGATGGCATCACTTAGTGGATGAAATACCGCTACTTAAGCCGACCGTGGGGAGTAGTGAGATCAACCTGTGGGCCTGATGAAGGATTCGCGCTTACCGCAAACTGTGTTCCCAGCCATCTGAAGCATGGGAAGTGACGGGTTGCAGACTGCAGGAGGGGCCTCGCTAAGCAAGGGAGGGGGCAAGAACGGGCAGTGTGGAAGGCATACCAGCACTCAGAGGAGGGAAAGCCCTAATACTTAAAATAGCAGAAGAGGGCAGTGAGGGGAGGATGGAGATGGCCGTCACTCCTAGGTCGAAGCCATCATAGGAGAAGAGGGGAGGCTGGATGGTTCGTGAAGTCCAAGCGTTGAGGGTTGATTTCAAGCACGAGGAAAACAGAGGAGTCGGAGGATGTGGTCTATCTATCCAGTCTTTTTTTATTTTTATTTTTTACATTTTTTTTCATCATGTGTTCATTGTTATTTAGGGTATAAGAACTCGCATGCAGTGTAGGCTATGGCATTAACAATTCCCACTCCTTCCTCCACCCAGCCCAACTGTATCTCCAAGACCTCTGGTATAGGCCTAACCACACATTTCGCCGAAAAGAAAAAGCCGTCCCAACCTTGCGAGAGAACTCAGAGAATAGGAGAAGCCTAACTAAGAACAAGCAGGAAAACATAGGAAGGTAACCACTTGGAATATCTCGAAAGCAGAACAAAAGAAAAACAAGCACCGTAGATCCCACAACAACCATGCCAGATATACGTGCTGGCAGCAGAAACCGTAGAAGTTATCCTGGAACGCGATGCAAACGAGAAAATGGGCCGCCAATGGTGGACGGCAAAAGAGGGTAGAGCAGTAGGGTGCAAGTCAAGGAAGGGTGCAGCAGTAGGGTGCAAGCCAATCCAACCAACTGAAGAGAAAGGAAACTGAATGCGACTGTGTCAACTCTCGGTAATCGTGTTCCTGTCTTTCTAGGGGGTCCCGAGTGGCAAAAGACAAGTGATTTTACTTGGTCTCTCATTTAGTCCCATGATCTCTTAGAGATAGCGTGACTTAGTAGATAGGATACCACCGGTTAAACTGACTGTGGGTTGGAGGGAGATCGACCGGTAGGCCTGTTGAAGAGTTCTCATGTACCGCCAACCGTGTTCTCAGCCATCTGAAGCGTGGGAACCGAACGGTCGCTGACCATCTGAAGGGGCCACGCTAAGTGAGGAAAGGGGCAAGAATGGGCAGTACAAGAAGTATATCGGCACCCAGAGGGAGGAAAGCCATGACATCTGAAAAAGCAGAAGAGGGCAGTAAGGAGGGGAGGGAGATGGCTATCACTCTTAAGCCGAAGCAATCATAGGAGAAGAGGGGAGGCAAATGGTTCATGAACTCTAAGTGTTGATGGTTGATTTCAAGCGCGAGGAAAATAGAGGAGATGGAGGATGGCCTATCTACTGGGTCTTTTTTTTTTACTTTTTTTTTAATTTTTTTATCATCATGTATTCATTGTTCACGGTACAAGAACTTACATGCAGCACTAGCTATGGCATAAACAAAACTTCAATCTCAAAACCTGCAAAGACAAAGGAAACAATTCGCACCAAGTTATAAAATCCTCCAAATAGTATCCGATAGCCGACACTCATCCCAAGGAACTAAAGCAAGCAAGTACGGAAATCATAACAAAAAATGAAACCAACCAAGAAAAACAAAAACCACTCTATGGATGGAACAAAGGTAATGGTGGGTGTCATAATTCAGGGCCTAATGCCGTGGATCAAAAGCTCCATGCACCGGGGAGAGGGGTCGGGCGGGGGGTCCCAGCATGCAGGCAGCATGTTGGGGGGAAAGCCTGTGGCGGTCACGTTAAGATACCGTGCAAGAGAGTGGAGGGCGTTTCTGTCAATCCATAGTGGGCAGTCCCTCCCAATGTCTATGAGCCCCCTGAGGTGGGGCGCACAAGGTTCCTTGCAACCCTCGCAGTACAGGATAGTATGAGTAAAGTCCTCCACATCCTCCTCACCTTGGGAACAGAGAGGGGAGGGGTTGTCAGTGAACCAGGCTGGGTGGGCATTGAGGTAACTGTTGTCCCAGCGCATTTGGTAGATCCTTCCTACAATGAACCTCCCCAGGCCCATGAACAGGTGGAGTGAGAGGGTTGCAGAGTACCGGTAGCCAGGTGGAGAGGGGAACTCGGCAGCCCAATCCTTGGTGAGTGCAGCTCTCACATACGTCTTGATCGACTGATAGGATAGGATCCCCTTTCTCAGAGAGAGCCAGTCATGTGGAAAGATGTTGGACAAGGCCAATTGAGCGGGGCCTGAGGTGACAATGAATGGGAGGGTGCAGTGCGCAATCGCATCTAGGGGTAGATACTTCCTTATAGGGGGGCAGGGGGGGGGGTCTTCAAAAGAAGAGAGGCGTAGACAGACGTTAGGCCTCTGGTAAAGTGTCAGTGGTCCTCCAGGGCCCAGGAGGGGGAGAATGTGGGAAAGGGGGAGTAGAGTCCGGCAGTTGCTGGGTTGGCCTCCTGAGAGAGGCATACAAGTAAGACAGCAGCCAGTTTCTGTCGGTGGAGGATTCACAGTGGGAGAGAGTGGAGAGACAATTCACATGCCAGGATGCCAACCAGGGTTGAAGAAAAGCAGTTTGTCAACGATCGCTGGACAGTTTTCGAAAAGACAGACATTCAGTCCAGGAGGGTAAGGCTCAGTGTGAAGAGGTGCACTCCATAGAGAAAGATTGCGGAGATGAGGGAGGAAGCCAGGTGGTAGCGGAAGAAGGGGGGAAGGCCCTTTCTGGGCCTGGAAAGTCTCCTAATCGTTGCAAAAGCCCCTTGGGCCAGAGCAAGTCTTGTGGTGAAATGGGATGTGGTGCCTCTAGAGCACAAGGTGGTTGAGGGCTTGAACCAATATCCAAGCCCAGGTATCAGCTTGGAGGAGCGAAAGCGAAAACCATCTAGCAGGACTGAGATTGCAGGTGCGGGGACCTTTTGTGCCAGGGTCACCTAATGCATAAGCTTTGTCTTCAGGATCGAGAAGGACAACATCAACTTACGTGCCTTTGCCTGGAGAGTGCTGGTGATGCCTTGTAATATGCAGACATTCTTCCGATACGGACCTGAGGTGACTATGCTAGTAAAGATGTCCATGTAGGAGAGGATGAGGTCCTGAGGGACTGGGAAATAAAGGAACGAAACATACATAACGAACAAGAGTGGGGAAATCGGAGAGCCTTGGGGGGTGCTAACTGAAACTGCAGAGAAGATTTGGAGGGCCCCCTGGAAGTCCAGCTGGCAGGAGTGGCCACAGAGGAAAGACCTTATCCACGAGACCATGTAAGGGTTGACTGCCTTGGTGGCAAGCCTGTCGCAAAGTGAGGGGGCCGAGATATTGTCGAAACCTCTCTTGATAGTGAGGAAGAGGGTCGAGACCATGAGTCAGGGGCTCCTAACAAGGGGAACCTTGTGGGACAGGGTTGCTGCTGCATCGAAGGCACTTAAACCCAGGAGGGATCCAGTTTGGTGGAGGGACAGGAGGCCTAGGAAGTGGGTGTGTGCAGAGAGTCGGGTCACCATAATCCTTTCAAGAATCTTAGAAACAGTTTCTAGGAGGACGATTATTCGAAATGAGGCTGGTGTATCATAGGAGAGTTTCCCTGGTTTGTTCAGTACAACGCTGTTGGCTCTCTTCAGGGAAGGGGGATGGCGCCCATTTCGAACAAGCGGGCCAAGAAGGACCATGAGGATATTGGAGTTCACAGAGTGTACTCTCTTCCAAACTGAGTACGGTATCTGGTCTGGACTGGGGGCAGAGGATGAAGAGGAATTCCGGTGGGCAACAGTTATCTCCTCTACAGATAGAGCGGGAACATATAGAGCGGGAACATCTCTGAACTCTGGTAGAATGGCTGGTGGGCTCGAGGACTGTTTCTCAGGGGAGAAGAGGGAAAGGAGACCTGTGTTGATTGCCGTGGGGTTGTCGGCCCCAGGTATCTAGGGAAACCTGTCTGGGAGTCTGTCGAAGGTATAGTGCTTCGCAGTCTGGAGTATCTTGTGGGTGGCCGTCTTCAGGAAATCATTCCAATATTTGGTCTCGGCCTTCTTTATGGCCTTGAAGTATAGAAGCCATGCTACCTTGTACTGTCGCTACAAAGAGGGGAGGGGATCCCGCCATGCCACTCAGACCGCTGATTAGAAGGCACATCTTTGTACCGTAAGGTTGAGGGTCCACCATGGTTTGGACCTGTTAGAGGGCCTCTTATCTAGAGTGTGGAGTCTAAGCACAGCTCTCAGTCTGCCAAGGGCCGTGTCAAATGAGGTTGAGACTCTGCGGGGTGTTGGGAGAGGGGGAGGGGGGTCAAATCACATGGTTTTAATTTCTTCCTCAAGAAAAAGCCAGTCAGTCTTCATCCATGTGGGGGCTGGAGGGGTGGAAGAGCCAGGGGCTCTGAAAGGGTTATAAGGATCGAAATGTGGTCGGATCCTGTTGGAGTGAGGGTCGTGTCCCACGATCAGAAGTGGGGGGATAATGGTGCATTGAAAAAAGCAGGGTCTATTACTAATGGACGCAAATCAGGATTGAAGGGGAAGTAGGTAAGGGTGCGAGGGGTGTTTAGAAGACAGAAGCCTTCCTCTACAGCCTTCTCAAAGAAAGGGGCAGAGGCACCAAGGTCCAAGATCGAAAAGAGAAGGCCTGGGTCTGCCGAGGGATGGTGAATGTTAAAATCTCCAATGAGCAGCGAGGGCATAGCTGTGTGATAGAACGCAACCTCCAGTGGGATAGTGCAATGCAAGAGGCAGCTGTCCCACATGCTATAGAAGTTAACAACCCAGAATTTGGTAACAAATGAATTAAAAAAACCAACAGATGAGTAAAAGTCCGCCGCCATCCAGTCCCTTGCCTCCGAAAAGACTGGGAGGACTGAATGCTGCTGCGTGGAGGAAAGGTGAAGGTAGCAGGCCACTCTTGGCTTGCTGATATTGGGGCAGGGGGGCAAAAAGGCTTTGAAGCTGGCGAATGACAGAGGTCTATTCCTGTACAGGGGGGGGTCTTGTAGGGCAACGAGGGCAGGAGGAAAGTCCAAAAGTGAAAAAGAGAGAGAAACACATCCCAGCTTCCCAAGAGGTTGTGTTGTAGAATGGATATAGAGTTATGGGAGCCTGCCTCAAGCACAGAACTCATGGGGGAGGTGTGACCAACCATTACATGCCTTCCGGCATCTCTGGCTGGGGAAAAGGAGTAGGAGATTCCTACCATGTGGGGTTTAGCAGGGCACCTCCTTGGGGTTTTGGGGCTGGGATAGGGGGACGTATCGGGGGGGGGCATTGCCACACCTAGGGTGGGGTGTTTCAGGATCAAAGGGGGGTAGGAGAGCTCGTACACCAGTTGAAGGACCCTCACTGGAGTCGTTTGTCGTGTCTATAGCTCCCTCATTCTGTCGAACAGAGCGCTCCCCACAGGGAAGAGGTAGGATAGATATCGATGGGAATTCTATAGCGAATACTGGGTGCTGGCCCTTGTACACCGCACACATTGGGGGAGAGGTTGGGCAGCAGTCGACTACTGCTTTGAGGTTCCCGCTAATAGGACAGGTGGAGTTCTGGCATTGGTGTGCCTGATTTCTGTGGGGAGAGGGTACAGATTGGACGAACTGGATGCTCAATCTTGCATCTAGCCAAATGGTGTCCATATTTCCAGCAATTACAGTATTGAGTGAGCCGGTTAGCCAAGTATGCTCTCTCGATCTTGCATTGCGAGGAGAAAAGGTAAGCGTTGCCCAATATGATGGCCTCATTATCCGGTGCAATGGGCACGACAACGGAAGTTGCTCTTTTGTGGATTCTCGAGTCACTGTCGGGATTCAGGTAGCGGGCGGAGAGGACTTAGATGTTCTTGACGTTCAAGATAATATTGCTGAAGAACTGTAGGAGGTTGTTGTCATCCTGCGTAAGGTATTCAATCAGGAGGGAGTGTATTACGAGCTTGACCTAGTCAGGGGCAGGGCGGGACAGGAGCCATAGAGTGTTTCCGGTCGGAAAGGACTGGTTCAACTTGGCTGTGAGTGCGTCGTAGTAGGGGGCATATGCGGTGGAGGAGATAAATGGACAGAGGGCAAGAAGGGTGACAGCTCCCCTATCATTGACCCAAGCAGAGAAGGAAAGAGGTAGGGAGTAGCCAGCTTCATGAAAGATGGAGGCAGCAATATCTGAGAAGGAGGCAACTAGGTGATCAGACTGGGAGTGAGAGAAGGTGGAGGACCTGGGGGCAAAGGATGTCTCTCAGTGGCAGGGAGGCTCCTCGGACTTTTTGAGGTGGTCGAAGGGGCTGAGCCAGATGCTACCTGGGCAGCTGAGGGAGTATTCTTTGCCTTGTTTCCTTTTCCTTTCCTCTTCAGTCCAGAGGAAGCGGCCTGAGCGGAGGAGGAGGCATTGGACTGGGCCGACAGTCATAGGGCAGGGTGGAACTCTGAGAGATGGGGGTACTTCCCTTTCCTATAGGTGTGAGCCTCCCAGAAGGGAGAGAATCTTGCCGCATATGTAGCTGGGTCGGCGTACCATTTCTGCTCTTTTGTGCTATAGCCAGGTATGTCCCTGTCGCCACTACCCCCATAGAGGGGGGTCAGCTCATTGGCTAGGGTTGCGGTAGGGGCAGACATGGCCTTCTCTTTACCGTTTCAGGGAGGAGCTGCTCGAGCCACGATGGTGCCAGGCGGCACAGGTTTGGGGTGTTGGGTTGGTGGCTGTTAGTAGCGTGCTGGTTGGAAAAGGGAGTGATCAGCCAGGATGCAAGGTCTCTAACCAACAGCTGGAGGGCAGAGAGTGATGCTGCTGTGGTGTCACTTTGGGGAGGTGGAGCAGGCGGGCATTAGGCCTTGTCCCGATAGGAAGTAGAGTTCATCGGCTTGTCCCGAAAAGATAGCGATTTGGGACACCAGTTCGTCGATCTGAGTGGAGAGGGACCTGGAGGCCAGAAGAGAGGTGCAATTGAGGGGGAGGATGACAGCTTCACCAGGGGAGAGGTCATCAAGCTCGCCAGAACTAAAGAGGGGGAAGAGTTGGGGGGATACTCCCATGTCTGTTAAGGACCTTGCAAGGAGGTCCAGGAGGAGGGGCACGTGAGGGTGGATTCCTGACACAAAGGAGTGCTCAGAGGGGGGAAGCAGAACTGAAGCCATTCCTTTCTCAACAGGGAGGCTTCGGCTTGGAGGTCTTTAGGATAGGAAAAATGTACAGGCACCCGGGACACTGATGGTGTTGAAAATGAGGTAGAAATATAGGTGGGGGAGAATAGTGGAAGCGGAGCGTGGCCTATCTACTTGGTCTGTTTTTCTTTTCTTTTTTTCTTTTTTTCTTTTTTTCTTTTTTTCTTTTTTTCTTTTTTTTTATCACCAATTTTATTCTGTGTTTAAGGAACACCGTCTGCATGCAGAGTAAGCTATGCTAGACACAGAAACCTCCACCCCTACGCTATCCCGAAACAGCCAGAAGAAAAACCGTCAACGAATCTGAACAGGAAAGTGCACTGACAGACAAGACCTATACCTCTAGAACATGACACCCCCTGCCCGAACCTGGTGTAGTTGAAAAAACTCCCTTGCCCTATAGCTTGTAGTATACACAAATGGTAAAGACTGACAATGAAAGCCACCTAAACCTATTAAAACAAAAGAAACTCCACTTCCTGACAGTGGTCTAACCCTATAGTAAGAGCCACCCCAAATAGTCTTAACCCAGCCAAACAGTACCACCTATGACAATAAACGTCTACGGCTAAGGGATATACCCAACAAACAAGAAGGGGAACTGAAGAGAGAAGCCTAGACCGAGGAAAACAGAACCCATGACAGGGCGTAGGGACTAGTGCCATCCAGACTGGGAAGCCTGGTGGAGATGCTCGAAGGCTATCGAGGTAAGGCAGTACAGCAGTAGGGTGCAAGCCAGGTGAGGGTGTAGCGGTAGGATGCAAGCCAGGTAAGAATGTAGCAGTAGGATGCAAGCTGATCCAACCATCAGGTCAGGAAGGAAACTGAACGCGACTATGTCAACTATCGGTAATTGTGTTTGTGTCTTTCTAGGCGGTCCCCAGGAGTGGAAGGCAAGCGATCTTACCGCATCTCCCATGTAGTTCCGTGTTCTACAAGAGATAGTGTCACTTATCGCATTGGATACCACTGCTGAAGCCAACTGTGGGGAGGAGCGAGATCGACCCGTCGGCCTGATAAAGAGTTCTGGCATACTGCAAACCGTCTTCTCAGCCCTTTGAAGGATGGGAACCGAGTGGTCACTTACCATATAAGGAGGGCTTACTAAGTGAGGAAAGAGGCTAGAATGGGTAGCGTGAAAGGCATACCGGCACCCAGAGGGAGGAAAGCCTCTATGCGTAAACGCGCGGAAGAGGACAGTGAGGAGAGGTGGATGGCTGTCACTCTTAGGCAGAGGCCTTCACAAGAGGAGAGGGGGGGGGTGGATGGTTCGTGAAATTCCACGCATTGAGGGTTGATTTCAAGCATGAGGAAAATAGAGGAGATGGAGGATACCTATCTACTCGGTCTTTTCATCGTTTTTTTCATTTTTTTCTATCATCATGTATTCATTGTTTATAGTACAAGAACTTGCATGGAGTGCTACCTATGGTATAAACAAAACCTTAATCTCAAAATACACAAGTACAAAGGAAATAAAGCGCACCAAAATGTAAAATCCTCTTCGCAGTGTCTAATAGCCAATACAAAATCTCTAAGGAAATAAAACAAACAAGCACAAAAATCATAACGAAAAATAAAACCAAACCACAGGAAAAACACTGATCAAATAGAAGAAAAGTAGTTGCGGGCGACTTGGCTAAGGATATGAAGCCATGGATCGGTAGCTCTGGAGGAGGGGGGAAGGACTTGATAGAAGGGTTCCAGTACGCAGGTGGCATGCCCGGGAGAAAGCCTGTAGTGGTAATGTTTAGGTATTGTGCCAGAGCATGGAGGGTGTTGTTATTGGACCATAGTAAGCTCTCCCTGCGAACACTTGTGAGCCCCCACAGGTAGCACTGGCAAGGTTTCATGCGGGACTCGCAGTACAGGATTGCATGATCGAAGTCCTCTTTATCCTCCTCACAGTTGGGGCGAAGAAGCGAGGAGTAGTCCATGAACCAGGAGGGGTGGGCAGTGAGGTAGCTCTTCCCTGACCGTATTTGATGGATCCTGCCTGGGATGAACCTCCCCAGGCCCATGACCTAGTGAGGCGAGAAGGTCGGGGCGTACTGGTAACTGAGTGGGGGGGGAATCTGGGCAGCCCAATTCTTGGCATGGGTAGCTTTTACAGACACCTTGATTGACTGATAGGACCAGACCTTCTCCTTCACGGGGTGTTGGTCGGGTAGGAGGAGGCCAGGCTAGGCTACTGGAATGGGGCCTGAGGTGTTGATAAAAGGTAGGGTACGGTGCGCAATCGCGTCTAGGGGTAGGCGTTTCCTTATAGGGGGGCAGGTGGGGTTGGTTTTCCAAAGAATATGGGGGTAGACTGATGTCAGGCCCCTGGTGAAGTGTCGGTAGTCCTCCAAGGCCCAGGAGGGGGAGGATGTGGGAAAGGTAGGGTGGAGCCTCACCGTTGCCGGGTTGGCTTCCGGAGGCAGGCATACAAGATGGATAGCAGCCAGTCTCTGACGGTGGAGGATTAATAGTGGAGGCGGGGCGAGAGCTGATTCGCACACCAGGATGCCAACTAGGGTTGCAGAGAAGCAATTTGTTACCCATTCTCTGGACGGTTCTCCAAAAGAAAGACATCTGATCCAGGAGAGTGAGGCGCAGTGAGAAGAGGTCTGCCCCATAGAGGAGGATTGAGTAGATAAGGGAGCATGCCAGGTGATGGCAAAAGAAGGAGGGGAGGTACTAGCTGGGCCAGGAGTCTTTGAATTGTTGCGAAGGCTCCTTGGGCCAGGGCAAGTCTTCTCGTGAAGTGTGAGGTAGTGCCTTTAGAGCATGAGGTGGTAGCGGGCTCGAACCAGTAGCCAAGCCAACGGATCAGTTTGCAGGAGAGGAAGAGGAGGCCATCTAGTAGGACCAGGATCGTGGGAGGCGGGACCTTCTGCGCCTGAGTCACCCAGTGCATGGGCGCAGTTTTTGCAATCGAGAAGGACACTCCCAGTATTGCCGCCTTTACCGGAAGAGTGTTAGTGATGCTCTGTAGTTTCTTGACGTTCCTCCTATACAAATCGGAATCGAGTATAACTGCAAAGTTATCCACATAGGAGAGAATGAGGCCCCGAGGGACTGGGAAGTAGAGGGAGAAGACATATATGACGAACAGCATTGGTGAAAGCTGAGAACCCTGTGGGGTACTAACTGAAACTGAGGAGAAGACTTGGGGCGCCCCTGTGGAGACCAGGTGGCAGGAGCATCTGTGGAGGAAAGACCTGATCTACGAGACCATGTAGGGATTGACTGCCTTGGTGGGAAGCCTGTCGCAGAGTGAGGGGGCGGAGACATCGTCCTAACCACCTTTGATGTCGAGGAAGAGGGTCGAGACCTTGAGCTTGGGGCACATAAAGAGCTGAACCACATGGGAGAGGGTCGCTGCTGCGTTAAAAGTACTAAAATCTGGAAGGGATCTAGTCAGGTGGGGGGACAAAAGGCCACGAAATCGGGCCAGTGTAGGGAGGCGGGTCACCACAATTCTCATGAGAATCTTAAAGAGAGTTTCCAGAAGGACTATGATGCAGAACGAAGTTGGTGTATCATAGGAGGATTTCCCTGGCTTGTCCAGCACCTTGCCATTGGGTTTCTTCAGGGAAGGGGGATGGTGTCCATAGTAGACAAGTGGTCCGAAGAGAGATGTGAGGATATCAGGGTTCACAGAGTGTACCCTTCTCCAAACCGAGTATGGTATCCAGTCTGGGATAGGGGCAGAGGATGAGGAGGAGTGCTGAAGGGCAATCGCTATTTCTTCCGCCGAAAGTGTGGGGACATCCTTGAACTTGTGCAGGATGGCTGGCGGACTCAAGGACTGTTTCTCTGGAAAGAAATGTGAAATGAGAGTATGGTTGATTGCTGTGGGGTTGTCAGCCCCAGGTATCTGGGGGAACTTGTCTGGTGGTCAGCTGAAGGTGTAGCGCTTTGCAGTCCAAAGTGTCTGGGGGGTGGCCGTTTTCAGAAAGTTATTCCAATATGCTGTTTTGGCCATCTTTATGGCCTTGAAGTATGGAAGCTGCACTTCCTTGCACTGCTGCTTCGATGAGAGGAGAGGGTCGTACCGTGCCATTCGGACCGTAGAGTGGAAGGCGGATCTTTGCGCTATAAGGTTGAGGATTCACCAAGGCTTGGACCTGCTACAGGGCCTCTTGTCTGGGGTGTGGAGCCTGAGAGCAGCTCACAGTCTGCCAAGGGCCATGTTGAACCAGGTGGTGAATGTGTGGAGTGTCAGTAGAGGAGGAGGAGAGTCAAACCTCATGACCTTAAGCTCCACCTCAAGAGAAAGCCAGTCAGTCTTCGTCCATGTAGGGACAGGAGGGGGCGGGGGAGCTAGAGGCGCTGCAAGGGCTATGAGGATTGCAACATGGTCAGAACCCATTGGGGGGAGTGGTGTATCCCACGATCCAAAGTGGGGGGACAACGGGGCGTTGGCAAAGGCTAGGTCGATCGCTGCGGGGCACAAATCAGGCCACATGGAGATGTAGGTGAGGGTGCAGGGGGTGTTCAGGAGATAAAAGCCTTCCCGTGCGGCCTTCTCAAAGAAATAGGTTGAGGCTCCAAGGTCTGAGATTGAGAAAAGGCAACTACGGTCTGCCGAGGGATAGTATATGTTGAAATCCCCAACGACCAGCATGGGCGTAGCGGTGTGAGGGAAGGCAACCGCTGGTGAGATGGTTCGACAGAATGGAGAGCCTTTCCATTTGCTATAGAGGTTCACAACCAGGAATTTGGTAATCAAGGAATCAAAGAAACCAACAGACGAGTAGAAGTCACCTGCCATCCAGTTCCTCGCCTCTGAGAAGACCGGGAGGACTGAGAATTGTTGAGTAGAGGAGATATGTAGGTAGCAGGCCACTTTTGGCTTGCTACCAGTGGGGCAGGGAGGCCAAAAGCCTTTGAAGCCGGCAAATGATGGAAGTCTGTTTCTGTACAGGGGGGGGTCTTGAAGAGCAACATGGGCAGAGGGGAAATCCAAAAGGGAAAAGGAATTAAAAAGCGAGAGAAATACATCCCAGCTTCACAAGTAGTTGTGTTGTAGAATAGAGATTTGGTTATGGGAGCCTGCCTCCAGCGCGGAACTCACAAGGGAAGTGTGACCAACTATTACAAGCCTTCCAGCGTCTCAGGCTGGGGGAAAGAAGTGGGAGATTCCTGCTATGCGGGGTTCAGCAGGGCACTTACTTGGGGCTTGAGGGTGAGGACAGGGGGATGTGTCGAGGTGGCATCACCATGCCTAGGACGGGGTGTTTAAGGATTGAAGGGGGGTAGGAGGAGTCATTCATCGTGTCCATAGCTTCCTCATTCTGCGGAACGGGGGACTCCTTGCAGGGAGGGGGGGGGCGGGTCTTGATGGGCATTCTCTAGCGAAAGCTAGGTGCTGGCCTTTGCAGACTGCACACAGCGGAGGCGAGGTTGGGCAGCAGCTGACCACTGCTCTGAGGTTCCCCCCCTGAGGAGAGGTGTAGTTCTGGCAGCGGTGTGCCTGTTTTCTGTTGGAGAGGGCACAGATTGGACAGACTGGATGGTCAATCTTGCATCTAGCCGAGTAGTGTCCATATTCCCAGCAATTACAGTATTGAGTGAGGCTGTTAGCCTAGTATGCTCTCTCAATCTTGTATCGTGAGGAGAAAAAGTAAGTATTTTCTAACATGATGGCCTCATTTTCCGGTACAACTGTTACCACGACGGATGTCACTTGCCTGAGGATTCTGCAGTCACGGTCAGGATTCAGGTAGCAGGTGGCGAGGATCAGGATGTTCTTGACATTCAGGATGGTACTGCTGAGGGGTTGTAGGAGGTCGTCATCATCCCCTGCGAGGTATGTAATCGGGAGGGAGTGTATCACAAGCCAGACATTGTTGTGGGCAGGCCGGAACAGGAGCCATGGGGCGCTTCCGGTCAGAATGGATTCCTTCAATTTGGCCGCTAGCACATGATAGTAGGTGGCATAAGCGGTGGAGGGGACAAATGGAGAGAGGACTAGAAGGTTGACTGCTCCTCTATCATTGCCCCAAGCAGAGAAAGAGAGAGGTAAGGTGCAGCCAGCTTCGTGAAGGATAGAGGCAGTAATGTCTGGGAAGGAAGCAGATATGTAATCAGATTGGGAGTGAGGGAAGGAGGAGGACCTAGAGGCGAAGAAGCATCTCGCAGCAGCATGGAGTCTCCACGGAACTTTCGCAGGGGCAGAAGGGGCCAAGTCAGATGCTACCAGGGCAGCCGAGAGAGTATTCTTCGCCTTCTTTTATTTCCCTTTCCTCTTCATTTCAGAGGAAGCGGCCTGAGCGTAGGAAAGGGTGCCGGACTGGGCCAACGGCCGAGGGACAGGATGGAACTCGGAGAGGGGGAGTACTTCCCTGCCCTGTAGGTCTGAGCCTCCTAGGAGCAACGGAATTTTACCGAGTAAGTGGTCAGATCTCCGTACCATTTCTGGTCTTTTGTGCTACAGCAGGGGATATCGATGTCGCCATCTCCCTTGTAGAGAGAGGTCAGTTCATCAGCTAGGATTGTATTGGGGATGGACGTGGTATTCCATGTCCCCTTTTGGGAAGGGGCAGTCCAAGCCGCGATTGTGCCGTGTGGCACAGGAGTGGAGTGTCGGAGTGGGGGTTGCTGTTAGCATGACAGTTGGGGGAGGAGGGTTGTCAGCCACGATGCAAGGTCCCTAACGGATAGCTGGTGGGCAGAGAGCGCTGCTGCCATGGTGTCGCTTTGGGTAGAGGCTGCAGGAGGGCATTGGGTCTTGTCCCGATGGGAGTAGAGCTCGTCGACTTGTACTGAGAGTTGAGCCATTTCAAGCGCCAGTTTGTCGACCTGAGTAGAGAGGCCTCTGGAGGCAAGGAAAGAAATGCAAAGGAGGGGTAGGATAATAGCCTTCCCAGGGGACAGGTCATCAAGCTCGTCAGAATTCATGGAGGGGAAAAGCAGGAGGGACACTCTTGCGTTTGTCAAGGACCTTTTGAGGAGGTCTAGGAGGCGGGGAACGTGAGCGCAGATTCCGCCTATCTACTTGGTCTTTTTTTTTTTTATTACTTTTTTTTTTTTTTAACATCATGTATTCATTGTTTACAGTACAAGAACTTGCATGCAGCGCTAGCTATGGCATAAAGAAAACCTCAATCTCAAATATGCAAGCATAAAAGAAAGTCTCGCACCAAAAAATTTTAAAACCCTCCTAGTAGTGTCCGACAGCCGACACAAAATTCCAAGGAACTAAAACAAGACAATACAAAAATCATAACGCAAAGTAAATCAAACCAGCAACCCAAAGGGTAGTAAACGACAGGCGGACCAGATCAGGAGGTGGGTGCCGCATCTCAGGGCCGGAAGCCATAAATCGGAAGCCCTGTGTTGCGGGGAGGGGTTTTTGGAAGGAGGTCTCAGCCTGCAGGTGGCATGCCAGGGGGAAAGCTGGTGGCGGTCACATCGAGGTACCTCGCCAAGGAGCGAAGGGAGTCTGTATTGGTCCATAGTGGACCCTCTCTGCCGACATCTGTGAGCCCCCAGAGGTGGCGCTCACGAGGTTCTTTGCGAGACTCGCAGTATAGGATGGCATGAGCAAAGTCCTCCTCATCCTCCTCCCAGTAGGAGCAAAGTGGGGAGGGGTCGTCGGTGAACCAGGAGGGGTGGGCAGCGAGGTGGCTCTTACTCGAGCACATTTGGTGGATCCTACCTGCGATAAACCTTACCAAACCCATAAATGGGTAGGGCATGAGGAACGCGGCGAAAGGGTAGTAGGGGGGGGGGGGGGAATTGGGTTGCCCAATCCCTGGTGAGTGCATTTCTCAGTTGCAGCTTGATTGACTGGTAGGACAGGATATCCTCCCTCAGGAGAAGTTGTTCAGGAGGAAGAAGGTCGGGTGAGGCCACAGGGACGGGGCCCGAGGCATTGATGAACTGAAGGGTGCTGTAAGCAATTACATACAGTGGGAGGTGCTTGCGGATAGGAGAGCAGAGGGGTGCTGTCCTCCAGAGGAGCGCGGCGTAGACAGACGTCAGTCCCCTAGTGAAGTGGCGGTAGTCCTCCGGCACCCGGTAGGAGGAGGAGGTAGGAAAGAACGACTGGAGTCCAGTGGCCACCAGGTTGGCTTCAGGGGGGAGGCACACCAGGCAGACAGCGGCCAGTCTATGACAGTGGAGGACTAAGAGTGGGAGGGGGGGGAGAGCCAACTCGCATGCCAAGATACCTACTGGGGTTGACGAAAAGCAGTTCGTCATCCACCTCTGGAGAAATCTCCAAAAGATGGACATCCTGTCTAGGAGGATGAGACTTGGTGAGAAGGGGTCCGCTTCATATAGGAGGATCGGGGAGATGAGGAAGGACGCTAGATGATGGCAGAGGAAGGGGGGGAGGCCTTTACCGGGCCGGGACTGTCTTTTGAGCGTCGCAAAGGCCTCTTGGGCCAGCGCGAGTAGTCTGGTGAAGTGAGAGGTGGTACCTTTGGAGCACAAAGTGGACAAGGGCTTGAACCAGTATCCAAGCCAGCGTATCAATCTGGAGGGACAAAAGAGGTACCTGTCCAACAGGACTGAGATTGGGGGGGGAGGGACCTTTTGTGCAAGGGTCGTCCAGTGTATTAGTTCTGTCTTCGGGATCGAGAAGGTCGCGCCCTACCTGCCAGCTTTTGCCTGAAGCATACGGGTTACGCCTTGCAACCGTTAGACATTCCGGTGATACGAGCCGGAGGCAACTGCGACCACGAAGTCACCTATCTACTTGGTCTTTTTTTTCTTCCTTTTTTTTCTCTTTTTTTCTTTTTTTTATCTTCATGTATTCGTTGTTATTTAGGGTACAAGAACTTGCATGCAGCGCTAGCTATGGCATAAACAATCCCCATTCCGCCTTCCGACTGGCCCGACCGTATCCCCAGGACCCTCTGGTATGGGCCTAACCGCACATCTCGCCTTAAAGAAAAACCCGTCTTTACCTCGCAAGTGACCTCAGAGAATAGGAGAAGCCTAACTAAGAAGAAAGCAGGAAATCATAAGAAGGTAACTGCCAGGAACATCTCAGAAAAAACAAAGGAAAAACCACACCGTGAATCCCACAACAACCACACCAGGTATACGCGCGGGCAGCAGAAACAGTAGAAGTTATCCCGGAACGCAACGCAACTGAGAAAATGGGCCGCCTGTGGGGGACGGCGAAAGAGGGTAGAGCAGTAGGGTGCAAGCCAACTATGGGTGTAGCGGTAGGGTGCAAGTCGATCCTACAAACAGAACAGGATGGAAACCAAAGGCGACAGTGTCAACTCTCGGTAATCGTGTTCGTGTCTAACTAGGCGGTCCCCAGTGGCAGAAGGCAAGTGTCTTACCACGTCCCTCATGTAGTCCCTTGTTCTCAGAGAGATAGCGTCACTTAGTGGATGGGATACCACCGCTTAAACCAACTGTGAGGAGGAGGGAGATCGACCCGCGGGCCTGTTGAAGAGTCCGCGCGTCCCGCAAACCGTGTTCCCAGCCGTCTGAAGCATGGGAAGCGAAAGGTCGCCCACCGTATGGAGGGGCCTCGCTAAGCGAGGAAGGGGGCCGAGAACGGGCAGCACGAGAGGCATACCGGCACCCAGAAGAAGGAAAGTCCTGACATCCTGAAAAAGTAGAAGAGGGCAGTGAGGGGAGGAGGGAAGTGGCCGTCACTCCTAGGCTGAAGCCATCGTGGGAGGAGAGGGGGGGTGGATAGTTCATGAACTCCAAGTGTCAGGATTGATTTCAAGCAGGAGGAAAATAGAGGAGAAGGAGGATGACCTATCTACGCGGTCTTTTTTTTTTTTTTTTTTTTTTTTTTTTTTTTTTTTTTTTTTTT
>JACCEG010000737.1:1558-26909 GCA_014065205.1 Tuber brumale | reverse complement strand
TATAGAGTATCAAACCGATACTCGAAACCAAACATAAAACATATAGAGTATCAAACCGATACTCGAAACCAAACATAAAACATATAGAGTATCAAACCCTATACTATCAGCCTAGAGGCACACCTCGTTTCCTGAAACATATTCAAAACTCAAACAGTATCAACTGATGCATAAAAATCTTAACCAGTAACCAGTACCGGTTACAAATGCCGTCACATCAGCTTCCCGTATTCCTACTCACAGCTACTTCGACTTCTCATATTCAGTACTGTACTCACATGTCTTTGCTAAGAATACCTCTGTCCAAAAATCTTTTGCTATGGCACTCACCAAATACCCAGCTTACCAAGGTATTCTTAGCAAAGATGTGTGAGTACTGAACCACTCGCATATGTAATAACCGTAGGCCTCCTTATATTGGCATCTTGAATCTTATGCACCCAGTGCATCTCATATTCCTGGTCCTGGACTTGGCTGGTGGCACCCATTGGCATCAATTCGCTAGGTGCCATTACTTGAATATAGCTTTAATGCATTTACGAGTGCAAATTTGACGTCCGTAGATGAGCCTTGAGGCTCTTATTCCTTTTTCAGTAAGGGTCCTATCTCAAGAGAAATAGTGTCCCTAACTAACACCAATTGTAGCTATATTTTGCTAAGCTATCAACTTTAGCAAAACCTTCATCTCTGCAAAGTGATAGTTGGTCGGTTCTCAGAGTCTTGAACCATGAATGCTTGAGAACGTATACCAGAGCCCATAGATTACAGAGATAATGAGGTTGAATCTTTTGAAAGTGACACGATGCAGTTTAGACAATTAGGTCATCTTTCTATGGTAGCAACATCTTGATTACGTCTAATTCCAACAAGATAAAGCCCTGAATCCTAAGATAATCAAGAATGTCCAGATCATTACATTGTGGAACACAGATAACGAGGCAAGGTTTGAACTCAAGGGTGAGTGATAGTTGATGATTGAGACGACCCTAACCCTGCATGTATGTTCTGGCATATAAGACTCGATGGGTTGCTTTGAACTCCTGTGAATAAATAAATCGCCTCATCCACAGCCAACTTGAGATTCATAAAATTACTAGTAGCCCATATCCTAAAGTCTACTTAGATTGACATTCACTAATGAGTTGCAGGATGCATAATCAACATCAACCTAATACACGAAGTCAACCAACTCCCCAGGTAGGAAACCTGACTAAGCAGAGATGCGACATTGGACATATCACTGCGGGATCGGGAAAACAGATATTGGCCAGGCAATAATGCGAATAGGCAGCTCTCTGAGTGCACTATCGAACCACCAGTCTATATGTCCAAATTTGTCTCAGTCACTAATTGCAAGGAGACAACGAGAAAGACCTACTAACTATCTCCTGAAGAGCTAAATACTGACCACAGCATATGCTGAACCAGTAACTGAACCAGCCAGACAAAGCCGAAGAGAAAGGGGTCATCTTAGTCAATCTAGTACCAATTTGTACCAAAACTCAAGAGGGTCGGATGCTACTGAATCGGACACGGAACCCGATCTGAAAGATCTTAATATGGCCAGTATTAATAGATGAGGACGGACTGAGGGGTCTCAAGCAGTCAAGCACCGGCCAACCCGTTGCGTGACTGCTATGCAGATTTCAATGAGTATTGGATTACCAGTTGGTAATGTGGCCTCATAGATACTAGCAGCTTGGAGGTAGGTTTACGGTGGTAGGGCCTATAGTAGTCATGCATTTCCGTCATCACCCATTCCACAATTTTCATTACTCAAGGGCAGCCGCAGTGCTCCTATGTCTGATTTCAGGAGTTCTAGTCCAGCTGGTAGCCATGGTACATCCCTCATAGACAACTAGTTAGTGAGCAATTCATGGCACAATTTACGAACAGGTACTGAAAGGCCTATAGCAGGGTTTGCAAAGTCATTCATACTGCAATACAGGCTGTATGCAGACCTACTCCTAGATGTGGCTGTTTGGACTAGCTAGGTGCTAAAAATCTGGGATGATGTGGTTGTGCAGAATACAGAGACAGAATACCTTGGACCATTCACGTAGTGAAATTCCCTTTTTTGGTATGACTACTCAGGTGAGTATGGCTTGATGTAGAGCATGGTACTAACTTAGAAAGATACATCAAAAGTACGCAGGCATACCGATGTAGTTCATAGACTATGTGAAGAATCACATTGTAAAGTTATATGAACTGTCAAATGATACGAGAGCCGGGGCACATCTAGCGGAATATCTTCTCGACCGAGATAGGTTCATGTTCGACTCGAAAGGGTATGAGATTTCTTTCTACCGGGTAACTCCCACACAATGACTACAACTGATTAAGATTCCAGGTAATGCAGAACTAAGGCTTGCATTTCCTTGCGCCACAGATTCCGCAGGGAATTTATCGTAAATATTTCACAGGAAAGACAATGGGTGGGATAATGGATCCCAAATTCTCTGAGCAGATCAATGGTACTATGATCTGCTTGATGTGTATCCTAATCTATCATACACTATATCCATGAAGATTGGGGATATATCAGGAGCCAGCAGATTTCCAGACATAGAAAGTCAGTGAAAGAGCTGTTCATTTATTGTAACTGATCATTGGTGACTAAACCTCTAACTTACTACAGGATATGGAAGACCTTTTCGCATGACCAAACCAGAGTTGGGCCAAATGCCCGCTGAACATCCAGGACATAATTCTGCGGTATGTTTGCGATACTATACAAAACACAATTCAGCCGGTACATGGGTTACAGCAAGAGTATTGTGTAGGATATGATGATAATTGCGAGGCTGTAAAGGAAGAGCTTGAGAGCCAGACATCTGTTTAGTGGGTAGTGGAACAACTTGCCTCACAAGGGATGAAATAGTATTTATTTGCCTTGGAGTAGCACAGGACGGGGCAGAATCAATCGCAACAATGGGACGCATTTTTCTATTGCAGCCAGATCTCGATTGTACAGGTACCAGGATTTCTTGACTCAGATCCTACGAGTCTGGAAGATTCAGGCAAGCTAAGTGTAGGGCTGATAGCTGCAAGCTGGGTGAGTACTCCTCTGACTGGTTACCCCACACTCAGCCTTGAAGAGTCTCAAGAAGGCCAGATACCAAAGAGAGCGATTTGTGAACAATAGCCAGAAGTGGATGAGTGGATGTCATAAGGGAGGGATAGCGCGGGGAATTAATAGTAATTAGGAGCATGTAAAGGTAGAATGTAATACATTTAATATCTCGAACTGTGATGTGATATGAGGTTTAACAGGGAGAAATAGTCGGTGTGGTGGCTTAGACTGAGGGCGAGACGCTACATAGAAGCGGTGAAAATGGCTGTTGTCAGGATGTTACGATGATCGCAATGTAATAAGAAAATAAATAAACTGTGCAGATAATGACCAGACGATGCGAGGATAAAACGTATACGTAAAGGGCTGTATTCACAATAACTTGCCATGTATCAAAGGCCATCCTGGAGAGGTCCAGACACGATATATTAGGGACAGGAGAAGATGAAACAGTCAAGGTGAGGTGAGGAAAGATCAACTATAGCAGGGGCAAAGTCAGGGTGGTACCAGCAGTGGTACCACAAATCATGATGTAGGGCCGGGAATACCAACAGATGCCAGAATAAGTTGATGGGAGTCACTGTATCCTAAGCGAAAACGGTCAAGGGTGTGTATGATCGGGGCGGAAGCGAACAGGACTGCGCATGATGAGATAAGGGAGGGCACGAGGGGGGAGCGTAAAGAAGGAGCAGCTGTAAATTGGACACTATCGGGAGCTGGGGGTAGACAATCAGACCAAGTTAGGGGATGCCGCTGAAAGGCCAGACTTGGTCAGGATGCACAGGATGCAGGAGTTAGTGCCAGGATGACGCCATGGCGTGGGATAATGCAAAATGCAAATCAGGACATGACATCAGACCGACGTCGAATCCTGGTTAAAGTTTAACGTTACAATATTCCATGCGTCAGACATACTAGATGTACGAAACCCGGGATATTCTTTTTGCTGATCTGGGTGGTCGATTCTGGGTGTTGGAATCACATGACTCAACTCCTGTGACACCTTTACTGATTCCTCCTATATTGCACTTCTAAAAAATAAAAGAACAATGAGAACTATGACTGGTGAGCTAGTTTCAGCTGTAGGAATAGGTACTATCATTATTAAAATCAGGACACTAGAGACTGGTATCAGAACAGCATTATTTACCGAAGTCCTACATGTACTAAAAGTAGGGCGGACAAGTCAGATATCTGTGAGCCAATTAGTAGAGAAAGGGTTCCATATATCTTTTCATCAAGATGCTGCAGGAACCTATCAAGATAGGATATTGGTAGCCATTGCAGAGAAAGTTGATCGCCTGTACACCTTAGTTACCAAAGCCTATTCTGGGTAATCTGAACACCTTGTTTGTGGTTCAGATCCATCACTATCAAACCTCTAGCACTATCGACTTGGGCATCTTCACCATCAGGCAGTTGTGAAGATGAGTTGCAATGGAATAGTACAGGGCATGTTAAAACTCTATAGTGATAATTGCCAGAATTGCTGTACAGCATGTTGAACAGGAAAATGATGCGGGTTCTATTTTAGCCTGCAAAACAGAAAACATCAGTCACTTTAGAATTAGTCCACTCTGATCTCTGTGGTCTCATGCAGCAGAAGTCCCTTGGAGGATACCTTTACTTTAGACTCTTGGTTGATGACTATACTAAGTTTACTGGGGTGCACGTTTTTGAAAAATAAAAGTGAGGCTGCATGTTATTTTTTGGACTACAAGGTGCAGGTAGAAAATATCCATACTAGAGAAGGAAAGGATTATGTTATAAAGGCGATAAGAACTGATGGGGGAGGATAATTTCCTGGGAAAGCCTTTCAAGTTGAGTTATAAAGATCTGGGATTGTAGCTCAAGTGACAGTACCCTATACACCACAAGAGGATGGTATATCTGAAAACAGCAGTAGGGTAATCATGGGAGGAGCAAATGTACTCCTCCAAAATGCAGGAGCACTAAGGATCTACTGCGCTGAGGCTGTACAAACAGTTATTTAATTGGAAAACCTGTCAATGACAAAGGGGGTTAAAGCAGCTGATACAATATCTTATGAACTCTGGTTCTAGCAAAAACCAAGCGTACAGTACCTACGTATCTGGGGATGCACTGTATTTACATTTGTCTATCCTACAAGGAGAGCAGATAAGAAGTGAAGTATGCCAGCCGATAAGTCAACAATTATTGGCTATACATTAACAACTGAACAATATCACTTGTACAACTCCAAGACCAAGCAGCTAGTGATCTCACGAGATGTTGTCTTTCATGAAGATACCTTGTTTTATCAACCTCAAGTTCAAATGATCTTTCTGCCCTTCTCCAACTCCACTGAAAACTCCTGAAATGACTTGTATTCTGACTTGACTCCAAATGGACCCACTATTGAGTTACCTACTACTTCTGTTGAAGAACTACCCCATGTAGTAAATGAAGTACTAAAAGGAAAGGAATCTAGTGCAAGAACTTCAATCAGATTTGAGTCCATATTGGAATATAAGAGAAGAACGACAAAGAAGAGGAGGTTGGATACAACAACAAGAATTAGAAGCAGCTGAGAGGAGAAGACAAGGAGAGATTGGAAGAGATGCAAGTCTACGTAATTTAGGTGAAGAGGTGGCTGAGTTGGGTAGTAATGTTACTTTGATAGTATAAGAGGTACCAAGTTCTGTAATAGCAGCACTGGAAGGAAATTATCGGGTGCAATGGATTTAGGCAATAAATTCTGATCTGAAGTCTCCTAAAAGGTACAATACTTGGACCATTATACCAGAGACTGAGTCTCCTCGAATACTTGCTCCAATTTCTTCATGCATAGTATTGGAAGAAAGGTTCACAGAAGATGGCAAGATTGCACGATATAAGGCACAACCTTTTGCCCATGGATTCTGACAGAGACCTGAAATCGACTTCACCAATACTTATAGTCCTGCAATCTCGTTTGCAGCGATCTGCACTGTACTTTCCAAAGCTGTAGGAGAGGATAAGGGGATAGTACAGCTGGATATTGTAACAGCTTTTCTCGAAAGCCAAATCAAGGAGGTTATTTACAGGCAGCTCCCCAAAGAATTTAGTGGTTCAAAAGGTCAGGTTGTTTTGCTGCAAGATGAGGCAAATTAAGAGGTGGTCTCTGCTGATACTATTACAGTCCGGCTAAGGAGTAAGCTTGTATGAACGACAACAGGTAGGATGTAACTGGTATCACACTTTAGAATCATATTTTGTGAAGGACATGAGGATGCAGAGTTTCAGATTTGACGCTGAAATCTATACATATCAATCTGGAGCCACTATTATTACATAGGTAGATGACATGCTTCCGATTAGGACATCAGAAGTGATAAAATTGATGAAGTCCACAATTGAACAATGATTTACAATAAAAGATCTTGGTGTTATTAAGTTGTTTTTGAGTATTTTGGTAGACCATGACAGAGAAAAGGGATAGAGCTACCTCAGTCAAGAAGACTACTAGCAGAAAGTTCAGAGAAAATTTCAAGCGGAGAACAGCAAGTGATCAGTAACTCCAGTGGATGTGAAAGTCAAACTTCACAAGCGAACTGAAAATTAGAATATAGTTGGCAAGGGGTTATATCATGAGGTAGTTGGTGGTCTTTTATATAAATCAATAATAACACATCCTGATGTTATATTTGTTACCAAGATAGTTGGTCACTTTACCTCAGATCCCTCTGCCTTACATTGGACTGCAGTAATATGAATCTTTCGCTACTAGCAACAAGCTAACCACTATCGTCTTCACCTTGAATATCAGAGAAATGGCAACCGACAAGAAACAACAATTATACTCCTCCCTGCCAAGGATGACTATATATACTGACACTGATTTTGCTGGTAACTTTAAAGCAATGAAGTCTACTAGTGGTTTTGTGGTCCTTGATCAGTATAGAGCTGTGGTTCACTGGACATCTCAGCGCCAATATACAGTGACAAAGTCAACAGTAGATGCCAAGTTTAATGCTACTGCGTGGACAGTAGAAGAGGGAATCTGGTTACAGAAGATGCAGGGAGAACTGTATGGTGAAAATAGTGGTAACAATATTCCTGTTGTTGTGGGTTTTAATCATAATCAGGCTGTAACCGACTCTCGAGAGATGCAGTAATTGTAGGGTTAATGGGCTTTATTCTGTACCAAGGTGGCAACTAGTGAATCAAAGTCTGGAGGCTGTAGCCAAGGTTATTGAATAGACTTCTTACTGTATCGCAACTACTGAAGTCTCCGAGATGTTTGGTCGGTCTCAAACTAAGGATTCATGAAGCCAAATAAAGAGAGTAACTGTTCAACTAAGAATATTGAAAACTCTGTCTGCCGAAGTCTACCTCTTCTAACGTGAAGAATAGCAGTTCTTAAATACACTTTCTTAGGCTAGCGGAAGCCTTGTTCTCATAACATAAAAGACTCCAAAACAGTAGCCTTGAAAACAAACATAAAACTTATAAAGTATCAAATCAATACTCGAAACTGAACATAAAATATACAGAGTATCAAACCCATACTCAAAACCAAACATAAAACATATAGAGTATCAAACCCTCTACTATAAGGTGAGAGGCACAGTTTGTTTCCTGAAACTAATTCAAAATACAAACAGTATCAACTGATACCTGAAATTCCTAAACCAGTAACCTGTACTGGTTACACCCTGAAAACAAAATAAAACCCTTATTTCAAAATATAACAAGAAAATCCCTAATCCTCGCTGTATAATAAGCAGAATTCAAATAAGGATCCCAAAATCCTTTATCAACTGGGGGTACATCAGAATAGCTTTCAAAGCCATCCTTAGTAGGAGAATAACACATAGGAATAAACTCAGAAAATACCGCAGGAAATTCATCCCCAGGCATGTTATCTGTCCACCATGCCTGAACCAAATCCATCGCATGTTCTAATCCTTCCACCAGTTCCCCACTATTCTCGCTTGCTGGATATTCTTTCCAACTAATCAAGAACTGTCCCTTTTCATATCATTCTATGTAATGGAAGACTGATTGAACTTCACATTCCTACTGTTCGTTGATGAGAATGAATGCTAGTTTCACCAATGCTAGTCCCGGGAATCGGAAATCCTCATTAGGATGGTAATGTTTGATAACTGAATAGTGGAATACTCCTTTCCTCATTTGGTACATCCTTGCATCCTTGCTAACTATATAGTTCTAGGTGTGTTCGTCAAATTCGAGTACTGTAAAAGGGCCTCGCCAGCGTGGCTGTAATTTCCTAGATTTGCCCCATTCTGTCGCAAACTGGTCTCCAAAAACCATGATCATTTCTCCAATCTCGACATGTTTGTCTGAGTTCTGCCTCACAGCTGCCACTCTGCTTGATCTTGCTCTAGCCAACCATAACGCTTGGTATACTGCATTTTGGATCTCCTGGTATCGATTGTAGTAATCATCAGATACGGGTACTGTTGTAGAATTGACTTTATGAGTATCGAGCAGTTCGTATTCTCGTCCATACACAACTTTGGATGGGGACATTCCAATAGTATCGGAGTGCCCTGCATTGTAGTAAGCTGTCACTTCAGGGAGGGAGGTAAGCGAGTTAGTCTGGCAAGCATTAACAACATTCCTTAATGCTGTTTTCAGTTCTCTAATTTTCTTTTCCGCCTGCCCATTGGCCTAGTGGTGGTCAGGCGTAGCCATAATATGTTCAACTCCCATAGTCTTCAATGTTTGTTTCCAAAACCGGGAGGTGAACCGAGGGTCAGCATCACCAACAATTGATGTCGGTATTCTATGAGGGGTGAAAATATGGTGCCTGAGTAATTCCATTGCCGAAATTGGAGTAGCATTTACTGATGTTGGTATCAGCCAGCTGAAACTAACCGCTCTATCTACTACCACCAATACTGAATCATATTCTCTCAGCTTGGTGGAAGGACATATGAAAACGATAGTGTAGCTCGAAAATATCTCAGAGGAAAAGGAGAGCGAATGGGTATTGCCATTAGTAATGTAGTTCTTTCCCGATTCAGTTGACATATGTCACATTGCTGGATATAGTCTTGGTAGTCCTTCCTCATCTTCGGCCAGTAGATCTATTCTGTTGGGTATCAAAGGTTTCGATCACCACTATGGTGTCCTTTATTATATATCTCACCTATCATCAGTTCTCTTAGTGTTTCTCGATTCACTCGATGACCCTCCACAATGCAAAGGCAATCTCCTCATCCCCTTGTAGTGGCGTAGAGTTGACCATTATGTATGTTGTAATATTGCATCATTCTACTTCGTGAGGTGTGGTTGGAATCCTTCACTAGCTGGTAGATAGTGTCACTCCTATATCCTTTAATCATCTGTTCCCTGCACATGTTTTTCATATCATCCACTCCTTAAATGATATCCCTCTCATCCACCACTTATGCTAATACCGTTACCTCTTCCTCCTCATCAGGTGTCTCATAAACCTTGTAGAGTTCGCATTTTTCGTGAGGCAGGGAGGGTGGTTCCACTACCACAACCTCGTTTAGGTATGCAAGAGGTCATCCATCGAGAGGCTCATTTTGGTGATATTCAGGGTACTTGGGATCGTAACTTTTAGTAGTGGGGGAGCCACATCCTAATGCTTTTTTGACGCGCTCCTTGATGGCTCGGATATCAAGATGGGGGTATAATGAATGGGGATCTCTATAGCTGTAGCCCTTGTTGGTATTAGGTGGAGTTTCGATAACCGACGGGCTGCTGCAGGGGGAGCCCGCGTAGGTCTTAGTCTTATGTTTCAATTCCTCATAGTCAGGGCAGAAGGGTGTATAGCAGAATGCCCAATCTATTGACACTAGTTCAAGTTCCTCCTCACTCCTACCCCTGGTATAACTTCGATGGTCTCCCCAATCGTTTGGAGGTTCACTATTTCTGTAGTTGTTTGTATCCTCTTGTGCTTACTCCAGCCTGCCATTGCTTTCGCATTCTGAATGAGCACTGATATGCTCAACTGTGAGGGCTTAGAATTGAGACATTTTGTGTTCAATAGTAGGTTCTTTGCAAGAAAAAAGGGATGAAATAGGTGAGAAAATGGGTGAATCGTCTTCTGATGTGGGATCGTTTGCAGTATATGGGTAATCATCATTCTCATTATAAAGACGGGAGAGTGCATCTGCTAAATAGTTCCATTTCCCTGGTCTGTATACTATTTCAGTATCGTATTTCCCAATAAACCCTCAGTATCGTAGCTGTTTTTTGGTGGGTATTCTGCCTGTCTTGAGGTACGTCAAAGGTAGATAATCTGTGATGATTGATAAACTTACTTCCTGCAAGTATGTGGTAGAATGCTATCAATGCATCAACTATCGCTAGTGCTTCCTTGTCAGTTGTACCATAATTCATTTGGGTATTAGAGAATTTTCTGCTATGAAGCAAAGCAGGCCTGATGTTGTCTAGTTTTTCTCCTTGTCCTACCCATACTCCTATACCTGTATTGGATGTGTCCGTTATCAGCCATATTGGAAGTGACGAGTCATATTATAGTGGCTTTATAACCTCGTATTTTGAAACAGCTCGCTTAACATTATCCATGGCTTGGTCTTGGGTGGCGGTCTATACAAATTCTGTAACTCTGGTGAGTTCTGTTATGGGTGATGTAATGGTTGCAATGTGTGGCAAAAACTGACTGATATAGTTGGCCGTTCCTACAAATGCCGGTAACTGTTTCTTAGTCTGTGGTGTAGTCTATTCTTCGATCTTTACTATCGTTTCCAGTGCTAGTGAGAGCCCTTAGTCATTGATAACATGGCGTAATACTTCTATACTGGTGGCGAAGAATTCTGATTTCTTCCTGCTTGCATAGAATCGTGCTTCTTTTAGCTTGTTGCAAATTAGGGACATGTATTTCAAATGTTCAGACTCTGTATCGGAAACCATGAGTATATTGTCAATATCCTCACACATGAATTCTCCTAAACAATCAGTGAACAGATTGGACATTATGCGCATCAATGTTTCTGGAGTATTCATATCTTCTTGTAGTATTACTTTGCTAACGAAACATCCAAATAGTATTTTGAAAGTGGTCTTGCTCACATCCTCTGGTTCCACTCTCGTTTGGAAGTAGGCATCACTAAGATCGATTTTGCTTCGGTATCTTGCTCTTCCTAGAGCATTCAGGATCAGCATTTGGTTAGGAATGGTTTCAACATCCTTAATCGTTATCTCATTGCTTGCTGTGAGGTTCACCAATGGTCTCATACATTTCTTATCCTTTTTTACCTGAGCAAACATGGGTGCTACCGACGAAACTGCTTGTCGCATGATAATTCTGGCTCTCACTTTTTCTCTTAGCCATATGCTCATGTCTGTTACTTATTGTTCTGGTATCGAGTAAGTGCGTAATGAGTGCTGCTTGTCTCCTGGTTGCAGGTCTATCTTATGATTGATCTTCCTTAGGGGCGGTAGGTTTTCCAGTCTCTCTTCTGGAAATACTTCCTGGTATTGGTCCATGACATCCTCACTGCTAATCACTGCTGCTCGGATCATGCCACCAGTATGTGTGCAAATAATTCTAACATTCTGCTTTGGAAACAGGATTGCTAACTTGCTACATTCGATTTGAGCTTCATGTTGTTGAAGAAAAGGCATTTCTATTAGTGTATCGTATTTTGCCAGGTTGCTGACCAACATCTTAGTTCTTGGTATGCTCAGCTTTCCTGGTGATATGTTGACTGAACATTCTTTATGACCTTCAGATCGTGATCCTTTCATGGCTAAGTGTATTCTGATCGGTGTCTTCAATTTCTAACATAGAATTTCGTGTCTGGTCACAAAGGTGGCACTAATCAGGTTTGCTCCTATTGATCCGGTATCACACAGGACTCTGGCTTCTTTGCCATTAATATGCATCGTTCCTTCCAGAGCATCATGAGTTTTAATATTTGTCGGTCTAGCAGCTATTGTGAGAATGTCTTCTTATTCTTCCTCCTCTACTTCCATTCTATTTATGATCACTTCTTCCGCTAGTTGCTGCTGTTCTACTCTATTGAAGGAGACTTCTTTTTTCATCCTAGCCTTGCCCTTGCCTTTACCCTTGTTATCTTTGCTAGAACAGTCTCGTGCTAGATGTTCTTTACCTCCGCAGGTATAGCAAAGACCCTTTTCTTTTCATTCCTTAGGTTTAGTGTGAGGCTTTTTGTTCATTTTCCGATTTTTCTTCTGTCATTCTTGTTTGGAAGTGAATTCTTTTACCGGTTTTACAATCTTTTCCTTCCCATAAGCGCCAGTAGTTTTTAGAACAGCATCTATGCTGTCTGCGTTTTGTATACCTTCCATAACAGTATCTGTTTCAGTGTACTGTAATTTGGCTTCTTGTCGTAATCTTGAGTGCATGCTTTTGAAGAACTGCTGAATGAAAACATAATCGCTTACGGTGCTGGCAGCTAAGCATGATCGAAATATCCGCAAATCTGTTGCTATGGTTGATATTCTTTATATCTTGCCATTCTACACTTGTGTGATTTCATGGAATTTGCAGTAGGTATCATCTTTCTATTTCGAAGATTGGAATCTTTCTTGTAGGTATCCAACAAGTTCTTCTCTGGTCATGTTTTCACTGAAATGCTCAGCTGCTTGGAAAGCTACTTCTTGAGCTCGTCCTTCACAATAGAGGATCCAATAATTTCCTCCTCTAGCCTCGCTAGTCTGTAGTCCATTCAGTTGTAGATATAACTGTACTGAGTTATACCATCTATCGAATGCCTCTGGTTTGAGATCCTCTCCTTCACCAGCAAACTTACTAGGTAAAGGTACTTTGATACTGAGTTTAGCCATAACAACTGGGTTAGGCCTGTGTATCGGTCATCTTGGGACCTGCAGTCCTGGGACTCAGGAGCCTGAGGGTCCTGCTTCAGACGCCATGCTGTCTGATCCTTTGTCACAATCGAAGCTATCTTGATTGTTGCTTGGTAGTGCTGGAGGTACCTGTGTACCTGTAGGCTTTCTTGGGGATTCTGGGTACCCTCCTGGAGTAGTAGTTAGAGGTTCTCGAGCTTGTTGTAATGATTCTCCCACTGACGGTTCAGCTGCGTCTCTAGCTAAATGCTGAGCAGCTGCGTCACTTGCCGCTTGCTCTTTTGCTGGAGTCTTCATGAACCGTGCTTTTGAATCCTTGGTGCGCTGCTGGGAATATTTCTCATGGGCCTTGCCGTTTCTTGGTCCTATAACGCCTTCTATCTGGATAACTTGCTGAAGTTAAAAAAATGTAACTGCCTCTTAGGAGATGCGGTAATCGTAGGGTTAACTGGCTTTATTCTGTGCCAAGGTGGTAACTAGCGAATCAAAGTCCGGAGGCTGTAGCCAAGCTTGTTGAATAGAATTCTTATTGTATCACAACTACTGAAGGCCCCGAGATTTTTGGTTGGTCTCAAACGAAAGATTCATGAAGTGAACTGAAGAGAGTAACTGTTCAACTAAGTATATTGTAAACTCTGTCTGCCGAAGTTTACCTCTTCTAATGTGAAGAATAGCAGTTCTTAAATATACTTTCTTAGACTAGCGGAACCCTTGTTCTCATAACATATAAGACTCCAAAATGGTAGCCTTGAAATCAAACAAAAATGTATATAAAGTATCCAACCGATACTTGAAACCAAACGTAAAACATATAGAGTATCAAACTGATACTCGAAACCAAACATAAAACATAGAGAGTATCAAACCGATACTTGAAACCAAACATAAAACATATAGAGTATAAAACCCTATACTATTAGGCTAGAGGCCCACCTCGTTTCCTGAAACTAATTTAAAACACAAACAGTGTCAACTGATACCTGAAATTCCTAAACCAGTAACCTGTACTGGCTACAGAGGCCTGTATTGCTAATTTTTTGAATGGTAAATTTGGAGCATCAACACATCATATTGGCGTTAAGTTCTTTTAGCTACCGGAACTTGTTAGTGCTTGAGGAGTTAATATTTCTTATGTTAGCACTGAGAACATAATTGTGAATCGGTTAACTAAAAGTCTGGAAGGTGGGAAACATCCAGGCTTTGTCCAGATGTTATCACTATCTACTTAAAGCTGTTATCTTTTCATACTTTTGTTTATAATTGCTTTTTTACCGTATTGTTTGATGGTTTTTATTATTTTTCTTTCAGAAAAGTTTGTGTTTTTTTTGATTTATATATATGCTATGGGGCATTAAGGGGAGTGATGGAGTATTGGTAATCCCCACAGCAGGTATAGTAACAAGTATGGTTACATTAGAGTACTATTTGTGGAGATGTATTAAGTGTGGGACAGAGCATAGCCTATAGGTACTGTATCTTGGCATACTTATCTTTCTTGTATTTAAAGCAGCCCTCCGGCTACCTAGAATCGACATGCTTCCTATCATCTTTCAGGCCATCCTCAAACTCCAATCACTCTAGTATTCTTGTTATCCTACTATTGCTCATCATTCCTGCCATCAGTAACTACATGCTGCTTAGCTTGGATTTATAGATTCTTAAATGTCTTCATTTCGGTCACCCAGGTTTCTCCAAGAAAACTTCTTCTTTGTATTGTGTGCAACTCTTGCTTTGTCATTTGCTTGGGTGTCACACACTACATGGTTAAGTAATGGCATGCCAGTGTAAGGATTGTTGTAATCTTGGAGATTGATAGAGGGTTGTGGGAGTTTGTGCAAAATAGTCTGGAAAGGCAGGTAATTATATGGGGTAGTATGTGGACTACGTAAGTAATGTTTCATTGGTTCGAGATAGGTTTTATATCTTCTGAAAACTAGGAGAAGGGATCAACCGAGTAAAAATCTAGAAGTTGAAGTTTGTAAATATACTTCATATTCAATGATAGAAGTTTATATATCATCTGCCACCAGAAATTAGAGTAACAATGATCTCAAACCTATAGCAGGATGAAGTAGTTGTCGCAAGATGTACAATATTGGGAATCTAGAGTCAGTGGATTTAGGTCAGGAATGTACATTGAGTAAAGAAATAAAGCAAAGAGTGATATAGGACATGGTATTTTAATAACTAAGACTTAATAATATCATAAAGGAGGTTGGAGGATAGTAGCTAATTGTCAAGTTAATCCAGCATCCTGGGCCACTCAAGATGAATGTAGTATATCCAGTCTTTATTATTGTAGGGGCGGTATCATATATTTGGAAACTGAGAAGAAAAAAAAAGAAAAAAAAAATCATATTAAATGTGAATTATAGTCAGTTATGACTTACTTCTCAGAGGAGATAACTGTAGTGAAAACTGTGACCTAACCAAGATTACGAGTGACACTTGATGACTACTTGTATAACTAATTCCCTGTAAGTCGACTCGCAAGACCCCTTTCCTCTGTACCTTCCTTCCTTCCATCTTCTCGTCCTCCCATCTGCTCTTCCTTTCTTTCTTTCTTTCTTCCTTCTTCCCAACCTCTCCACTTCTCAATCTCCCAACCTCGCAACCTCTTATACCCTCATCATTTCATCCTTTCATCCTCGTATCCTCCCATACTCTCATCCTCTGATCCTCATATCCTTTCATTTTCTGATCTTCAGGTTCGTCTATTTCTTTACTCCCACACTTCTGTTTTCTGATCCTCTTATCCTCCTATACTCACATCCTTTCATCCTTTCATCCTTTCATCCATTCATCCTTTTATCCTGTCATTGTTTCATTGTCTTACCCTCTCGTTTTCTAATTCTCGAATCCACTTATCCTTTCTTCCCATTCATGACGTACTTCCTCCTAGTCCTTCTTTGACTATTGTTTGCTCTAGGTAAAAACCAAGCTTACTCTGAGCTAATATCTTCTTGGATTGCCCCACACTCCTGTACTACCTTATACTAGTAAGAATTGGTTTTAACTGAATTTGGTTTCGTTACTTACTATCTTCAAAATATCTCAAACTGATACATAGAAAATATAGTATTTTTGTATCACCATGAAAAACAGCTCGATACAGCTGAGTATTAGCACTGGCTCAAGAATTTCTCCTCAAAGCGATCAAGACTGGGGTGTCGTGCTTCCAGTCAACTATCAAGATGTTGAAAGATTTACACATGCGGAGGTTATTAAGTGACTAGAGCAGAAGGCATTCTTTCGAGAATTGGACAAAGTTGGGAAAGCACGAATTCGTGCAGTATTTGCCTCAGTTAAATTGACCAGGGCTATCCTGGTGGAGCATAGATATACCACGCATTGGTCTAAGGACTTTATGGCGGAGGGACTGTCATATACATTGCCAGGTATAGTAAAACAACTATATGTTGATTCTGGTAGGTTTTGGCTCAATCTAATTGTGAACTAGTCCTGATTTCAGTTTAGGCCAACTGATACCAGACAGCTCTAAAGGTTGGAAATTCCTATTTGTTGAGGTTGAGCTTCTCAAGACCACACGAAAGGGAGCATTCCTCCTCATCTGTGGAGGAGGGTATTGCGAACACTTAGAGCTTGAGTGGTGTAAAAAACGGTACAAGCCAATCGTGAATCACTGCATTCACTACTTATACATATTCCCATTTTCTGTTGCATGCCTTCTCCTGCCGTATTTGTTTTCCCCCATTCTCTCATAGCTAACAAAATCCCTATTTACTCCTCCTCCCCTACCCAGTCCTATTGTACTAGCCTTGGGTCCACTAATTGGTTCTTATGTACCTGGCGATCCTCCAGTCACTCTTGGCAGCGTCAGTCATGATGGTCAATCCACTGACAATATTGGAAGCCATCCAAGTTTGGGGTATCAGTAGAGTTCGTTACTGGGGCAGGGTGGGGCTGGTTTTGCCATTGGGTGCTTCACCATTACGTGGGCCTAGGGGGGTTATTTTGTTGGCCCTCCCCACCCCCCTGCTCTCTGGGCTCCCATCCCGCACTTTTCCCGTTCCGGAACCCATTTCTTCCCACTGAAATTTACCGGAGCTCCTGGCAGTTAATACAGCAGGACAAGCCTCAAAAACACCCTACTCTGGCCTGGTAGTCTGTATTTTGCGGGGCCCCTGAGGCCCCGTAATGAACACTAGGTATCAGCTTTCCACTTTTCCGGTTGGTATTATTGGTTCCATAGTACCTACTATCCCAACTCGGACTTCAATAAAAAATGTTTTAGGCAGTCACATAATCCCTATCGACCTACCTGTTCAGCCAGACCATGGTGCTGCCATTTGTGAAGTCATTCCCCTCAACCCATTTATTCAGCCTATCATTGGTGCCGCCATTGGCTAAGGTGTTACTCCCAAGGCTGCTGTTCCTATGACCAAAAACATTACCAGTGATTTTCCTCCTCCGCTCGGCCCTGCTGATGCTCAACTCAATGCCAGGACACCTAGCTTGGATGTGGTCAATAGACAAGTCATACCCACTGACCTAACGGGACAGCTAGATCCTGGTAATGCTACTGTACACGTCATTCTTTCAGGTCTTTCCACTGATCAAACACATCTGACCCCTGATCTGCATACTCTCCATGGCACACATGTTGTGCCAAGTTCAGGAGTCCCTGCAGGACAAGCCATAGCATCTGACCGAACTATGTATTGCACACCATCTGGCTCCACCGATCCAACTCTTACGGCTACCAAGACTGGAAGCACACACCTACAATCATCATCTGTCACTAGCACTATGACAGTACTCACTCACTCTACTCTCCTGTTGAACCCCTTGTTGACCTCTGGTTCAGTATCTGCCCCCACTGAAAGGCAAAGAACTAGTACAACACCTAGCTTTACTTGTGATACCACTACAAGGAGGAATCGCACAGTGGCTTTTAGTTCCAAATCCAGGATCTCTACAACTACCACTAGGATGACAGATTACCATTAAGATAATATTTATCATGAAATGGTATGTATTTACTGGACCTGTCAGTAGTTGTTTCCACAAACTGACCTTTTGGCTAACTTAGGCTACAGTTGACCTACCACTACCCAGGCTACCCAGTAATACACAATAATACCAAGACTTATATACTTAGTATGATATTCAACAACCACATAAGGCTGGCATTTTTATTTAAAATTTTCTTTCAAAGATTGCTCTTCTTACTTCATACTTTTGTATTGTATAGAATTGGGTGACATAATCCTTTCCTTTTGCTCCATTTTACTGCTTTCTGCTGCTTCTTACTTCTGATATCTTTTGCTAAGCTTACATATTGCTTTTGTATTTTATCGAATTAGTACAAAAAATCTTTTCTTTTCTCCCAATCTTTTTTCCGATGTCTTTTACTATACCTGCTTTCTGCTGGTGTATTTTATCAGATTAGTGCATGGAATACTTTCCTTTTACTTATTTTTATATTCAATTGCTCGGGTGGCTGGCATAGTAGGCATGATTGATATCTACTCCTGAGTCATTCCAAGGTATGATAGATATGCAATTTTAATTGACTTGACAAACCTTTATTGTACTTGGTTTGTCGACCTTTGTAAGAAGAAATGAAAGGTTCCATTTGCCAGTACTATCTTGTCATTTGTGCAATACTTAGTAGTTTTAGGACTAATACTATAAAGATAATAAATATCTATTATGCTGTATTATATATTTGGCAGACATTTAACAATATAGAATAAAGGTTTTAAATACTCTCCCGAGATTTTGTTATGAACTGGGACATTGGTTTGTCTTTGAGCTAAACAACAGCTGATTACATTTTGTCGTCGAGTTCACTTGTTTTTCTAATCTACCCTATGCTATAAAGTGATGAATTATGGGTATATCTATTGCCTGATATATATTTAGGGACAATAACATTTTTCAATTTAGATTGGATTGTATAAAATTGACTTGTTATGAGTCTTATTTCACCTTAGATAGTAAGTATTGAAAGAGTAACAGGTTTGAGAGATAAGATACTAGCAAGGAACAGAATATAGGTAAGAGAATAATGGTGGATCAGAAATACAGATATGTATTAGTGGCACCAAATATTAACACATTCATAGAGATGTTTTGTAATAGATAACTGTATTCTATGAATTTAAGAAATTGACTTTTCACTTATATAATAATATGCAAGGAGCAGTGGTATCAATAGATCATGTATTTTATAGCTAGAGTTCATTACGGGGCCTCCGGGGCCCCGAAAAACAAGGGCCCCCATTCCACACCGCGTCCTGCTCACCTGCCCGAGGTGGGATGTTTTTGGCGGCTTGCCCTGCCCCGTTACCCGCCAAGGGCCCTGCCCCGCCCATGCCCCAGACGGGCCCCCGGACGGGGACGGGGCGGGGGGGACCAACAAACTACCCTGCCTGGGCCTGTGTAATGACGGGGCGCTGGAGGGCAAAACCCGCCCAGCTCGGCCCCGTAATGAATACTATTTATAGTGACCGACAATATAGCTTACAACCCTACTGTGTTCAGGCTGATCTCTAAGGTTCAATATATATTGTAGTAACTATGTAATGATTCAAGCACGCAGCTAGTTGAATTGATATTGAGTACTATATATATTCAAAAGATGGGATAGGAATAATAGCTGATGTGTGACTTTTTTGTGAACTAGGAGAGTCTGAGATCATTAGTGTTTGTAAATACTTTCTCTATCAAATGAAGAGTTGCTGACTCATATTCGTTTGTCAGTATATACGTGATCTTCGTTAGATATATTTTTTAATGCTTCTTTGTATCAAGTAAGACAATATTCATATATATAATTTGTTATAACTACTTCTTAAGACATAAAGTCAGCTTCCCCATCCTAGAGACATTTGAGTCCTTTATATGGCTGTAGATGAATTGTGTGGAAACTTTTTTTTTTGTAATTAGTAGTATTGTTTTTACAAATGTTTTCTAATACAAATATAATAAAGATTAAGTAATGAGATCAAAGATGCAAAGAAGGTTCTCCAATGAGTGAAATCTGAGATGATTATATTGTTTCTTACATTGACATATTGGCTACAGAAATATCAAGAAGCTAATTGCCTTAGCATCTACTTTCCATATTAGTACTAGTAGAACTGGAGTGGAGTTTAGATATGGTATTACTATGGATATTTGTTTTTAGACCCTTTCTAAGGAAACCGATTTCAGAAACTATACTTATAGTATGTGCTCCAATTATGTAGCTCTTCATAGTATGAAAATGCTGATTAGTAAACAAGAATAACTTGTTTGTTATCTGGACAATAATTTAGTAATAAGGGAGGTTTTTGTTGGCTATTGTTTAGTTTTTACATGAGATAAAACTACCAGACCATGCAATAAACTAGGAAGAATAGTGGTCTTTCATTGAAATATATACATGGCTAACTAAATGGTTTCAATCATATGCTGAGTTGATCAAAAATCTTTGTTAGTAAAGCTTAAAGTAAAGTATAAAGGGAAAATTTTATTTAGGATCTCAGAGGTTCTGTATTCCAGGAAACATATAGTATAAGACTATAGGACTAGAGAGCGAGAGTGGGGACTCTATACTAGTCAATTAGAATTATAACTCATAACTACTAGTAGACTATACAGGTTGTATAAGTAGCTATAACTGCTAATCTTTATGTTATCAACTACATACAGTATGGGCCTTTCACTACTGGCTTACTAGAATAGAATTAGAGAGTAATAATTATTAATTTGGTACAATTATAAGGATTGTGATTGCAATACTACGGGAAGAGATATGAGAGAAATTTTGTATTATGTATATTGAGAATCGCTATGTAATATACAGGAGTGGATAATATGAGTGAAGATATAGAATCAATAGTTAATTTATTATTGGAGGAGGATAACTTGAACTATAGTAGCTTATGGCATATGAACTCTGAAGGACAAAAGTCAAGAAGTTGTTAGGCATATAGAAATCCGAGACATGTGCACAGACCCACGATAGGGTAACTGCGCACAGACCCTCAATTTACCGGAGTGCCAACACCCCCCTCCGGCCCCTTATGGGGCCCACACGTCATTAACGAGATTTCGAGAGTTGCGTCCCATAACTAAAATGTCACATCAATGAAGCCCACTTCATAACACCATATACGTCGCCGCCATCCGTCCGACCGCATGCTGTTCGCAGGTTATATTAGAGGTGACCTTTGGCGACATCTGGGAAGTGGAATGGAGGAAATCCTTTTGAGGCGCATTGAGATAGTAGGCTTCAAAGTTGGGCTTCCTAAACTATGGGCCTAAGGTGACGTGACTTTTTTGGAGAAATACTCTAGGAGGATATCCCAGTAGTGAAAGCTA
This sequence comes from Tuber brumale, assembly GCA_014065205.1. NCBI lineage: Eukaryota > Fungi > Ascomycota > Pezizomycetes > Pezizales > Tuberaceae > Tuber > Tuber brumale. The sequence goes on along the minus strand of JACCEG010000737.1, from coordinate 5,701 downwards.
TTAGGGGTATACCGAATCCACCCATACCCTTCTGAGATCAGCTGTAGGTTGGTTGGTCCTAGTAATAGGACTCCTCTACGGAGGCCAGCGGACCAAGGGGAAGCATGCTCAAAATGGAAGACCTGGATAAGTCGGAGACCCTTAAGACGCTGACACATCGGGCTTGTACTTGCGATTGGCACTAGGTGGCCCGGCATGAACCTGATCACTTTATGACTGAAGAGATGACTGGACAATAGTCAACAAGACTAAAAGTCATATAAAAGTCTATGCGGACATCTAAGTTGGAGGCGGCTGTTTGGTATAACAAATAGCGCAGTCATCTCAATGGAGGAATACTATTCCGAGTCCGTGAAAGGGTGTGATAAGTTTCAGGGTCAGACGGTGTTCGCACTTATAAGATTCTGGACCTTTGCATATTAAAACCAGAGTGGTACTTAGGAGGCATAGTAGTTAGAAGTAGTCCGCGAACACTCAGACGCGGGATATAAATATCGAAGTGCCTCCCGAGCTTTACAGACATCATCAAGCAACGAAGAAGAGATCTTATCAATATAAAATTGTTTACCTCATAAATCTTTACTTTACTTTACTTCATCGAGACAAGCCTTCCTCGACAGATTCTCCGAACAAAGATTTTAGCCCACGTCCCTCAGTTATATACTTGAGTTTGGCGTCCGCCTAACAGAAGTATAAGAAGGACTCTGTATGTAGGAAAATTATTCAGCAGATTCTTTTGACTGGGTGAGGCTAATTCCAGGAGATAAATAGCTAATTATATTTTATTATCGAGTATACCATAATGATAATAAGAGGTATAAATGTAGCACTACTGTTGAGCACAAGTTAGACATGGTCATGAAAGGTATAATTCTTAGTAATAACTATTCAAGTTCATGAATGGTATTGAAACAGACTATGGCTGAGCCTAGTATTTCAACGGCTTCACCAAAAGTAAACAGTGTTTGGAAAACTATGACACCTGATAGAAGTAGATAGTGCAAATGCTAGTCAGCGGGAATCTATAAGTAAAACTAGGTTCAGGACTGGGTGATGGTAGAACAAGAAAGCTGGGCAACACCTCAACCCTACAACCTTGTAAACATTCAAATCTAAGGTGTAACAAATTAATTTATATAATTAGGATCTCCTGAACTTCAGCCTTTAAAATAAATTAATTAGAGTTTCATTAAATGAAAGATGAAAGAGTTGTTGTAGATTGAAAATTCTGCCACCTCCTGAGTTATATGGCTGACAGATAGTGTACATCTGATACTTTTTACAGTGAACTTTGTTTTTTACATAGCAAGTATTATAAAGATCTGTATTTCTGAGCATGGAGACAATCAGGTAGCCATATTATAACTGTTTTTTTCTTTCTTCTCCCAGATTATTGTATTGGAAAACGTTAGATTAAAATTAATTTTCAATAAATAACCTAGCAAATAGAAAGCAAGAAATGAATTCTACTGGATACAGGATGTCTAGTATCTAGGTAGAAAGTGTTAGTTTCTTATATTATGTAATTATTTACAGGTATTTCTGTCATGGTAACCTCTTAGTAAAGTACTATAGAGCTAGTAGTAAATGCTCAGGTTTTTGAACCTCACCTGATTAGGTCAAAAAGGATACTATGGTAATACTACTAGTTCTAGGATGGCTAGTATCGATGTAGACTATGTAAATTGCTCACATTTTATAATTATTAAAATGTATTTGTGTTGTAGTAACATCAGAGTAGAATACTATTAAGCCTGTAGCAAATTCGCATTTTTTCAACCTAGGCTGTTTGGGACAAGAAGAATACTGTAGTGATTCTACAGGTTCTAAGATGTCTAGTATCTATGTAGAATATGTAAATTCCACTCATTTCGTAATAATGCACTTGTATTTCTGTCAAAGTAGAAACACAGTAAAGTACTATTGAGTCAGTAGTAAATGGAATTTTTTGAACCTTACCTACTTGAGACAAATAGGATACTGTAGTGATTCTGCAGGTTGCATGGTGTTTACTATCTATCCAGAATATCTAAAGTCCTCAAATTTGGTAATTGTTAATCTGTATTTCTGTTGTAATAACAGGGTAGTAAAGTACAATTGAGCGAGTAGTAAATTCACACTGTTTCAACCTAGGCTAAATGGGATAAACATAATACTAGATTGATTGTACAGGTTCCAGGGTGTCTAGTATCTATTCAGCAATCCAAAGTCCTCAGATTTGTTAGTTATTCATGTCTATTTCTGTGGTAATGACATTGTAGTAAAGTACTATTGAGCTAGTAGTAAATTTGCATATTTTCAACCTAGCCCAATGGGGATAAATATGATACTAGATTGTTTGTATAGGTTCCTGAGTATCTAGTATCTATCCACAATATCCAAAGTCCTCACATTTGGTAATTATCCATCTGTATTTCTTTTGTAATAACCATGTATTAAAGTACTATTGAGCTAGTAGTAAATTCACATCTTTGAACCTAGCCTAAATGGTGTAAAAATAAGATGAGATTAAATATACAGGTTCCAGGGTATCTAGTATCGATGAGGGATATCTGTAGTCATTCGATTTAGTAATTATACATCTGGATTTTGCTTGTAATAATATGGTAGAAAAGTACTATTGAGTTAACAGTAAATTCGCATTTTTTCAACCTAGCATAATGGGGATAAATATGATACTAGATTGTTTGTATAGGTTCCAGAGAATCCAGTATCTATCCACAATATCCAAAGTCCACACATTGGGTAGGGTTAGGGTTAGGCAGCGAGCAAGCGCAGCGAGCGAGGTGTAGGGTCTTCTGTGAAGACAGATTGTAGGACAAGATAAGAAAAAACAGGCAGGATAGCATAGACCGTTCCGAAGCGATGATAGAGTCAGAGTGAAGGGGGTTTCGTATCTGTTCCAAAACACTCATCAGTACGCAGGTGGAGGGGGTATATATACCTGAATCCCTCGTGCCAAGCGGAACAGAGTATGACTGTGTATACAGCACAGAAATAAGTTAATCTCCTATCGTAGGTGTGGGAGGTAGTGTAGGTGTGGTGGAAGGTCAGCACAACGTCTGTCCATAATGGTGTGCAAACTGCAGATGACTGCATATTTTACGGTCGGCGATCTCAGATTCTGAAAGAGAGGTGCGTGATGTATCGTAAAATAGTCCTTATGCCATACGGCACCGGTAGGATATCCTAGAAAGGAAGCCTAAACCCATCCGATCCTAAAAGTCATGCCAGCTCTGGTGTCCAGTCATGATGACATTGCATATCGCTCAGCGATATGCATGACAGATATGCGTGTAAGATGTGCATATGCAGTCACCTCCAGGTGTGTTACTGGATTCAGTAATCGAACACAGGAGAAGAAGACTTACCTGATTAGGAAGTGTATTACTACTTCCTTTTCGGGAAAGGGGACCACACTTCCTATTAAAGAAGTTACATGTTAGCAAGCATTCAGCCTCAGTCCAAGCCACCATCATGTGCGTTATCATTTGCCTTACTAGCCACAACTTAGCTACAACGCCACAGCGCTACAACGCCACCATCACGTGATGCGCCACTTTGCTACAACGCCACAGCCCCACCGTCAGCCACCGCGCCACACGCCACCCGCGCCACAGGTTAGCCATCGAAGTCGCTCGTCTATAGCCAAACTCAGGGTCAGAAATCCTCCATGGTAACACAAAACTTTCAGAAAAAACCCCAACTCTATAGCCAAACTCAGGGTCAGAAATCCTTCATGGTAACACAAAACTTTCAGAAAAAACCACAACTCAGCAAAAGCAGAAAAGTTAAACAACAATTTTCGGAAAAAAAGAATACATATTTAAGATCTCTGAAATCTGTAGATTTCAAAAAAAGAAACCCCATTTTAATTAATTAAGAAATGAAAAAGTTGTTGTGGATTGAAAGTTGTGCTACTGTCTCCACAGTGTGGCTTTTGCTGTACAGTACATCTCATACTTTTTATGGTGAAAAAAAATATTTTGCATGGGAAAATATTTCAAAGGTGTATTTCTCATCACAGGAAAAAAAAAAGGATTTTTGCAATAGTATTCCACTAGTACTGAAGAACTTGAAAACAAAAATGACAAGTTTGACAGAGTACAGGAAGAAGATTTTTAAGAAATAGAGACTTAGAAA
>JACCEG010000736.1:7088-23051 GCA_014065205.1 Tuber brumale | reverse complement strand
AAAAAAAAAAAAAAAAAAAAAAAAAAAAAAAAAAAAAGAAAAAAAAAGAAAGAAAAAAAAAGGCTGAGTATATAGGCTCTTCATGCTTTATTCTAAGTTATTTTCTTACTTATTACTTTATGCTTGTATGAATATAAAACCTTTACGCTTTTTACAAATACCTACCTAAGAGAAAAGGACTCTACTACAAGAGTCGAGTTGAAGAAAGAGTACAATAGGTGATAAGGATCAGAGATGCGAGAGTCTGTTCCACCTTATCGTAGACATAGGTCTAAGAACTATCGTCACGAGAGAACAAGAGAAGTATCGTCTACCCGTTGCTGAGAACTAACACCGGTCAGGGATCGTAACATTACAAAGCGTCACCTATAGAGACGCTTAGACGATACCAAAACAGACTACACCTTCGATGACCAGTCCCTGAAGCTATCTGAAGTAGAGAGCGAATTACAATAAACGGTTTCACAACTTGGACAAACACCAAGTCCGATAATACCAGAAGAACGATCAACATATGCGGAGTCTAGCTCCGAAGTAGAAGAGAAGAAAAGGATGGAGACACCAGGACCAATAGGAGAAGAAGGAGCAGGCCAGGAGCCAGGTCCAGCCACAGATCTCAGCCGAGAACAAATGGAACAACAGCTCTGAATGATGGGACAATACCGACCCAAGGTCAAACAACCAGAGACATACGCAGGAAACAGACACCAGCTCCGGAGCTGGATGGCTGAATTGACAATTGACTTTCGCGCTACGGGATGGCAAGAAGGAAACAATGCGGAAAAGATCGTTTACGTTTCAAGTCTCCTGCGAGGAGATGTAAGCAAATAGCTTACACCATATACAGAAGGCAATAAGCCAACAGGATTGAGGAGCTGGGAAGAATTCAAGGAAACAATCAAACAGCAGTTTGGAGAAGTGGACTCAAGGGGTGCGGCTAGGATCCACATAATGAACATGGAGCAAGGGTCCCGCTCGATGACGGATTACTGGAATGAGTTTAGATTCCACCAAACAGAAGCACTGCTGAACGACGCAACAGCATCACAATACCTATACGGGGGCACGACAGGAAAACTACAGCAAGAATTTGATCATTTTGACGCCGAAATCACTACCGTCGACGAATTGGCAGCATGGGCTATTAAGAAGGAAACTCGGCTGGCAATCCTGAAGAACCTATAGAAGGAAAAATACAGCAAGACAAAAGAGACTTCTACCCCAAGGAACACGGACAGAATATTCAGACCCGCATCATAGACCAACGAAGGAAGCTTCAAACCCACCATCGATCACGAGGTGGAAATGAACAAGGCTTCGATACAACGATCCCTCAACCTATCCAACAAAGAATACAAGAAGTGAGGAGATGAGAATCTCTGCTTAAGGTGTGGGGGAAAAGGACATCGAATCCGGGAATGCCAAAACAGGCCAGATAATGGACAAAAACCAATGACGCCCGCCCAAGGCAACAACTGGATCAGACAACAGAAGAGAACCAACTGGAGGAAGATGACTACGGAGGAGGACCAATCGGGAAAAGAAGACAGTCCCCAGTAAGAGATGGTCTAGTGGACAAAAAAGGATGGAAAACCATCAGAAGGACGGACGCGAACAGAACGAAAAAAATCACTATAGCAAACTATTACGCGGCATTACTGGTAGAAGAAGGAGATCATATCATGATCCAAACGATATTATATGACACGAAAAAGAAGGACACTACGATACATGCAATGCTCGACTTGGGGGCAACAGAAGATTTCATCGATAAAGAAATCTGCGACAAATACGGCTACCCCCTGATCCCGACACGACAGAAAAGAGAGGTCTATCTAGGGGATGGAAGGCCCAGCACTATGGAACCCATAACCCATGAAGTGCAAGTACCCATGGCCATAGGCAGCCATAGGGAAGAGGGAACCTTCCAGGTAGCAAACCTGAGGAACCATGAGCTTGTCCTTGGGATGCTGTGGTAACGACAACACAACCCCATGATAGATTGGAATGACAACAAGATTACATTCGCTAGCGAACGATGCATGACAGGATGTCTCAACAGTTTGCCAGTGGTGTATACAACACCAGAGAGGGAGGCAAAAGAGGAGAACCTGAAGGCACAATTCGACCAACTCAGAGAGGAACCGGATCGAAGAATCAGATTCAAGAAGTTGCACAAGAAGGTGCTAGGACCAACCAAGGGTTCTGGACAAGTGGCAAAGCATGACCTGTATGCCGACGAAGACAAGAGGATCCAAGTATGGGGTCAAGAGACGATATCAACTGGAATAGCGATAGGATTACCTCCTGGCACCTATAGACGGATAGCACCATGCAGAGGACTGGCAGTCAACAAACGACTAATTACCAACATAGGGGTCATCGATGCCGACTATACCAGAAAAGTCAAAGTGGTTCTAGCCAACCTGGGAGGTAGCGACCAAGAGATTTCGCAAGGAGACCGGATCGCACAGTTGATCATTGAGAAAATCAACACAGAAGAAGTGCACGAAGTACGCGAACTTCAGGACACCAAAAAATGAACGAAGGGCTTTGGTAGCACGGATGACTCAAAGACCAAGAAAGAAGAGTCAGCACAAATTCGAGAAATATCGGCCCACTCATTTGGCAAATATTACAAGGGAGAAGACCTGTTAGGCGGACGCTAAACTCAAGTATATAACTGTGGGACGTAGGCCCGAAATCTTAGATTGGAGAATCTGTTGAGGAAGGCTCATCATGATAAAGTAAGGTAGGGCGAAGATTTAAAGTTTGAAACAATATTATATTGATAAGATCTCTTCTCCGTTGCTTGATGATGTCTATAAAGCTCAGGAGGCACTTCAATATTTATATCCTGCGGCTGAGTGTTCGCGGACTACTTCTAACTACTATGCCTCCAAAGTACCACTCTGGTTTTAATACGCAAATGTCCAGAATCTTATAAGTGCGAACAACATTTGACCCTGAAACTTATCACATCCATTCACGGACCCGGAATAGTATTCCTACGTTGAGATGACTGCGCCATTTGTTATGCCAAACAGCGGCCTTCAACTTAGATGTCCGCATAGACTATTATTTTACTCTAGTCTGGTTGACTATCGTTCCAGTAGTCTCTTCGGTCATGAAGTGATCAAGTTCATGCCGTGCCACCTAGTGCCATTCACAAGTCCGAGCCTAACGTGTCCGCGTCTTAAGGGTCTCCGACTTATCTAGGTCTTCCATTCAGAGCATGCTTCCCCTTGGTCCACCAGCCTCCGTAGAGGGATCCTATTACTAGGACCAACTAACCTACAGCTGATCTCAGAAGGGTATGGGTAGATTCGGTATACCCCTGATAGCTTTCACCACTAGGATATCCTCCTAGAGTATTTCGCCGAAAACGTCCCGTCACCTTCGGCCCATAGTTTAGGAAGCCTAACTCTAAAGCCTACTATCTCAATGTGCCTCCCACGGATTTCCTGCGTTCCACTTCCCAGATGTCGCCAAAGGTCCCCTCTCATATATCCTGCGAACAGCATGCGGTCGGAGGGACGGCGGCGACATATATGGTGTTATGAAGTGGGCTTCATTGAGGTGACCTTTTAGTCATGGGACGCAACTCGCGAAATCTTGCTAATGATGTGCGGGCCCCATAAGGGGGCCGGGGGGGGGTGTTGGCTCCGGTAAATTGAGGGTCTGGGCGCAGTTACCCTACCGTGGGTCTGTGCACATGTCTTGGATTTCCATATGCCTAACATGAGCTCCCTCCTACCAGGCTTCGCCTCGAACACCTTTATAACCATTTTATAATTTCTTCTAAATACATTTTAAGACTCAGTGTGGTCAGGGTAAAAAACTTTCTTCGTTTACTTGGCCATGGTAGGAAAACCTTTTCCTCACTATCTTACTTCTGCCCTTCCTGACATATCCAGATTTTCATTATGAAAATTCTCCACAACTTCCTCTGCATTTTCCATACCGGTGGCAGGCTCCCCTGTGTTCTCATCTTCGGAACACCATTGCCATTTAACGAAGTACCACAGTTCCCGCTTCTCTTGATAGCAGCCACATACTCGTTTCCTGTAAGAATGAGTCTCACTTCTTTCGCTTTTTTCAACCTCCCATTGCCGATCACCGTCAATGTCCTCCGGCTCTCTAGGGGGTTGCTGACGATTGTCAGGAACTGATTCACGATAGGGTTCCAATAGTGCGACAAGGAATACAGGGTGAATGTTCAATCAATCGGATATGTTGAGCTTGAAGGCTCGTGATCCGCGTCTTTCTATGATTTGAAACGGACCGCACAGCTTGGGACTTAGTTTCTTTGATTTCCGTTGCGTACGAATGTTTTTTGCGTTTAACATTACTTTGTCCCTGATCTTGAAGTCCGGCTGTTGTCGAGCTTTCAGGTCATAATATTTTGACATTCCTTCCCTTATCTTTTCTAGCGACCCTCCTGCTTGTTCATGTATCGTCTTAATCCAGTTCCCATAGAGTATTGCTCCTGGATTTTGAGCTTCCCGCTCCTTCATCCACTCAGTCTGTGGATGGAATCTGTAGTTCGCATAGAATGGTGACATCCTGTGCGCGTTGGTTGCGGAGTTGTTATAGACATGTTCAGCTAAAGGTAATAGCTGATACCAGTCGTCCTGATCATAGTTGACAAAACTTCGAAGGTAACCTTCCAGCACTTGGTTGGTTCGTTCCGTTTGTCCGTCAGTTTGAGGATGGTATGCTGTCGACATCCTTCGCTTAATTTCCAGCGCTTTGCACAGTGATTCTCAGAATTCTCCCGCAAACTTTGAGTCCATGTCCGAGACAATTTCGGTTGGTAGGCTGTGCAGCCTCCATACTTCTTTCAGGAATGCGTCTGCAACATCCTTCACCGTAGCCGAGGTCTGAAGTCCGATGAAATGTGCCATCTTCGTGAATCGATCCACTACTACCATTATCTGAGTGCATCCTTGCGACTCTGGTAGTTGGGTAATGAAGTCCACTGAGATGGACACCCATGATGCGTAAGGTATTTGCAGTGGTTGCAATAATCTGTACTTAGCGTGTCTAGGCGATTTGTTATGTTGGCATTCATCGCAGGATCGTACGTAGTCGTTGACCCATGCCGCAAGTCCTTTCCGGTAGAAGTCTCACATAATTATTTCCAAAGTTTTTATCTTGTCCGAAATGTCCTGCAACTTTTGCATCGTGACATCCTTCTGCGATCTTGGTATATAGCGCCTGACTGTCTGGTACAAATAGTCTTTGCTTATAATATAGTAGATTGTCGGTTAAGGTCTAGTCTTTGGGGTAATCTTTCCCTTCATCTCGTAACCTGATGAGCTCTTCCCTCCATTGCCTCTAAGCTGCGTCTGACTCGATTGCTGCCTATATCTCGCTTAGGAATTCAGAATTGAACTGCTTCATACCCTTTTGCAGGATAATAGTATTTGACATTAGAACCTTTTCGGGTACTTCTGAAATATCGTACCAATGTTCGTTGTCTTTAGCCGATGCCTGTAGGTAGCTGATGCTAGGTTCCTGTTCCTTGAAGATCAAGGATCTTGTCGCTCTATCGGTGCTTCCGAATCCCGCGGTTCCTCGCTCCATTTCTTCCAAGTCGTCGACTTCCATCATGTCCAAGGTGTTGACCTTTTCTACCGCTAGTTGAGCTATGCGATCGCCCATTCTTATTTGGCAGTCCACATCTTTATGGTTGAAAAGTACAACTTTGAGTTCGCTGGTGTAATCAGCATTGATTACTCCTGCACCGGTAGAGATTCCGCTTCAGACTGCTAATCCACTTCTTGGGGCAACTGTTCCATAAGTTCCTTCGGATAGCCCCACAGCTATACCCGTCCTTATTAATGCTGGTCCATATTTCGGGACAATGTCGTCCTCTATGGTGTACAGGTTATGTCCTACCGCCATTCTTGAGCCCTTTGTCAGCAAGTATGCCTTTTTGCTCAATCTCTTGACCCTAATAACGGGTTCCTTTCCACCTCTTCGAGGTTCCAAATCCAAATCTTTATCTCCATCCCAGTCTTCTCCTTCATTGCCTACCCTCGCTACTAGCGACACTAAGAAATTTTCTTCTTTCAAAATTTTCTGTTCGCGATGCGTAGCACCCTCCTCAGGACGGTACTCCGGCCCTCTGCTCCATGCGTCAGGCTTTCCGCCCTTTGTGCCTGGTCGGTATACAATATGGAAATTGTATTCTACCAACTTCTGAGCCCATCGAATCTGACGGCCACTCCAGACTTTTGAGGTGAGGAAGTATTGTAGGTTCTGATGGTGGGTAAAGACTGTAATCGGTTTTTCTGTCCCGATCAAGTAGTGTCTCCATGCCTTAAAAGCTTCGAGGATTGTGAGGAGTTCTTTATCCTAAATCTCATAATTGCGCTCTGCCGAATTTAATTTTCTGGAATAGAAAGCTACTGGATGTAGCCTTTTCTCAAAGTAATGAGAAAGGACGCAGCCGAGTGCAAAATCGCTAGCGTCCGTTTCTACCACCGTTTCTCTTTCTGTGAAAAGGTGGTGGTGTATGGGGGCTGTGGTGAATCAGTGCTTTAGTTCTTCAAAAGCAGTATCTTGTTCAATTCCCCATTTAAAATTCTTAGGATTTCCTTGTAGTGTCTCGGTTATTGGTTTGCAAATAGCCGAGAAGTTTTTTATAAATTGTTGGTAGAAGTTAGCAAACCCTATAAAGACTTGTACTTCTCTAACCCACTCAGGTGCTTTCCAGACCATTATGGATTCCACCTTTCGGGTGCTCATAGCCACCCCATTGACCGCCACCATATAGCCGTGGAATTCTACCTCCGTGGCATAGAAAGTCGACTTTTTTAGCGATACTGCTAACTGAAAGTCCGATAGACTTTGTAAAACTCTTTTAACAGCTTCAATATGTTCCTTTTCATTTTTTGAATAAATGAGAATATCATCAAGGTAACATACGACCCCAACGTCAAGGTATTCCTGAAGAACTTGGTTCATCATATCTTGGAAGGTTGCCGGAGCGTTGACTAACCCAAAAGGCATAACCTTATATTCGTAATGTCCGTATCTTGTACAGAACGCCATTTTCCATTCATCTCCTTCTTTTATCCTAATCAAGTGGTAGCCGTCCTTAAGGTCTAACTTGGTGAAGATCTTTGCGCCGGCTACTCTATCTCTGAGTTTGGACATTAGTGGAAGGGGATCTTTGTTGACGATAGTAATCTTATTTAGATTTCGATAATCCTCAACCAGACGTAGTCTACCATCGGGCTTAGGTACGAATAATATTGGTGCTCCAGCTGGTGATTGACTCCTTGTGATTTTTCCTGGTTTGATCATCGTTTCCAGGAATTCCCATAACGCTTTAAGTTGTTTTTCGGATAGTGGATATATCGGCCCCCAGGGGGGAGTTGATCCCGGAATCATCTTAATTTCATGATCGATTGTTCCTCTAGAGGCTAATCTTTCTGCCATCTGGGCTTCAAACAAGTGTTTGTAATTCCAGTATTCTTTCGGTAATGATTCGAGTTTCACAGTATTTTCGATGGCCCCGATTCTTCCAACGCGACTAGCATTAGGATCCCAAGCGACGGATTCGTCATACTCGAACATATCCGCTATTCCTTCTTCTTCCTCCAGACAGTTTTCGCAACCTTTTGTGGAGAAAGTCCAATTTTCTGCGTCTTCAATGGGAGACACTGGGTGTTCACGATGCCACCAACCAAACGGAATTATCATTCCATAGTGACCTGCCTTAGCCACTTCACACGACACTTCAGAGATGTGTCGGTTTTTTCCTATTTACAATTTAATAGGGAAAGTGTAACACTTCCCTCCTGAGGCTGCTGACGATCCGTCAAAGCCTAAGATATCAACTGCCTTACTGCGTTCTACTGTAGGAACGCGAAGGTCTTCAACTAGGTCCTTGTTGATAAGGAACACGTTGGATCCCGAGTCTAATAAGACTTTAACTTTGTATCGCTTATCGTGTATATAGAGGTAAGCGATCCCCTCCAGACAGTTGTATCGTTTTGGTTTTGGAGCCTCTAGTTCCACGCGCTTGGCACGGATGAGACTTTCTTGATTCTTTGGTTTAGCCATCATTGGTGGGGGGGTGTAGGTAACAAGATGTTTGTCTTATTTGACCCAATGTTACCCCAAGACCGGCAGCCAATCTTGCTAAGTTTGCAGTGTGGTCTCCTGGTCTTGGTGTGGGGGCCCTTGATGTCCTATGAGTGCTTGCGACACTAGAGGATCGGTGGGAAGGTAAGTTTCCTCTCCGGAACATAGGTTCATGAGGTGTTGAACGGAAGGGACTATGAATAGCGGAATCATCTGTCTTATCCGTAGTGTTGGGTCGGGTATCCATCGGTTTACCTGCCGTTATTCTTTCCTCGGGTCCCGAGGTATCTCAGCTATTGTGATACTTTCCAAGTATGCTAATTGCTCAAATAGCCCGGGATGAGTGATTACTGGTACTTCGTACCAGAGTTCTTGATATCCCCTAAAAGGTTTAAGGAATCGTATGTAAGGTATCCAACACTTGAGATATTCTAGAGGTGTAGGTATAAAAGGGTTCGGTTGGTCCGACTCTGGACTTAAAACCTGAATCTCCTTTTTCACGAGGTTTAGGATGTACTTATAGTACATATAAAAGTGGGTTAGGCCCAGGCCAAGGGGATGTCTGGCCTCCGGATGACTGTCCCTGGGTTTTCCTTTTTCTTCTCTACGGTCTTCAAAGAACACTGGGTGCTCCAGTCGACGATGTTTTCTGACTCCGTCGAATTCCACTCAAAATCCGAACCATACCAGATGCCATATATGCTATTGAATTGATCCCTAGTTGCGATCGCGAAAGGTCTTGGGAACTACGAGGGATCTGTGATAAACTCTTCTTCGAATATTTGAATATAGATAGGATAGTGAGGTGCTTCGAAAATATAATCGAAGTCTGAGGTGAGGATGGAGTTTGTATGGAACTGGTAGTTCATATGGTGAGTCTTGGTAACAGGAGAACTATCAATATAGTGTTAGGCGGACGCCAAACTCAAGTATATAACTGAGGGATGTAGGCCTGAAATCTTAGATTGGAGAATCTGTCGAGGAAGGCTCGTCTCGATAAAGTAAGGTAAGGTAAAGATTTAAAGTGTGAAACAATATTATATTGATAAGATCTCTTCTCCATTGCTTGATAATGTTTGTAAAGCTTGGGAGGCACTTCAATATTTATATCCCGCGGCCCGCGTGTTCACAGACTACTTCTAACTACTATGCCTCCGAAGTACCACTCTAGTTTTAATACGCAAACCTCCAGAATCTTATAAGTGCGAACAACATTTGACCCTGAAACTTATCACACCCTTTCATGGACCCGGAATAGTATTCCTCCGTTGAGATGACTGCGCTATTTGTTATGCCAAACAGCGGCCTTCAACTTAGATGTCTGCATAGACTATTATTTTACTCTAGTCTGGTTGACTATCATTCCAGTAGTCTCTTAGGTCATGAAGTGATCAAGTTCACGCCAGGCCACCTAGTGCCAATCGCAAGTCTGAGCCCAACGTGTCAGTGTCTTAAGGGTCTCCGACTTATCTACGTCTTCTATTCTGAGCATGCTTCCCCTTAGTCCACCGGCCTCCGTAGAGGGGTCCTATTACTAGGACCAACCAACCTACAGCTGATCTCAGAAGGGTATGGGTGGATTCGGTATACCCCTAATAGCTTTNCCTCCGTAGAGGGGTCCTATTACTAGGACCAACCAACCTACAGCTGATCTCAGAAGGGTATGGGTGGATTCGGTATACCCCTAATAGCTTTCACCATCGCGATATCCTCCTAGATTATTTCGCCGAAAACGTCCCGTCACCTTCGGCCCATAGTTTAGGAAGCCCAACTTTGACGCCTGCTATCTCAATGCGCCTGCAACGGACTTCCTCCGTTCCACTTTCCAGATGTCGCCAAAGGTCCCCTCTCATATATCCTGCTAACTGCATGCGGTCGGACAGACGGCAGCGACGTATCTGGTGTTATGAAGTGGGCTTCATTGATGTGACCTTTTAGTTATGGGACGCAACTCTCGAAATCTCGCTAATGACGTGCGGGCCCCATAAGGGGGCCGGAGCAGGGTATTGGCTCCGGTAAATTGAGGGTCTGTGCGCAGTGACCCTACCGTGGGTCTGTGCACATGTCTCGGATTTCCATATTCCTAACAAGACCTCACTGGGATACTCAAATGGAATCCACGAGAAGAGAAGCTGGAATTGGTACGGATCAATATCAGCACTGAACTACTGATAAAATAAAAGCAACAACGACAAGAGAAGGAGCATCCTCCGTCTCCGCTACACCTCCGGTGATTGAAATTTATTTCCTATTTGGGATAAACTCAATACCACACCAAACTATCACCACTTTTCGGTCTGCACCCTCCCTTTGGGGGGGGTGTAGGCTATCACCATTCATCCTTCTGGACTTCGAGTCCATCCCTACTGCCCTCTCTCTTTGAGGTTTACCCTCTAGGGATACCCCATCCTCTTCTTCCAGCATCTCACGATGCTGAGTACCTCCCTTACCCCGCTTTTGCTAGGCCTCGCTTAGCTTCAGCACGGTCGAATTTCCCTCGTTTCATCATGACAGACGGCTGGGACTACAGTTTGCGGTACGCGACTGCGATGGATTCCTGTATCCCTCCTCCGGAAGAAACCGGGGGAGTTGTGTCAGGTCTCCTCAACAGGCTACGGTCGATTTCGCCACCCTCCTTCCTTCCTCATCGCTTCAGCAGGTGGTATCCCATCCACTACAGTGACACTATCTCTCGGAGAACAAGGGACTACATGAGAGACGTGGTAAAACTGCTGGCTTTGTTTGGGGCTTGCTGGAGGCCGCCTAGCAAGACACGAACACGATTCCGACAGTTGTTTTGGTACCTGGGTCTACCCCTCCTGTATACTTCCTCGGTGCGATCGGCTGGCACCCTACTGCTACCACAGGCTGGCACCCTACTGCTACCCCCCCACCTTAGCTGGCACCTTACTGCCTTCTACACTTCCTGCTGGCCTCGGACCAGTACCACCCCCCCTAGCTGGTACCTTACTACCACCTCTTCCTGGTCAGCACTCCGTCTGCTGGCCTCCCCACCCGGTCTGGATTTCCGGCGAACCTCTGGGGTTCTCGGGCCCTGCCACACGCCTTCCTACAGCTTCGGTTGGGTTTCTCCTGCTTTTGTTTTCCTTGCCCCTGTTGCCAAGTCTATCAGACGTAGGGTACATTCGCCCGCTTAGTACTCGGGACCGGTTCTATGATAGCGACCTCAGTATATCTGACTAGCTTAGGCCACATGGTGTTCCTTCGGGTTCGGTTTATGGGTCTTCATGAGTTTGGGGTTTCTTTCTGTTGTTTTGGTTGGTTTACTGTTGGGGTTTGGGATTTCTCTTATGTCGCGCGTCTGTGGAGGTTTTGGGTTCGTGTGCACTGTAGCGGTTGTAGTTAGGGGGAGTTTTTTACACCGACTGGCCTTGTAGTTAGACGGTTTTTCTTCAGCCTTTCTGAGCTGGGGCAGGGGTGGAGGTTTAGGTCTACATAGCTTGCGCTGAGGTGACCTGGTTCCTTAATACTAAATTAAAACGGATTTAAAAAAAAAAAAATGAAAAAATGAAAAATGACAAGAGAAGGAGTGGTATGATGTAATACCACATGAATACCACTAATTTACGAACCTATTCCAGGAAAAGGAGGCTGACTGACCACTGCCAAGAAGACCAGGAGTGGACCATGAAATACATATTGAAAAAGACGAGAAAATGAAAGCAAAGAACAAGATTCCATATCAACGCCTTTACCCCCTGGGGGAAAAGGTGTTAGAGGAATTACAAGGATATAGTCAACAGAATATGAAGAGAGGATGGATACGACACTCACTCTCATCAGCAGGATCGCCGATGCTGTTTGTTAAAAAGAAAGACGGAAAAATGAGACTATATGTGGATTACCGAGCATTGAACTCGGTAACACAGAAGGACCGATACCCATTACCACTAATCGGCGAGGCACTGGATCGACTAAGGACGGCAAAATACTTCCCAAAACTGGACATCAAAGGCGCCTATTACAACGTAAAGATAAAGGACGGAGACGAATGGAAAACAACCTTTGCGACAAGATACGGAATGTATGAATACTTGGTCCCGCCATTTGGCCTAACCAATGCACCAGCATCATTCCAACGATGGATCAACCAGGTACTCAACANGAAAACAACCTTTGCGACAAGATACGGAATGTATGAATACTTGGTCCCGCCATTTGGCCTAACCAATGCACCAGCATCATTCCAACGATGGATCAAACAGGTACTCAGCAGATTCCTGGATATATGTTGCATCGTCTACTTGGACGATGTACTCATATACTCAGAAAATCTAGAACAACATAAGAAAGATATCAGCCAAATCATGAACCAAATTCAGAAGTCAGAAATGAAGATCAAACCATCCCAATGCGAATTCCACAAAACAGAGACGGAATACCTGGGATTCATTATCATTGGAAATGGAGTTCAAGTGGACCCAGTCAAAACAGTGGCTATATGGGACTGGGCAAAACCAAATAACAAAACAGATATCATATGCTTCATGGGATTCTGCAACTTTTATCGTAGGTTTATAGAAGGGTTTACCTGGATGGCAAAACCTCTATATAACCTAACCAAGAAAGATGTCAAATGAGAATGGGAAGAAAAAGAGCAAAAGGCTTACGACGATATCGGGACAAAACTCACCATGGCACCAACACTGGTGCACTTCGACCCTCGTAGGGAGACGACTATCGAAACTGACACATCAAAATATGTCTGTGCCGGGATCTTATCTCAGAAATGCGAAGACGGAAAATGGCGCACAGTGTGCTATTGGTTGAAAACAATGACACTGGCAGAATGCAACTACGACATCGCTAATAAAGAACTATTAGCAATAGTTCAAGCATTTAAGGAATGGAGATGATACATACAGAATAATGACCAGCAGGTCAGAGTTCTAACCGATCACAAAAACCTGGTTTCCTTCATGATGACAAAAGAGCTTAACGACAGGCAAATCCGATGGATGGAGAGCCTGGGGAGATACAACTTCAAGATCGAATATCGACCTGGGAAAGAATGAGAAAAACCAGATGCCTTAACAAGGATCGCAAGCGACAAACCACGAGACAAAGAGGACGAAAGGATCAAGCAGAAAAATCGAGTTCTGCTTCCGAAAAAATACTTCAAAGCTATGGAATCGACAGAGATCCAGGATCAGGATGACAAATAATTATGGAAAGCGATCGAAGAAGAGAAGGAGTTCCAAGAAATAAGGAAAAGCCTGGAAAAAGGAGACAAGGAAAGAAAAGCGGTGTCCTTAGGCCAATGCGAATGGAGAGACCACTATCTGTGGTACAATGGAAAGATATGGATACCAGAAGATGAAAAGATAAGGACGAATCTTATCAAGAAACACCACGATGACAAACTGGCAGGACACGGAGGAACAGCTAAAACAACGGAGCTGATCATGCAAAGATGCTACTGGCTGGGACTGCAGGAGTCAGTCAAACAAGACGTCAAGAACTGCGATATATGCCAAAGAACCAAAGTGGTATGACACGTACCATATGGGCTGTTAAAACGCAATGAAGCACTAGGGAAACCATGGGCATCCATATCAATGGATTTCATAATGGATTTACCTAAGGCCAACGGATATGACTCAGTTTTGGTTGTAGTAGATCGCCTGACCAAAATGAGTCATTTTATACCCACTCGAATGGATGCAACAGCATGGCAATTCGCAACAACATTTATCAAGGAAATCTTTCGACTACACGGACTACCAAAAGATATCATTACCAATCGAGAATCCATATTCATGTCAGGAATATGGAAGAAGAGAACAGAAGAATTTGGAATCAAAATGAAGCTACCTACGGCCTTCCACCCGCAAACGGATAGACAAACTGAATGGATGAATGGCATATTGGAACAATAACTATGAGCCTACGTCAACTATCAGTAAGATAATTGGGACGAGCTATTACCAATAGCGGAATTTGCATACAACAATGGGAAACAAGAAACGATTAAGACGACACCCTTCTACGCAAACTACGGTCTCGACCCAGAATATCAGGCCATAGGTCATGTGACCAAAGGACTAATGACGGATAAAGAAAATATGAGTCAATTACACAATACCATATGAGCAGAAATGACGACAGCACAATTACGACAAAAAGAGAATTACGATCAATACAGAAAACCCGATCCATACCTACAACAAGGCGAGAAGATGTGGTTACTACCAAGAAATATACGAACAATGAGACCATCCAAGAAATTGGATTACAAGAAAATAGAACTATTCGAGATATCAGAAAGGATAGAGAAACGAGCATATAAACTCAACCTTCCTCTGTCCATGAAGATACACAACACATTCCACATCTCGCTTTTAGAACTCTATCAAGACAACAAGCTTCCTTCACAAACGATTACACCTCCTCCACCTATCGAATTAGACGGAGAACCTGGATACGAACTTGAAGAAATAATCGACTCTCGCTTATACCACAGTAGCCTTCAGTACCATGCTAAGTGGACCGGTTACTCCCCCGCACACAATCAAGAGTGGTACTCAGCTACCATCTTCATGAACGCTCAAGATGCCCTCAACCTCTTCCACCAACGCTACTCACAGAAGCCATCAACTGAGCATCGAAGACACTCAAGACGACTTTGAGCTCATGGGTAGCCAGACAAGCCCTCCACCCGATGCAGCCAAGTGGGCCGCAGTGGAAGAAGAAGTCAGAATCAAGAAGGAGGAAGAGGAGAAGACCATCGAGGCCGAATGGGCCAAGGTGGTCAATGACAATGAACGAAACCATGCTGTCTATCACTGGACGGCATGCACGGAAGATGGGTGCCCCATGCACCTAGACAGAAAACAACGAAGCAACTTCTTCCCGAGCAAGAAGTTGGGGACAAAGCAATCACCACCTACCACACCAATCCAAGCCAAGTGGGCAACACAACCACAATCTCCGCCAATGGGCCCCTCATACCACAAGATCTCCTGGCAGAACTGCATGCGCAGGTACTGCTCCTATCACCGCAGACAACAATGGGAAGCCAAGCAGGCAACCTAAAAGGTTCCGAGGACGGAACCTAGGGAGGAGGGAGATACAAAAGCATTTGTATCCAAAGAGGAACTACGCCAAACGATTGAGCTATTGCGGCGAGAAAATGACCCTCTAGTGGAGGAAATGAAAAGGCAACAGGAAACCATCGCGCACCTGGTAAATGAGGAAAGGAGATACTAGCAAACGATCGATAAAGCAAGAAGGGGGGTGGAAATAGTTCGGGCCTCCTGCAACGACAAGATAGCGAGTTCGGATGAAGTGCTATGGAAGGAACAACTCAAGCGAAGAGCCATTATCGACGTGGTGCGAGGATCCTGCAAGGAAGCGATGGATAGTTCCAAACGCTTCAGGAAGTTCGTAGACCGCCTCCACGATGAGAGATTCTAAGCTCGAAGGGAGTCGAGCTTAGGAAGGGAGGAGCTAATGTTACGAATGTGGCTTAGTAAGGAAGAGGTTTTCACATGACTCATAGTTATGAGTCATAGGTATGTTATGTTTCGCACATGACCTCATTAGAGGTCATAGGTTTTGCACCTATGACCACTTCGGTCATATGATATGGTTATGATGATATGTTATGTTTCGCACATGACCTCATTTAGAGGTCATGGGTTTTGCGCATGTGACCACTTTGGTCATATGACTAGTTTATGATGTTTTGTATGACTCACAGTTGTGAGTCATATGTGGCGTATGACATAAGGAGTGAGTTACAAGGGCATGAAGGGCAACTATATAAGGAGGCCACTAGGGCTGAGTAGATAGGCCATCCTCCGTCTCCTCTACACACCCGGCGATTGAAATCAACCCTCC